>CM071868.1:37480051-37491825 GCA_036759665.1 Gynandropsis gynandra | reverse complement strand
CCCAAATTACCGAGAGGTAACTGAGCATGTTCATGGCCGTTCTGATTATCGATATTCTGTTGTTCTGACGTCTCTGTGTTGTCTTCTTCCTTACCCTTTCTCAGTAGTCTGCAAGTGCGCTCGATCTCTGGGTCGATTCTGAGTAGACTAGAAGTGCCCTGCGACCTGGTCATACACCAAGAAGAACAAACGAAAGGAACTTAGGTAGAAAGAATCGAAAGTAAACAAAAGCAAAAATAAAATAAAAACAGAAATAAAGCAAGAAGGACTCTAGGTTCGAATCTAAGACGCGTTGACAATAGTCCCCGGCAACGGCGCCAAAAACTTGATGCGTATCAGAGTTAAATATAACCTAATCTACCCGCAAGTGCACGGCACGTGTGTAGTATTTTAGGTGTCGATCCCACAGAGACTATGCAACGCTACCTAAACCCGAACTATGAATCAAACTTGCTAACGAAAGAATGGTGATGAAGAATGAAATACTGAAATGTAAATAAACTACTTAGGTTCTAACGATGAGACAAACGTCCTAGGAAACCGGTTTCACCACAAGACTACCGAAACCAACGATCAACCTATCTATCATGCAATCCTGTTAAAGCTATCTAAGGCGGACGATCCTAACATGATATCTACCCTCTCTCAAGGCATAGACACGTGATCTAGACAAGTTGCCCCCTACTTTCGTGGCTGACACCTTGAACTAAACCCATAAACTCTGTGATTCGCCCGTTCACCCTCAACCGTTGCTACCCTACTTTCGTGGCCTAACCTCGGTTGTTCTAAACCTGACTTTCTAGGACTAGAATTCTCCTTTCGGTCCTTCTCCTAATCTCTAACACATGTATTTACGTGGCCTTTGTAAGCACAAGTAAATTAAAGAACTCAGATAGAGAATAGATGAACTAAAACGGGAAGATGCATTCAAAATAGATCAAAAGCGGTCTCGGGATAGCCAAGGGCTAATCCCTTCTCCTAGAACAAACAAACTACTCGCTCATGCGTCCGTAAAGAAACATAAACATAGTAGATAGTCTAAGGAACATAAAAACCAAACAAAACCGAAGTGGTGGTGCTTGATCTCCAATGCTCCTCGCTTATCTCCTCGCAAGAATCTGCTCTAACTTCGCTGAATTCTTCTCCTCTGTAAGCTTGCCCTAATGACGTCTTTTTGCCTCCTTTTAAGCCTCCTAAGTTGGTCCAATTGTTGCCTAAATTGCCCCACCGACTTCCCTTTGTTTTAAGTTAAGTTTACTTAACTTAATATGCAGATATGGGTCGCGACCCGCTCGGGTGGTGAGTGTGCCCGCTTGGGCGCGGCTAGGGCAAGTCGTGCGTGTAGTGTGCTGGGATGCATGCCCGATCGGGCCGGCTGGGGTGCAATGCCCGCTCGGGTGTAGTGTTTGTGCCCGTTCGGGTGCTAGGCAACAGCTCGGGCATGTGCTTGCCCGAGTCGTGTGATTTGTCCTGTCCAAAGCCTCGTGGGTTCTGCCCGATCGTGTAAGGCTTGTACCCGACCGGGTGGAGGCTTCTCCATGCTCAATCTCGTCCCGTTTGTCCCGTGATGATCCCCGAAGTGCTCCTTAGCTCCGTGCATGCTCCTTTAGCTCCAAAATGATCCAAATACGCGTAAAAACCTGTAAGATCATGAAAAGCACGAAAGCAAGTAAAACGGATACGGAATCATACGTAAAACATCATATATATATATCGAAAACGTCTTCTAAATCATGCAAGAAATACGTATGAAAACGAGATGATCAATGACACCTGTAGTAGCTAAGATACCAAGAATAATAGGTGTCCTAGCATCTTCCTTCATTTCAAGTACAACAAAATCAGTGGGAATGAAGAGATTAACTACCTTGGTGGGAACGTTTTCAGCAATTCCCACCTGATATCTTACCGAACGATCCGCGAGGCATAGAGACATCTTTGTAGGTTTGAGATTCCTGAAGTCCATCCGCTTGAAAACTGAGTGTGGCATGATGCTCATGCTTGCCCCTAAATCGCACAAAGCATTATCAATATCAATATTACCTATTGTGCATGGAATGGAGAAGCTTCCGAGGTCCTTCAACTTTGGTGGCAGCTTGTTTTGAAGGATAGCGCTGCATTCCTCGGTGAGTGCTACCGTCTCATTCTCTTCGATATGCTTCTCTTTGGAAAGAACCTCTTTGATGAGTTTGGCATGATTAGGCATCTTTTGGAGGGCTTCCAGGAATGGGATGTTGATGTCAAGCTTCTTGAGATCCTCTACAAATCTGCCCACTCGTTCTTCATTCTTACTGCTCACAAACCGTTGAGGAAACGGTATAGGAGGTTGGTACGCCGGTGGAGCAACATATGGTTTGTCTAAATCTGGTTCAACTCCTTCCATAATTGCAATTTTACCTTTGACTCTTTTCATGGACGTACCAGCAGCTTGCCCTTGCTCTTTGGAGGGTGAATTCTCAACCACATCACCGCTGCACACAGAAATAGCATTCACGTACTCTCTCGGGTTCAATTCGAGTTTACCTGGAAGTTGTCCGGGATTCCGAGAGGATGAGGCAGCTTGCTGTGCTACGGAGTTCTCTAAGCTCTTAACATGGTTGCTCAAGGATTCCATCTGAGTTTTGAGCTCGCAAATCGCTGTCCCCACATCCGCATTGAATTTGGTTTGATTTGAATGTTGCTGCCTTTGCTCCTTGATACCGCCTCAAGGTTGGACGAAGGGGCTTGAGGAGGTTGAGGAGCTTGTAGAACTTGCTGAACATTCTAAAATTCCTGATGATTTTGCTGGTATGGCTGCTGTGGTTGCTGAAATCCCGAATACTTTACCGGTTGAGTCGTTCGTTACAGAAGGTTCGGGTGATTCCTCCAATTCGGGTTGTAGGTATTCCCGAAGTGCGTGTTTCCTTGCTGCTGGGCGTAATTCATATGTTCCATATTCTCTTGCAACACGCATTGATAAGCCACGTGTTCTGTATCTCCACAATTCACGCAGTACATGGCGTTCGCTGCATTGCCCGTTGCTCGACTCATATAGGCGACGAGTGCTATTAGGCATACCTCTCGGTGTTGACCACATGGTGTGGTTCATGGCAAGGTTATCGATCAGCTCGTATGCCTCCTCGATGCTCAGATCCATAAGTGCTCATCTGAAATTCCGTTGTTAAAGGTTTGGATAACGTACCACTACTCGAGAGCATGGTGTAGAAGATCCTTAAATCTGCCCCACGCTTCAAATAGCGTTTCTCCATCTCTGCATCTAAACGTTGTGATTTCCCCCCTCATCTAAATCGTCTTGCTCGGAGGAAAGAAGCGTGATAAGAACAATGTGCAGAGCTGGTCCCAAGTAGTGATAGATCCAGCGGGGAGCGATTTCAGCCAAGTTTTTGCTCTTCCCCCAATTCAGAAGGGGAAGAGACGCAATATCACGTCCTCTGAGACTCCGTGTATCTTGAACGTACCAGAAAGCTCAAGAAAGTCTCTGAGGTGTTGATGGGGATCCTCGTGATTTCCACCCATGAATTGCTTCTGATAAAGCATGTTGATCATTGCCGGCTTAATCTCAAACTGTTCCCTAGAAACAACAGGCATCCTTATGGCTGTTTGCACGTTGTTCATGTTCGGCACCACGTAATCTATGAGTCGACGTGGTGGAGGAGCCTGTGTTTCTCGCGGTTGAGGTGCGAGTTGCTATTGCTGCACATGCCCCAAATTACCGAGAGGCGAAGTTGTTCATGACCGTTCGGATTATCCATATCTCGTTGATCTGACGGCTCTGCGAAAGACAAATAAAGAACGATTTAGGTAGAAACAACAAAAGAAAAGAAAACAAAAACAAAAACAAACATGAAAGACTCTAGGTTCGAATCTAAGACGTGTTGACAATAGTCCCCGAAAGCGAAGCCAAAAACTTGATGCGTTATCAAAGTTAAACAAATAACCCAAACTACCCGCAAGTGCACGACACGTGTGTAGTACGTGAGGTGTCGATCCCACAGGGACTACACAACCTAAACTCAAACTATGAATCAAACTCGCTAACGAACGAAATATGGTTTTAAGAATGAAATACTAAAAGCAAATAAACAAACTAGTTCTTAAGAATGAGACAAACGTTACAGGAAACCAGTTTCACCACAAGACTACCGTAACCAACAATCAACCTATCTATCATGCAATCCAAGTCAAGTTATCTAAGGCAGACGATCCTAATATGATATCTACCCTCTCTCGAGGCATAGACACGTGATCTAGTCAAGTTACTCCCTACTTTCGTGGCTGGCACCTTGAACTAAACCCATAAGACCTGTGATACATCCGTTTTACCCTCAACCGCTGCTACCCTACTTTCATAGCCTAAGCTCGCTTGTTCTAAACCTGATCTTCTAGGGCTAGAATTTTCCTTTCGATCCTTCTCCTAATCCCTAACAAATGCATCTACGTGGCCATCGTAAATACAAGTCAATTAAGCACTCAGATAAATAATATATAAACGAAAACGGGAAGATGCATTCAAAGATAAATCAAAAGTGGTTACGGGATAGCCATGGGCTAATCCATTCTCCTAGAACAAACAAACTACTCGTTCATGCATCCGTAAACAATCATAAACGAAATAGAAGGTCTAAGGAACATGAAAACCAAACGAAACCGAAGTGTGGGGTTGATCTCCAATGCTTCTTGTAAGTCTCCTTCACAAGAACCTCCTCCTTCTCTCTACTCTCTCTCCTCGATCAAGAACTGAAAATGAGTGAATGAGCTCGACCTCTCACTCCTCTCCTCTTCTTTCCTTCCTCTTTTATTTCCTTTTCTCTCTTCTTTCCTTTTCGGCCGTCCAGTTCTTCCTTTTGTTGCAGCAGCTACCGATTGTTGTCTTTTCATGAGTTTCCATTCATGAATAAGTTGGGCGACATTTCCATTACTTTTTCCAGCAAAATATCACTTATTCCTCTTTTCTAAAGTCGTTTTCCTTATTGTGTAAGTCCCCAAAAAACTCCCATTTTTTTAAGAAAAATTAACTTAATTGGAGTTGCAGGTGACGAACGCGACCCGCGCGGGCTGGGTAAGTGACCCGCTCGGGTGCGGCGCGGAAGATCGAAGAAGAACGCGATGGAGAATGAGGCAGCCCGCTCGGGCTAGAAGGTGCCCCGGTCGGGCTGTGCTGCTGCCCGCTTGGGATGTGGTGTTGCCCGCTCGGGCTGAGGCCTCGGGCGTGGTAGTTCTTGCTCGAATCGTGCTCAATTTGCTGGACAAAATCAACGTAATGAATGCCCGCTCGGGCTAGGAGTTACCCGCGCGGGTAGTGGCTATTCCTTGCCGATTCTCGTCCCGTTTCTTCCGTGATGATCCTTGATGTTGGTACTTTTTCTTGTGCACGTCCTTTACCTCCAGAATGAACCGAATACGCATAAAAACCTGTAAAAAAATGAAAACACGAAAACAAGTAAAACAGATATCGAATCATACGTAAAACATCACATCTATATAATAAACATCTCTAATATCGTGCAAGAAATACGTATGAAAACGAGATGATCAGTTATCTCCTACTTTCGTGGCTGACACCTTAAAATAAACCCATAAGTTCTATGATTCATCCATTTTACCCTCAACCACTACTACCCTACTTTCGTGGCCTAGCCTCGGTTGTTTTACGTCTGATTATCCGGAAGTAGAATTCTCCTTTCGATCCTCTTCTAAATTACTAAAACATGTATCTACTTGGCCTTCGTAAACATAAGTCAATCAAGCACTCATACAAAGAATAGATAAACGAAAACGTGAAATTGCATTCAAAGATAAATCAAAAGTGGTTCCCAGATAGCCATAGGCTACTCCCTTCTCCTAGAAAGAAACGACTAATCGCTCATGCGTTCGAAAGCAAAAACCATAATCAAAATATATGGTTTAAAGAACATAAAAACTAAATGAAACCGAATTCCTTAATTGATCTCTAATTCCCCTTGAATGTCTCCTCCGCAAGAATTCACGAACCAGTATTCTATCTCTCAAACTCTCTCTCTAACTCTCTGCTTTGTCGTGTGTGTCTAACTAAATCAATCTTCCCTTCTTTGACCCCTTTATTCTTCTTTCCTCTTCTCTTCTCTTTCCTTTTCTTCTCCTTTCCCCTTTGATCGTGCTTTTCCATTCCCCCGATCGTGTTTTTCCTTTTCTTTTCCATGGCTGAAACTTTCATTTTCTCGTGTTCTAGGTCCGTGTCTTCACGCCCGGTCGTGCAGGATGTGAAGCCCGACTATGCTTGTTGTCTAGCCAATGCATGATCGTGCAGGAAGTTACGCCCGACCGTGCAGGTTAAGGAAGAGATCAGTCGTGCTAATGGTCCTTGAAGTGCTGTCCAATCTTGCTGATGGAAGAGCTCGGTCGTGCTGATGGTCCTCGGAGTGTTGCCCGATTATGCTGGAGGATCATGAAGGAGGAAGAGATCGGTCGTGTTGATGCTTGTAGTTTAATAAGCTTGATCGTGCTTGCATGATAGTCATTGCACGACCGTGCAATGTAGGAGCTCGGGTCGTGTGATGCTCTCGGGGATAATTTCTGACGTTAATGACCGACCGTGCTTGATCTCTAGCCTGACAGTGCTTGATGGCCAATGAAGTGTCCGAACGTGGAAGGCTGAATGGTTGGCCGGGCATGTTCACATCTTGCCCGTTATTCTCCGTTTCTCGTCCTGTTTGGTCCATTACAATCCTCGATGCTAGTACTTTGTCCATGTATGTTCTTTAGCTTCAAAATGAACCGAGTCGCACTGAAAGCTATAATGAACACGAAAACATGAAAACGAGTAAAACGGATACAAAATCATACGTAAACATCGCATCTATATCATAAACATCTCTAAAATCATGCGAGAAATACGTATGAAAACGAGACGATCATGTGCGAGCGTGTTGGTGAGAGTTTTCACGTGAGGGGTATAAGGTCGACGATTTTAGTAATACGACACTTGAATTAGGGCCGTCATCTTACCATGCTGAGGTTGTGGTAACCTTTCGAATGTCGAAGCTATCGTGGATGAATAGGTTACATCAAGGAAAAAGATAAAAAAAAATTGAGCAATAGTATCAGATGTTACAATGGCCTGATGGGTGAGGCGTGCATGAGGTCTCGATAAAATTTATTATACATTTTATATTTATGTTTATTATAATTTATATGTTTTCTTCCGTTATATGGTTCAAACTATTTTTAATTTGAAATAAAAAAATTAGTTTATTTCGTAATTTTGTTTTAGCGATGACACGTGTAGCCACCTCTCGGAGGTACTGCAGACACTCCTAATCTCGAGGTTATTCCGGGATGGGGGTGTTATAGTATAAAGCTTTTTTTAGTTTTCAAACTCGATTAGTGCCTTTGGCATACCCCGGTGAACAGTGCATGTAAATTTTCTCATCAAGATCTCCTTGGAGGAACGCATTCTTGACGTCCATCTGCGATAGGTCCTAGTTAAGGTTAACAACCATTGATAATAAGATGCACATCGTATGGTATTTATCTACTGAAGCAACGTCTCGATGTAGTCCTCATTGTAAGTTTGTGTATAACCTTTTGCTAAAAGCCGAGCTTTATGGCGTTCAATTGACCCATCACTTATATACTTAATTTTGAATATCTACCGACAACCCACGACTTTCTTATCCTTTGGTCGGTCCTCAAGGTCCCACGTCTGATTTTTCTCAACGGCACATATTTCTTTGTTCATGGAAAACTCCCACTCTAGATGATTCATGTCCCCATTGTTAGAATTAGGTTCATTTCCTTGATCAATATTGCTTAAAAAAGCAGAGTGTATGTTGGTAAGAAAGAAATATCACAACAATTTTATATCAGATGTGAGATCGCAAGACATGTGTAGTACTCTCCTTGTACAACCACTTCGTGATCGGTCTTCGAATCCTAGTACTGCACCGAAGAAGGTCTGCATCATGATGCTCTTGAACAATTGCACATTTGAGAGTCTCATTCTCCTCTTCTAAAGTATCTAGCTCCAAAGTGTGATCTCCTAAGACATCAACAATTCGACCAGTGGTATGATCATTAATCATATGTCATGTGATCACTCATAACTGTGTGGTTAGAACGTTTGATTGCACGTTCTATTTGGTCTGTTATGTCCTCCAACATACAAGCTGAACACTCGTCCACTGCCTCGGTAAACATAGTCTCGTCTATATTCTGGACGGGCATACGAGGGCTATCAGCTGGCAATTGAACCTATTAATCTGTAGATTAGGGTTCTGCTATCGGTTGATGTGATCCTACATCAACTCGTTTTTTGCAGTTGAGTAACAAAAAAACGTAGAGAAGAATTGAAATCTTGTGATACCAAGAGGTTTTCAAGATCAGTCCAATTTTGTTTTTCGTAGAACTCTTGTTCCTCATAGAAGTGGACTTCACGAGACATATTAATTAGTATCGAGTCCAGATGGTAGCATTTGTATCCGTTTGAGGTCAGACTATATCCCACAAACATGCACTTCATTCTTTTTAGATCGAGCTTAGTTCGTCGATCTTCTATAAGAAACACATACACCCCAATACATGAAAATAATCAATATCAAATTTTAATTTGTTAAGTAACTCATATGGAGATTTGTCTCCAAGACATTTGGTCGGTAGGCGATTGATGAGGTAAAAAGCTGTGATAACAACATCTTTCCATAAACATTTTGGAACTTTGCGATCAAACATGATGGTTCGATAGACTTCCATCAAATGTCGGTTCTTTCGTTCTGCTACACCATTTTTTTATGGGGTGTATAGACATGAAATTTGGTAAACTACCTCATGATGGTTGAGAGATTAACCGAGTTTATGGTTGAAAAATTCACCACCCTTATCTGTACGAAGACACTTAATATTTGTTTCATATTGAGTTAGAATATGGTTATAAAACTTGATAGTTATACAATACTTGCCCAAGATGCAAGATTCACTCATCTCATGATCAAACGCAATATGAGAAAACACATGCTTGAAAGCTTTAAAATGAGGGTGTCCTAGTGTAGCATGCCACAGTCTAGAGGAATTTTTTTTTCTTATTCTAATGAAATAAAGCTGATAATGAAAGAGGTAAAGAATTTGAGGAAGCATGAAACTCTTTGAAAACATAAAGGCCATTTCGTATAGTCCCACCTCCTATAATTTTTTTGTCTCAATATCTTACAACCAAAATTTATTAGAACCAAAGCAGAATACAATTACAATCATGAGCCAATTTATGAATCGAAAGTTGGTTAGTTGTAAAATCCAAAATATATAAGGCAGTTGAGTGTTTGCTCAAGTAGGTTCAACTTTCCTATTCCTTTTATTGGAACACTTTTTCCATTTGCTATAGTTACTTGTCCTATCGTTTTTTGCATATGCTCATATGCTCAAGTAAATTTTTATTTTTAATCATGTGTGGCGTAGCTCTCGAGTCAATAACCACATGATATTTTATTCGAGATAAGTAAGCAGATTTACCATCCTGTTTTGATTCCAGTTTTACAGTATCGGTGGTGTTGAGAATTTTTTTGATCATGTGTTCGAGAGCCTCCATCGTCGCATAATTTGGTTGGGCATCCGAAGATGTCTCATAATGAGAAGCAAGATGTGAAATTTTTCTCGAGAACGAGCCATGTTTGCTCTAATTCTTGAGGTAATGATGAAGGAACCAAAATTTATCTTTTGAGTGACCTTTCTTCCTACAGTAATCAATAGTAAATTTTCCGATCATTTGGGAGTTTCATATTGTTACTGGAACCAATGTGTTGCTTGTTGAGATGTGCTATCTCCATGAACCTTTTGAAAAGTCGATTCTACCCTTCTTCCTTCCTAATTAGCATACACATGTTATTAAGGGCTGGAAACTCCGATTGACGAAGAACATGGTTGATACGGTCGTGGTAGGATGCATCAATGTTGGACAAAAGCTGTGATCTCTTTTGGATCGATGGTCTCCGGATGCAGATTTTTGAGCTTGACCTATAAATCTTTGAGTTGGGCTATGAGATCATTAACTGGACGCCCTTCCAGATGGATAAATTGAAGCGTCTTCCAAACCTCATAGATTCGGTTGAAGTTAGAGACGTGGTCGTATACGGGTTTCAGCTTGTCTCACAAGTTCTTAGGCTTTCAAATGTGGCCATAGGCTTGAAGAAGATGAACTTCCAGAGAATTCTGGATGACAACGAGAGTTGTGGATTCTTCTTTGATTGACTGACGCTCGCATCGGTTGGTTCTCCTTCTTCGGGGTGGATGTAGTTCCATAAACAATAGTTTCGAGGATTTGTTTCGAGAATTTTGGACCAGATTGTGTAGTTTTCTCCATTTAGGAGAATCAGAATGCGCTTTGCAGCGTCCATTGATATGTAAAGAATAACAAGACAAAAATTTGGTCTTTAGACTTTCTGCTCTAATACCATGAAGAATTTGTTGGATTTTAAAAGAAGAAGACACAAAGAATAAATGTTTTTGTCTTATTACTCACAATATATAGGAAGAACATTATATAAAGAAGATTATAGCATTCAAAAGAAAAGAAAAACTCTACAATTATATAAAAATGGAAAAATATATATGCACAAAAAAGGAAGGAAACATAAGAAATGATTATAAAGGATCAACAAGTTTTAATCACTTAAAGATACCAAAAATCTTCTTACCAAAAAATATGATCGTGATTAAATCATTAAATCTTATATTAACAAATTTATAATTTATTTATTTGATTCCGATAAATGTCGTTTATTTTAGATAGAAAACCTATATATCAAAATAGGTAAAATTTAATGATTATTTTATATCGATTTGTTTGGGTTTATGATCGAATCTCAGAATTTTAGTGTTTTTTTTCTATATCAGTTCGTTTATAGTAGATGATTATTACAAAAATCTTGTTTCCAACTTGTTCTTGTGAATTTTCTTAGGGTGTCGTCACTTTCAGAATTTTCTTCCTATTCTTTTTTCGTGCATGATTTTTGGTAAAATGAAGAAAATAAGAAAAATTTGCATCAACTTATTTATCCCACGAAGTTCATATATATCACTATATACGACACACACACGGCGGAATATCAGATATACCCTTGTAGGGTTAAAACACTTCAAAAATACCCTTCCCTAAAATAATTATTTAATCGAAAAAAAAACTGGAGAAAAGACAAATTTACCCTTAATTTTCGAACGTGGAAAAAACCGCATTCTGGGAGAGTAAAAGCCAAACCCGCATTCTGGGAGAGTAAAAGCCAAGAAAGAACAAGTGATTTCGAACATAGGAGGGATCGATTCGAAGTTGGCAAGAAGGAAATTCGAAGTTGGCAAGAAGGAAATGGCTAGAATCAGCAGCGGTGGAGAAGAGAGCACGAGTCAATCTTCAATGGCGTCAATAAGTGTAAGTAGATCGATTTCTAGGGTTTTGGAGGATGTCGAGTCCCAAAATGGTGTGAGTGTCAATGAGTCGGTTGAGTCTCAGTGAGTCGGTTGAGTCGCAAGAGTCGGTTGTCTCAGTGGGTCGGTTTGGGTCGCGATGGTCGGTTGAGCGTCGATTTCTAGGGTTTGCAGGCTATTGAGTCCCAGAATGGTTTATTGATTTGAAATGGGTGTGAGTGTCAGTGAGTCTGTTGAGTCTGAGTGAGTCGATTTGGGTCGCAATGGTCGCTTGAGCGTCGCAGAGAGTCTAAGGGTCGTTTGAGTCGGTTGTCTCAGTGAGTCGGTTTGGGTCGCAATCGTCGCTTGAGCGTCGCAGGGGGTCTAAGGGTCGTTTGAGTCAGTTGTCT
>CM071868.1:37446786-37456875 GCA_036759665.1 Gynandropsis gynandra | reverse complement strand
TTACGGACAACGCATTGGTCTGGTGGGACTGCGAAGTTGCTGAACGTCGTAGAGCGCAATACGACCAAATCACGACGTGGAGAGAGCTAAAATATCTGATGCGTAAGAGGTATGTCCCTAACCACTTCCATAGGGATTTACAACAACAATATCGTAAGTTGGTGCAGGGTACGAAGAGCGTAGATGACTATTACAACGAGTTTGAGCACATACGACATCGTTTGGAGCTCAACGAATCCGCGGAGACCACAATGGCGCACTTTATTGGTGGACTTCAAGAAAGGATCGTGAGAAAGTTGAAACGACAAGCGTACCAAGATATGCACGATTTGCTGCACCTCGCCATCGAAATCGAGCAGGAAATAAAATCCAAACAAGCATCAAGCAGTAGGCTTCGCCCGACAACGTGGTGGAATCCACCCCCACCTAAGCCAACCGAGAGGCCTCGCATGGAAGAACGAGGACTTGACCCGCGTTCTAAAGGCAAAGCGCCCGAGACTTCACGGGCAACGCGAACCGACGGTAAAACTTCTAACTCAGTGAATTTAGTTAGAACCCGTGACATTATTTGTTTTAAGTGTCAAGGTAGGGGACATGTGGCGCGAGATTGTATTAGCCCCCGAGTTATGATAATCACCGAGAGCGGTGAGTACGAATCCATGGACGAGGCAGAAGAGGAGGAACTCCGAGACGAGGAGATCGAGTACGGTGATGCAGGAGAGCTATTAGTCACTCGAAGGGTGCTAAACGCTCAGATTGAGCCTTCGTGGTGTCCTACGATCCACCCTTCCTCACCATCACTTTGAAGGACCGAACGAGCGCCCCCTTTGGCCTGTTCCCCTTCGTCCGCCCTCACTATCATCGAGTTTGGGCTAGAGAGTGCCCCCTAGGCCTTCTACCGACTCAACACAGACCATACTTGCAGCTAAAGCCTCGGTGCTTGTATCAAGCTCTCTCTCCCATGTCTGAGGCCCAACACATTGGCCCATTTTTTTAATTAACCTAAAATTAGGTTAATTAAATACATAACAAAAAAAGAGCATCCGCACGGCCGATAGAAAAAGCAAAAAAAGAAAGGAAAATGAGAGAAGAAACAAAAATAGAGAGGAAGATTCGCCAATTTTTCGTCATGTCCTATTCGTGGGTAAATTCAAATTGAGATTTCCATATAACTTTGAATTTATTTTTATCATTATTTTCTCAATTTAAAGATCTATATAATGAATTTTGATTATTCGAATTTATACTAAAGAAAAAACAATTTGTGTTGTAGTTAGCAATATATATCATTGTAGATAGTCAAGTCATCGGAGAATTATGTGATTATCTTTCCCCGTCCAAATTTTGAGTTTTTTCTGATTTGTGGGGAATTTTCTACATTTAAAATGAAGTATGATCACAATAGGATTTCGAGGATCGTAATCGGAAAATTGAGACATTACAAGTTAAGATTGGATTAACCCTAGAATTGTCATATGAGAATTGATGACATGTATATAAGTTGCTTAAGTGAATAGAGATGATCTAGAGAATTGACGCTCGACCAAGTTTTGGGTTCAAAGAAAATTGATATTTAAGGTTTGTCTTGTGTCCTAAATGTAGTGATTTCACACTCAAACCTTCGGAAGAAGCCGTGTGTGAATGTGTTTGTGAGAGTTATCACATGAGGAGTATGGGGTCGATGACGTTAGTATTGCGACACTTGGATCAACGGTCGAGCTCGTACCATGCTAGGGTTGTGGTAAACCTTTCGAGTGATAGAGCGTTGTAGTTAGTCAGATCAGTAGATTTGCTAGAGTCGTACCGTGTTGGGGTTGTGGTAACCTTTCGAGCGACGTAGTATTGCATTGTACTGATGGTTAGGATATGTTGTGACCTTGTGAGATCATTAGTGTATTGGGGTCCTTAGACTTTACGAGCGTATGTCCGAACTAGAGTCTTGTGGACTCGGTGAGTTATGATCTGGTGTGGTACTAGTCTTAGACTTAGGATATACTCAGTCTGATTGGGTAGACTTGTCTGTATATCTTTAATATGATGATAGATCATTATTTTGTGTTATTTAGTTAGAATTGATAGAATACATGGCATGGAGTACGTACACATATTAGTCTTACTGATTGCATCTGTTGTACTCACCCTATTCATGGGCTATCATGGATAGAAAAGAAATGGTGAGAAAAATGAGCAATGAGGTTGAGTTGCAACATCAGAGCTCACAGCAGACTGATGAGAAAGGCATACAAGAGGTCTCAATAAGCTTTATTTTGCATTTCGTACTTATATTTCATTTATCGTGACTATGATTTTATGTATCTTATCTTGCTATATGGTATCAATTTTTTTTTTCAAAATCAAACATTTATTTTGTTTTATAAATGCGTTTCAGCAATGATAAATGTGGTCTGAGGTTTTTCTCAGATATGGGTGTTACACCGTGTGTGGCTCATTCATTAACTTGATGTCAAAAACGTTTTTCTTCATGGAAAACTAAGTGAAACTGTGTACATGTTACACCCTTGGGATTCTGCGATGCTAAACATCCTGTCTATGTGTGTCACCTACGAAAATACTTGTATGGTCTTAAGCAAGCTCACGAGCATGGAATCAACACTTCATGGCATTTGCGTTCACACTCGAACTTGTGAAAAGCTACAACGACATGTCACTATTTATTCTCTATTGTGGAGATCGCTATGTAGAAGAGAATATAGTTTAGAAATGTTGTTTTTAGTGCTAAAAAATGTTTTTTTATTTTATATAAGTTGTGTCATATATAAAAAGGCGAAGTGAACCAAAACTTGAGTTGTCAACGATTCAAATATTTTTAATTTTAAGAACTTTAGTATGTCTCGTCACGTTGGAAGAGGCGGTAGTTCGAAAATTCGTTCTAATTCTGAGAAAAGTGCTAATGGTCCATCACCTCCGCAACAAACTTAAAAATTCAAAGCGAGATTTTAGATTTTATGAATTTGGATTTATTTTAGAACGTTGGATCAGTACAATATATTTTATTTTTGAATTACCAACCGATGCCTCCACTGGTCAAGCCAACAACGTTCAGATGGATCACTAACCAACCGTAGACGAATTATAAACAATGAATGAGGAAAGATGTAAACATCTGCGGTTAGACCTTAGTCGTGAAAAGGGTGCATAGTGGTACGCATTACCAAATTTAAATTTATATTTTAAATAATTAATAAAATATTATTCTATCTTAATTTTGATTTATAGGTTTAGACATGATCGGATTTTTTTTATCATATAACAAAGATGATTAAAGCTTATTATGATAGTTTATGTTATAACTGGTCACTGACGGATCCCAACATTAAATAGCGGTGGTGGAGATTTTTGTGGTATGTTTTTAATAATATCTATGTATTATAGTTTTCAAAAAATAGTTTGCATAAACTAAATTTTTTAATGTTTTGAGCTAACTTTTATTGGAATCCCGAGTTTATCAGACTACTGAAGTTCAAATTTGAACGGGTTATGGGAATTCGTTTGAAAGCTCTCGTCCACAATGTTATAAAAGATCGAGAGAAGAATGGAAAACTCATTTGGATGACTGAAAATATTTGGAATCAAATGTGCATTTCTTAGGGTGATCTTGGATTTAAACAAAGAAGTGAGTAGACAAGTCTATCTCGTCGTTCTGATAAAATAAGTTAATGTAACAGTGCACATTCAACATGATCTCGTTCATTTGCGAAAATTTTCGAACAAATGGAAAGATTACAAAATTATATAAAAATTTAAAAAAATTGTCATTTTAGTATATCTATATATATGATTTGTTTTATACGGATGAGAATGGATCCGAACCATCATAAATTGAATTGCTTGAACGTACGCATATTAAAAAGTCTGATGGTTTGTGGATAGATGCCATAGCAAACATGTTAATGATGATGTTCAGAATATGTCATCGGAACAAGTGTCATAGATTCCTACGAAAGAAGTGGATCGCAACCTTGTTTTAGCTAAGAAGAATACATCTAGTTAAATTTCGAGCTAAATCTATTATAGTTTAGTATAGTTTTACAATTTATATTCTTAATATTGAATTTTGTTATTTGTTTTATAGCAAGTTCCGCCGTATAAATGTCGTATTTTTGGCCTTTAAGGAATGACATCAAAACATTCAACTTCCTCTAAGAGTAAAACGAAAACGACAGATAATGCAAAATATAGTGATGGAATGTGAACTGAAATTGCTCGAGACGCGACAACAATTGGGATGACAACATCAACAACTAATGTGTATGTTGAAGGCAAAAAATGCATTCAAGTTATTGGGATGCATGCAACAACGACAAAACCAATGAAGATAATTCTCTATCGTCGTCGACGAACTTGTAAAATATGTATATGTTTATGATTTGTAAAAATTTAATTTAATGTTATTTATAATAATATAAATTTTATTTGTAAGATCTTTTTTTTTGAAACAAAAATTAAAGAACTTTTTGCTTCCTATTTCCTATTTGCGTTTGTCTCTCATGTAGCACCCTTTTTCCACTTTTTGTTTTTTTTTTCACGTGATTAGACGACTACAACAATGAATTGTTCGACGGGCTTTGAAATACCATAACTTTGCGTACGAAACTCCGAATGACATGATTTTTTTCACATTTTATTCCTCTTTTTGAGATAAACGATGCCGCGGGTTGCTGAAGGCAGTCCGACCCCATTTTCAAGCTCAAAATCCTTTATTTAGGTTGATATGTTGGATTTTTAGAGCCGGGAGATGCTCTTTTTGACTTTCTTAGGATACGAATGTAATTTCATGTCAGTACGCCGCTTGCGTTGCGTTTGTCTCTCGGATATTCCTTTTGCTTCCTATTTCCTTTTTGCATTTGTATCTCGTGTTGCAACCCTTTTCCTCTTTTTGTTTTTGTTTTCAAATGATTAGACGACTACAACAATGAATTGTTCGATGGGCTTTGAAATATGATAACTTTGGGTACGAAACTCCGAATTACATGATTTCTTTTTACATTTTATTCCTCTTTTTGAGATAAACGATGCTGCGGGTTGCTGAAGGCAGCCTGACCCCGTTTTTGAGCTCAAAATCCTTTATTTAGGTCGATATGGTGGATATTTAGAGCCGGGAGATGCCCTTTTTGACTTTCTTAGGATACGAATGTCATTTCTTGCCAATACGCCGCTTGCGTTGCGTTTGTCCTTGGATATTCCTTTTGCTTCCTATTTCCTATTTGCGTTTGTCTCTCGTGTTGCAACCCTTTTTCGCTTTTTGTTTTAGTTTTCACGTGATTAGACGACTACAACAATGAATTGTTCGACGGGCTTTGAAATACGATAACTTTGCGTACGAAACTCCGAATTATATGATTTGTTTCACATTTTATTCCTCTTTTTGAGATAAACGATGCCGCGGGTTGCTGAAGGCAGCCCAACCGCGTTTTCAAGCTCAAAATCCTTTATTTAGGTCGATATGTTGGATTTTTAGAGCCGGGAGATGCCCTTTTTGACTTTCTTAGGATACGAATATCATTTCTTGCCAATACGCCGCTTGCGTTGTGTTTGTCTCTCGGATATTCCTTTTTGCTTTCTATTTCCTATTTGCGTTTGTCTCTCGTGTTGCACCCCTTTTCCGCTTTTTATTTTTTTGTTCACGTGATTTTACGACTATAATAATGAATTGTTTTACGGGCTTTGAAATACCATAACTTTGCGTAAGAAGCTCCGAATTACATATTTTTTCACATTTTATTTCTCTTTTCGAGCTAAACGATGCTATGGGTTGCTGAAGGCAACTCGACCCCGTTTTTGAGCTCAAAATCGTTTATTTAGGTCGATATGTTGGATTTTTAGAGCCGTGAGATGCCCTTTTCGAGTTTCTTAGAATATGAATGTCATTTATTGTCAATACGTCGCTTGCGTTGCGTTTGTCACTCGGATATTCCTTTTGCTTCCTATTTTCTATTTGCGTTTGTCTCTCGTGTTGCACCCCTTTTCCGCTTTTTGTTTTTTTTTTCACGTGATTTGACGACTATAACAATGAATTGTTCGACGGGCTTTGGAATACCATAATTTTCCGTACGAAGCTCCGAATTACATGATTTTTTCACATTTTATTCGTCTTTTCGAGATAAACGATACCGCGGGTTGCTGAAAGCAGCCCGACCCCGTTTTCAAGCTCGATATCCTTTATTTAGGTCGATACGGTTGATTTTTAGAGCCGGAAGATGGCCTTTTCGAGTTTTTTAGGATAAGAATTTCATTTCTTGTCAATACACCGCTTGCATTGCGTTTGTCTCTCGGATATTCCTTTTGCTTCCCATTTCCTATTTGCGTTTGTCTCTCGTGTAGCACCCCTTTTCCGCTTTTTGTTTTTGTTTTCACGTGATTTGATGACTACAACACTGAATTGTTTGACGGGCTTTGAAAAACGATAACTTTGCGTACGAAACTCCGAATTACATGATCTTTCACATTTTATTCCTCTTTTCGAGATAAACGATGCCGCGAGCTGCTGAAGGCAGCCCGACCCCGTTTTTGAGGTCAAAATACTTTATTTAGGTCGATACGGTTGATTTTTAGATCCGGGAGATGCCCTTTTTGAGTTTCTTAGGATAAGAATGTCATTTCTTGTCAATACGCCGCTTGCGTTGTGTTTGTCTCTCGGATATTCCTTTTTCTTCCTAATTCCTATTTTCATTTGTCTCTCGTGTTGCAACCCTTTTCCGCTTTTTGTTTTTGTTTTCACGTGATTAGACGACTACAACAATGAATTGTTCGACGGGCTTTGAAATATTATAACTTTGCAGACGAAACTCTGAATTACATGATTTTTCACATTTTATTCATCTTTTCGAGATAAACGATGCCGCGGGTTGCTGAAGGCAGCCCGACCCCATTTTCGAGCTCAAAATCCTTTATTTAGGTCGATATGTTAGATTTTTAGAGCCGGGAGATGCCCTTATTGAGATTCTTAGGATACGAATGTCATTTCTTGTCAATACGCCGCTTGCGTTGCGTTTGTCTCTCGGATATTCCTTTTGCTTCCTATTTCCTATTTGCGTTTGTCTCTCGTGTTGCACCCCTTTTCCGCTTATTGTTTTTGTTTTCACGTGATTTGACGACTAAATCAATGAATTGTTCGACGGGCTTTCAAATACCATAATTTTGCGTACGAAACTCCGAATTCCATGGATTTTTTCACATTTTATTCCTCTTTTCGAGATAAACGATGCCGCGGGTTGCTGAAGGCAGCCCACCTCCGTTCTCAAGCTCATAATTCTTTTTTTAGGTCGATACGATGGATTTTTAGAGTCGGAAGATGCCCTTTTCGAGTTTGTTCGGATACAAATGTTTTTTGAGCTCAAAATCCTTTATTTAGGCTGATATGTTGAATTTTTAGAGCCGCGAGATACCCTTTTTGAGTTTCTTAGGATACGAATGTCATTTCTTGTCAATACGCCGCTTGCGTTGTGTTTGTCTCTCAGATATTCTTTTTACTTCCTATTTCCTATTTGCGTTTGTCTCTCGTGTTGTACCCCTTTTCTGCTTATTGTTTTTGCTTTCACGTGATTAGACGACTACAACAATGAATTTCTCGACGGGCTTTGAAATACCATAATTTTGCGTACGAAGCTCCGAATTACATGATCTTTTCACATTTTATTCCTCTTTTCAAGATAAACGATGCTCCGGGTTGCTGAAGGCAGCGCGATCGCGTTTTTGAGGTCAAACTACTTTATTTAGGTCGATACGGTTGATTTTTAGATCCGGAATATGGCCTTTCCGAGTTTTTTAGGATAATAATGTCATTTCTTGTCAATATACCGCTTGGATTGCGTTTGTCTCTCGGATATTCCTTTTGCTTCCTATTTCCTATTTGCATTTGTCTCTTGTGTAGCACCCCTTTTTCAGTTTTTGTTTTTGTTTTCACGTGATTAGACGACTACAACAATGAATTGTTCGACGGGCTTTGAAATACCATAACTTTGCGTACGAAACTCCGATTTACATGATTTTTTTCACATTTTATTCCTATTTTCAAGATAAACTACGCCGCGGGTTGCTAAACGCAGCCCGACCCCGTTTTGGAGCTCAAAATCCTTTCTTTAGGTCGATATGTTGGATTTTTAGAGCCGAGAGATGCCCTTTTTGACTTTCTTAGGATACGAATGTCATTTTTGTCAATACGCCGCTTGCGTTGTGTTTGTCTCTCGGATATTCCTTTTGCTTCCTATTTCCTATTTGCATTTGTCTTTCTGATGCGTTCTCAAAGTTAAATAAATAACCTAAACTACCCGCAAGTGCACGGCACGTGTGTAGTATTTTAGGTGTCGATCCCACAGAGACTACGCAATACTACCTAAACTCGAACTAGGAATCAAACTTGCTAACGAAAGAATGTGGATGAAGAATGAAATACTAAATGTAAATAAACTACTTGGGTTCTAACGATAAGACAAACGTTCTACGAATCCAGTTTCACCACAAGACTACCGAAACCGACAATCAATCTATCTATCATGCAATCTTAGTTAAAGCTATCTAAGACAGACGATCCTAACATGCTATCTACCCTCTCTCAAGGCATAGACACGTGATCTAGATAAGTTGCCCCCTACTTTCGTGGCTGACACCTTGAAATAAACCCATAAGCTCTGTGATTCGCCCGTTTTACCCTCAACCGTTGCTACACTACTTTCGTGGCCTAACCTCGGTTGTTCTAAACCTGATCTTCTAGGACTAGAATTCTCCTTTCGGTCCTTCTCCTAATCCCTAACACATGCATCTACGTGGCCTTTGTAAACGCAAGTAAATTAAGCGCTCAGATAGAGAATAGATGAACTAAAATGGGGAGATGCATTCAAAATAGATCAAAAGGGGTTCCGGGATAGCCAAGGGCTAATCCCTTCTCCTAGAACAAACAAACTACCCGCTCATGCGTCTGTAAACAAACATAAACAAAGTAGAAAGTCTAAGGAACATGAAAACCAAACAAAACCGAAGTGGTGGTGCTTGATCTTCAATGCTCCTTGCTTGTGTCCTCGCAAGAATCTCTTCAATCTTAGTTGAGTGACAAGGTTCAACTTGTGCAAGGCCAAGGATTGAAGTGAACATTCAAATACCGAGCGAAAGGAGTGGAAACAACACCTTAGGACATGCACGCTCGGGCATTGGAAGTGTGCCCGGTCGGGCTAATTGCTACCAAACAACCCCGTAGCTTTGCACGACTCGGGCAATCAAGGAACATGACCAAGAAGAGGTTCCCGCTCGGGTAGATTTGGTGTGCCCGCTCGGGCTAATTACAATCCAAAATGGCCGTAGGTTTACACTACTCGGGCTGAAAAGCCACACGGTCGGGCACATGGCTTGCACGAGCGGGTACAAGCTGTGCCCGCTCGGGCCCTTGATTTTCTCAACTAATTCCCAAGATTTAGAACAGCCAAATCATGGGAAATCAGATCTATTAAAAGGGGATTCGAACCAGATTGAAGGGGGGACGATTCAGGGACATTATAGACAGATTTGGAGAGAAGAAGAAGGACAGAACGAGGGATCCGAAGCATGGAGGATCTATTGACGACATCGGTATATGAATAGGGAGGAATCTCTTTCTCTATCTATGTCTAATTTAGTATTCTTTTGTGTTTCGTTTTCTGAGTTCATGTCCAAGTAGATCTATTGCCATGGGTTAGAGAGTATTGCCAAGATGTAATGGAGTTTTGCGCTTAATGAATGGTGGATCTTAATGCTTTCATACTTGTACGCCACTCGATATGAATGAATTCGGTATTTTATCATGTTTTCAGATTTCATGGTTGATCTTAATGCTTCAATACTTGTACGCCACTTGATTGATGATATAGAAGTTTAATAAATCTACGCCAGGGCATTAGACTTTGGAACTTAGCCATGATTTAGGGTTTAATCGGTTTAGAATCTACGCCAGGTCAATCGGTTGAATCTAGGGATTAGGATAGCGGTCGTAATGTGTCTATGTATGTAAGATGCGCAATGGATACATTGGTATATGCATGCTAGATAGTGGACAAGTCTACGCCAGTCAGTTCCTATAGGAGAGCTTGAATTCCCTGAACT
>CM071868.1:37393136-37405099 GCA_036759665.1 Gynandropsis gynandra | reverse complement strand
GCCCGACCCCGTTTTCGAGCTCAAAATCCTTTATTTAGGTCGATATGTTGCATTTTTAGAGTTGGGAGATGCCCTTTTTGTGTTTCTTAGGATACGAATGTCATTTATTGTCAATATGCCGCTTGCGTTGCGTTTGTCTCTCGGATATTCGTTTTGCTTCATGTTTCCTATTTAAGTTTGTCTCTCGTGTTGCACCCCTTTTCCGCTTTATGTTTTTGTTTTCACATGATTTGACGACTATAACAATGAATTGTTCAACGGGCTTTGAAATACCATAACTTTGCGTACGAAGCTCCGAATTACATGATTGTTTCACAATTTATTCCTCCTTTCGAGATCAACGGTGCTACGGGTTGCTGAAGGCAGCCCAACCCTGTTTTTGAGCTCAAAATCCTTTATTTAGGTCCATATGTAGGATTTTTAGAGCCGGAAGATGGCTTTTTCGAGTTTTTTAGGATAAGAATGTCATTTCTTGTCAATACGCCGTTTGCGTTAGGTTTGTCTCTCGGATATTCCTTGTGCTTCCCAATTCCTATTTGCGTTTGTCTCTCGTGTTGCACCCCTTTTCCAGTTTTTGTTTTGTTTTCACGTGATTTGACGACTATAACAATGAATTGTTCGACGGGCTTTGAAATACCATAACTTTGCGTACGAAAATCTGAATTACATGATTTGTTTCACATTTTATTCCTCTTTTCGAGATAAACGATGCCGCGGGTTGCTGAAGGCAGCCCAACCCCGTTTTCGAGCTCAAAATCATTTATTTAGGTTGATATGTTGGATTTTTAGAGCCAGGAGATGCCTTTTTTAGTTTCTTAGGATACGAATGTCATTTCTTGTCAATACGCCGCTTGCGTTGTGTTTGTCTCTCGGATATTCCTTTTGCTTTCTATTTCCTATTTGCATTTGTCTCTCGTGTTGCAACCCTTTTCCGCTTTTTGTTTTTGTTTTCACGTGATTAGACGACTACAACAATGAATTGTTTGACCGGCTTTGAAATACTATAACTTTGCGTACTAAACTTCGAATTACATGATTTGTTTCACATTTTATTCCTCCTTTCGAGATAAACCATCCCGCGGGATGCTGAACGTAGCCCGATCCCATTTTCGAGCTCAAAATCTTTTATTTAGGTCGATATGTTGGATTTTTCGAGCCAGAAGATGACCTTTTCGAGTTTTTTAGGATAAGAATGTCATTTCTAGTCAATACGCTGCTTGCACTGTGTTTGTCTCTCAGATATTCCTTTTGCTTCCTATTTCCTATTTGCATTTGTCTCTCGTGTTGCAACCCTTTTCCGCTCTTTGTTTTTGTTTTCACGTGATTAGACAAATACAACAATGAATTGTTCGACGGGCTTTGAAATACGATAACTTTGCATATGAAACTTCGAATTACATGATTTGTTTCACATTTTATTCCTCTTTTCGAGATAAACCATGCCACGGGTTGCTGAAGGCAGCCCGACCCCGTTTTCGAGCTCAAAATCCTTTATTTAGGTCGATATGTTGGATTTTTGGAGCCGGGAGATGCCCTTTTTGAGTTTCTTAGGATACGAATGTTATTTCTTGCCAATATGCCGCTTGCGCTGTGTTTGTCTCTCGGATATTCCTTTTGCTTCGTATTTCCTATTTGCATTTGTCTCTCATGTTGCAACCCTTTTCCGCCTTTTGTTTTTTTCCCGGGATTAGACGACTACAACAATGAATTGTTCAACGGGCTTTGAAATACTAACTTTGCGTAGGAAGCTTTTTGTTTTTGTTTTCACATGATTTGAGGAATATAACAATGAATTATTCGACGGGCTTTAAAATACCATAGCTTTGCTTACTAAGCTCCGAATTACATGATTTTGTCACATTTTATTCCTCTTTGCGAGATAAACGATGCTACGGGTTGCTGAAGGCAGCCCGACCACGTTTTCGAGCTCAAAATCCTTTATTTAGGTGGATATGTTGGATTTTTAGAGCTGGGAGATGCCCTTTTTGTCTTTCTTAAGATACGAATGTCATTTCTTGTCAATACGCCGCTTGTGTTGCGTTTGTCTCTCGGATATTCCTTTTGTTTCCTATTTCCTATTTGCGTTTGTCTCTCGTGTTGCACCCCTTTTCCGCTTTATGTTTTTGTTTTCATATGATTTGACGACTATAACAATGAATTTTTTGACGGGCTTTGAAATACCATAACTTTGCGTACGAAGCTCCGAATTACATGATTTTTTTCACATTTTATTGCTCTTTTCGAGATAAACGGTGCTACGGGTTGCTGAAGGCAGCCCGACCCCGTTTTTGAGCTCAAAATCCTTTATTTAGGTTGATATGTTGGATTTTTAGAGCCGGAAGATGGCCTTTTCGAGTTTTTTAGGATAAGAATGTCATTTCTTGTCAATACGCCGTTTGCGTTAGGTTTGTCTCCCGGATATTCCTTGTGCTTCCCAATTCCTATTTGTGTTTGTCTCTCGTGTTGCATCCCTTTTCCGCTTTTTGTTTTGTTTTCACGTGATTCGAAAACTATAACAATGAATTGTTCGACGGGTTGTATTCCTCTTTTCGAGATAAACGATGTTGCGGGTTGCTGAAGGCAGCCCAACCCCGTTTTTGAGCTCGAAATCATTTATTGAGGTCGATATGTTGGATTTTTAGAGCTAGGAGATGCCTTTTTTTAGTTTCTTAGAGCTCGAAATCATTTATTGAGGTCGATATGTTGGATTTTTAGAGCTAGGAGATGCCTTTTTTTTTTAGTTTCTTAGGATAAGAATGTCATTTCTTGTCAATACGCCGCTTGCGTTGTGTTTGTCTCTCGGATATTTCTTTTGCTTCCTATTTCCTATTTGCATTTGTCTCTCGTGTAGCACCCCTTTTCCGCTTTTTGTTTTTGTTTTCACGTGATTAGACATCTACAACAATGAATTGTTCGACGGGCTTTGAAATACCATAACTTTGCGTATGAAACTTCGAATTACATGACATTTTTTACATTTTATTCCTCTTTTTGAGATAAACTATGCTACGGGTTGCTGAAGGCATCCTGACCCCGTTTTTTAAGCCCAAATCCTTTATTTAGGTATATATGTTGGATTTTTAGAGCCGGTAGATGCCCTTTTTTAGTTTCTTAGGATACGAATGTCATTTCTTGCCAATACGCCGCTTGCGTTGCGTTTGTCTCTCGGATATTCCTTTTACTTTCTATTTCCTATTTGTGTTTGTCTCTCGTGTTGCACGCCTTTTCCGCTTTTTGTTTTTGTTTTCACATGATTTGACGACTATAACAATCTCAATACTCCGCTTGCGTTGCGTTTGTCTCTCGGATATTCCTTTCGCTTACTAATTCCTATTTGCGTTTGTCTCTCGTGTTGCACCCCTTTTACGCTTTTGTTTTTGTTTTCACGTGATTAGACGACTAAAACAATGAATTGTACGACGGGCTTTGAAATACCATAACCTTGCAACCGAAGCTTCGAATTACATGATTTTGTCACATTTTATTCCTCTTTTCGAGATAAACGATGCTACAGGTTGCTGAAGGCAGCCCGATCCCGTTTTCGAGCTCAAAATCCTTTATTTAGGTCAATATGTTGGATTTTTAGAGCCGGGAGATGCCCTTTTGTGTTTCTTAGGATATGAATGTCATTTCTTGTCAATACGCCACTTGCATTGCGTTTGTCTCTCGGATATTCCTTTTGCTTCCAGTTTCCTATTTGCGTTTGTGTCTCGTGTTGCACCCCTTTTCTGTTTTATGTTTTTGTTTTCACATGATTTGACGACTATAACAATGAATTGTTCGACGGGCTTTGAAATACCATAAATTTGCGTACGAAGCTCCGAATTACATGATTTTTTCACATTTTATTCCTTTTTTCGAGATAAACGATGCTACGGGTTGCTGAAGGCAGCCCGACACTAATTTTGAGCTCAAAATCCTTTATTTCGGTCGATATGTTGGATTTTTAGAGCCGGAAGATGGCCTTTTCGAGTTTTTTAGGATAAGAATGTCATTTCTCATCAATATGTCGTTTGTGTTAGGTTTGTCTCTCGGATATTCCTTTTGCTTCCTATTTCCTATTTGCGTTTGTCTCTCGTGTTGCACCACTTTTCCGCTTTTTGTTTTGTTTTCACGTGATTTGTGGACTATAACAATGAATTGTTTGACGGGATTTGAAATACCATAACTTTGCGTACAAAACTCCGAATTACATGATTTGTTTCACATTTTATTCCTCTTTTCGAAATAAACGATGCCGCGGGTTGCTGAAGGCAGCCCAACCCCGTTTTCGACCTCAAAATCATTTATTTAGGTCGATAGGTTGGATTTTTAGAGCCAGGAGATGCCTTTTTTGAATTTCTTAGGATACGAATGTCATTTCGTGTCAATACGCCGCTTGCGTTATGTCTGTCTCTCGGATATTCCTATTGCTTTCTATTTCCTATATGCATTTGTCTCTCGTGTTGCAACCCTTTTCTTCTTTTTGTTTTTGTTTTCACGTGATTAGACGACTACAACAATGAATTGTTCGACGGGCTTTGAAATAGGTTAACTTTGCGTACGAACCTCCGAATTACATGACTTTTTTGCATATTTTATTCCTCTTTTCGAGATAATCGATCCCGCAGGTTTCTAAAGGCAACCCGACCCTTTTTTCTAGCTCAAAATCCTTTATTTAGGTCGATATGTTGGATTTCTAGAGCCAAGAGATGCCCTTTTTGAGTTTCTTAGGATACAAATGTCATTTCTTGTCAATACGCCGCTTGCCTTGCTATTTCCTATTTCCAATCTGTCGGATATTCCTTTTGCTTGCTATTTCCTATTTGCGTTTGTCTCTCTTGTTGCACCCCTTTTCCGCTTTTTGTTTTTGTTTTCACATGATTTGACGACTATAACAATGAATTGTTCGACGGGCTTTAAAATAGCATAACTTTGCTTACGAAGCTCCGAATTACATGTTTTTTTCACATTTTATTCCTCTTTTCGAGATAAACGATGCTACGAATTGTTGAAGGCAGCCCGACCCCGTTTTCGAGCTCAAAAACCTTTATTTAGGTCGATATGTTGGATTTTTAGAGCCGGGAGATGCCCTTTTTGAGTTTCATAGGATACGAATGTCATTTCTTGTCAATACGCAGCTTGCGTTGCGTTTGTCTCTCGGATATTCCATTTGCTTCCAATTTCCTATTTGCGTTTGTCGCTCGTGTAGCACCCATTTTCCACTTTTTGTTTTTGTTTTAACGTGATTAGACAACTACAACAATGAATTGTTTGACGGGCTTTGAAATACCATAACTTTGCGTACGAAACTCCGAATTACATGATGTTTTTCACATTTTATTCATCTTTTCGAGATAAGCGATGCTATGGATTGCTGAAGGCAGCACGACCCCGTTATCAAGGTCAAAATCCTTTACTTAGGTCGATATGTTGGATTTTTAGAGCCAAGAAATGCCCTTTTTGAGTTTCTTAGGATACGAATGTCATTTCTTGTCAATATGCCGCTTGCGTTGCGTTTGTCTCTCGGATATTCCTTTCGCTTCCTATTTCCTATTTGTGTTTGTCTCTCGTGTTGCACCCCTTTTCTGCTTTTTGTTTTTTGTTTTCACGTGATTAGACAACTACAGCAATGAATTTTTCGACGGTATTTGAAATGCATTAACTTCGCGTACGAAAATCCAAATTACATAATTTGTTTCACATTTTATTCCTTTTTTCGAGATAAACGATGGCGCAGGTTGCCGAAGGTAGCTCGACCCCGTTTTTTAGCTCAAAATCCTTTATTTAGGTCGATATGTTGGATTTTTAGAGCCGGGAGATGCCCTTTTCCGCTTTTTGTTTTTGTTTTCACATGATTTGACGACTATAACAATGAATTGTTCGACGGGCTTTAAAATAGCATAACTTTGCTTACGAAGCTCCGAATTACATGTTTTTTTCACATTTTATTCCTCTTTTCGAGATAAACGATGCTACGAATTGTTGAACGCAGCCCGACCCCGTTTTCGAGCTCAAAAACCTTTATTTAGGTCGATATGTTGGATTTTTAGAGCCGGGAGATGCCCTTTTTGAGTTTCATAGGATACGAATGTCATTTCTTGTCAATACGCAGCTTGCGTTGCGTTTGTCTCTCGGATATTCCTTTTGCTTCGTATTTCCTATTTGCATTTGTCGCACGTGTAGCACCCGTTTTCCACTTTTTGTTTTTATTTTCACGTGATTAGACGACTACAACAATGAATTGTTCCACGGGCTTTGAAATACCATAACCTCGCATACAAAACTCCGGATTACACGATTTTTTTCACATTTTATTCCTCTATCCGAGATAAGCGATGCCGCGGGTTGCTGAAGGCAGCCCAACCCCGTTTTCGAGCTCAAAATCCTTTATTTAGGTCGATATGTTCGATTTTTAGAGCCGGGAGATGCCCTTTTCGAGTTTCTTAGGATACGAATGTCATTTATTGTCAATAAGCATCTTGCATTGCGTTTGTCTCTAGGATATTCCTTTTCCTTCCTATTTCCTGTTTGCGTTTGTCTCTCGTGGTTCACCCCTTTTCCGCTTTTTGTTTCTGGTTTTCACGTGATTAGATGATTACAACATTGAATTGTTCGACGGTCTTTGAAATACCATAACTTTGCGTACGAAACTCCGAATTACATAATTTGTTTCACGTTTTATTCCTTGTTTCGAGATAAACGATGGTGCGGGTTGTTGAAGGCAGCTCGACCCCATTTTCGAGCTCAAAATACTTTATTTAGGTCGATATGTTGGATTTTGTGAGCCGAGAGATGTCGTTTCGAGTTTCTTAGGATACGAATGTCATTTCTTGTCAATATGCAGCTTGCGTTGCGTTTGTCTCTCGGATATTCCTTTTGCTTCCTATTTCCTATTTACGTTTGTCGCTCGTGTAGCACCCATTTTCAACTTTTTGTTTTTGTTTTCACGTGATTAGACGACTACAACAATGAATTGTTCGACGGGCTTTGAAATACCATAACTTTGCGTACGAAACTTCAAATTACATGATTTTTTTCACATTTTATTCCTCTTTTCGAGATAAGCGATGCCACGGGTTGCTGGGCAGCCCAACCCCGTTTTCGAGCTCAAAATCCTTTATTTAGATCGATATGTTGGATTTTTAGAGCCCGGAGATGCCCTTTTTTAGTTTCTTAGGATACGAATGTCATTTCTTGTCAATACGCCGCTTGCGTTGCGTTTGCCTCTCGGATATTCCTTTTGCTTCCTATTTCCTGTTTGTGTTTATCTCTCGTGTTGCACTCCTTTTCCACTTTTTGTTTTTGTTTTCACTTGATTAGACGACTACAACAATGAATTGTTCGACGGGCTTTGAAACCTCATAACTTTGCGTATGAAACTCCGAATTACATGATTTTTTCAAATTTTATTCCTGTTTTTGAGATAAACGATGCTGCAAGTTGCTAAATGCAGCCCGACCCCGTTTTCGAGCTCAAAATCCTTTAATTAGGTCGATATGTTGGAATTTTAGAGTCGGGAGATGCCCTTTTGAGTTTCTTAGGATACGAATGTCATTTCTTGTCAATAAGCCACTTGCGTTGCATTTGTCTCTCGGATATTCCTTTTGCTTCCTATTTCCTATTTGCGTTTGTCTCTCGTGTTGCACCCCTTTTCCGCTTTTTTTTCACGTGATTTAACGACTATAACAATGAATTGTTCGACGGGCTTCGAAATACCATAACTTTGCGTACGAAACTCCGAATTACATGAATTTTTCACATTTTATTCCTCTTTTTGAGATATACGATGCTACGGGTTGCTGAAGGCAGCCCGACCCCATTTTTCAGCTCAAAATACTTTATTTAGGTCGATACGGTTGATTTTTAGAGCCGGAAGACGGCCTTTGCGAGTTTTTTAGTATAATAATGTCATTTCTTATCAATACGCCGCTTGCATTGCGTTTGTCTCTCGAATATTCCTTTTGCTTCTTATTTCCTATTTGCGGTTGTCTCTCGTGTAGCACCCCTTTTCCCCTTTTTGTTTTTGTTTTCACGTGATTAGACGACTACAACAATGAACTGTTTGACGGGCTTTGAAATACCATAACTTTGCGTACGAAACTCCGAATTACGTGATTGTTTTCACATTTTATTCCTCTTTTTTAGATAAACGATGCCGTGGGTTGCTGAAGGCAACCCGCTCCGTTTTCGAGCTCAAAATCTTTCATTTATGTCGATATGTTGGATTTTTTAGAGCCGAGAGATGCCCTTTTGAGTTTCTTAAGATACGAATGTCATTTCTTGTCAATATGCCGCTTGCGTTGCGTTTGTCTCTCGGATATTCCTTTTGCTTCCTATTTCCTGTTTGTGTTTGTCTCTCGTGTTGCACCCCTTTTCCGTTTTTGTTTTTGTTTTCATGTGATTTGACTACAATAACAATGAATTGTTCGACGGGCTTTGAAATACAATAACTTTGCGTACGAAACTCTTAATTACGTGATTCTTTTCACATTTTATTCTTCTTTTCAAGATAAGCAATGACGTAGATTGCTGAGGGCAGCCCGACCCCGTTTTGAGCTCAAAATACTTTATTTAGGTCGATACGGTTGATTTTTTGAGCCGGAAGATGGCCTTTTTCGAGTTTTTTAGGATAAGAATGTCATTTCTTGACAATACGCCGCTTGCATTGCGTTTGTCTCTTGGATATCCTTTTCCTTCCTCTTTCCTATTAGTGTTTGTCTCTCGTGTAGCACCCCTTTTCCACTTTTTGTTTTTGTTTTCATGTGATTAGACATCTACAACAATGAATTGTTCGACGGGCTTTGAAATACCATAACTTTGCGTACGAAACTCCGAATTACATGACTTTTTTTACATTTTATTCCTCTTTTTGAGATAAACTATGCTACGGGTTGTTGACCCCGTTTTTTGAGCCCAAATCCTTTATTTAGGTATATATGTTGGATTTTTAGTGCCGGGAGATGCCCTTTTTGTATTTCTTAGGATACGAATGTCATTACTTGTCAATACGCTGCTTGCGTTGCGTTTGTCTCTCGGATATTCCTTTTGCTTCCTATTTCCTATTTTCGTTTGTCTCTCGTGTTACACCCCTTTTCCGCTTTTTGTTTTTGTTTTCACGTGATTTGACGACTATAACAATGAATTGTTCGACGGGCTTTAAAATACCATAACTTTGTGTACGAAGCTCCGAATTACATGATTTTTTCCACATTTTATTCTTCTTTTCGAGATAAACGATGCTACGGGTGGCTGAAGGTAGCCCGACCTCATTTTTGAGCTCCAAATACTATATTTAGGTCGATACGGTTGATTTTTAGAGCCGGAAGATGGCCTTTTCGAGGTTTTTAGGATAAGAATGTCATTTCTTATCAATACGCCGCTTGCATTGCGTTTGTCTCTCCGATATTTCTTTTGCTTCCTATTTCCTATTTGCGTTTGTCTCTCGTGTTGCACCCCTTTTCTGCTTTTTATTTTTGTTTTCACGTGATTTGACGACTATAACAATGAATTGTTCGACGGGCTTTGAAATACCTTAACTTTGCGTACGAAGCTCCGAATTACATGATTTTTTCACATTTTATTCCTCTTTTCTAGATAAACGATGCTACGGGTTACTGAAGGCATCCCGACCCCGTTTTATATATCAAAATACTTTATTTAGGTCGATGCAGTTGATTTTTAGAGCCGGAAGATGGTCTTTTCGGGTTTTTTAGGATAAGAATTTCATTTCTTTTCAATACGCTGCTTGCATTGCATTTGTCTCTCGGATATTCCTTTTCCTTCCTATTTCCTATTTGCGTTTGTCTCTCGTGTAGCAACCCTTTTCAACTTTTTGTTCTTGTTTTCACGTGATTAGAAGTCTACAACAATGAATTGTTCGACAGGCTTTGAAATACCTTAGCTTTGCGTACAAAACTCCGAATTACATGATTTGTTTCACCTTTTATTCCTCTTTTCGAGATAAACGATGCCGCAGGTTGCTGAAGGCAGCCCGATCCCGTTTTCGATCTCAAAATCCTTTATTTAGGTCGATATGTTGGACTTTTAGAGCCGGGAGATGCCCTTTTGTGTTTCTTTGGATACAGATGTCATTTCTTGTCAATACGCCGCTTGCGTTGTGTTTGTCTCTCGGATGTTCCTTTTGCTTCCTATTTACTATTTCCGTTTGTCTCTCGTGTTGCACACCTTTTCCGCTTTTTGTTTTTGTTTTCACGTGATTTGACGACTATAACAATGAATTGTTGGACAGGTTTTGAAATACCATAACTTTGCGTACGAAGCTCCGAATTACATGGTTTTTTCACATCTTATACCTCTTTTCGAGACAAATGATGCTACGAGTTGCTGAAGGCAGCCTGACCCCGTTTTTGAGCTCAAAATACTTTATTTAGGTCGATACAGTTGATTTTTAGAGCCGGAAGATGGCCTTTTTGAGTTTTTTAGGATACGAATGTCATTTCTTATCAATACGCCGCTTGCATTGCGTTTGTCTCTCGGATATTCCTTTTGCTTCCTATTTCCTTTTTGTGTTTGTCTCTCGTGTAGCATCCCTTTTCAACTTTTTGTTTTTGTTTTCACATGATTAGACCTCTACAACAATGAATTGCTCGACGGCCTTTGAAATACCAAAACTTTGCGTACGAAGCTCCGAATTAGATGATGTTTTCACATTTTATTCCTCTTTTTGAGATAAACGATGCTACGGGTTGGTGAAGGCAGCCCGACCCCGTTTTTGAGCTCAAAATACTTTATCTATGTCGATACCGTTTATTTTTAGAGCCGGAAGATGGCCTTCTCGAGTTTTTATTATAAGAATGTCATTTCCTGTCAATACGCCGCTTGCATTGCGTTTGTCTCTCGGATATCCTTTTGCTTTCTATTTTCTATTTGCGTTTCTCTCTCGTGTAGCACCCCTTTTCCATTTTTGTTTTTGTTTTCACGTGATTAGACAACTACAACAACGAATTGTTCGACGGGCTTTGAAATACCATAACTTTGCGTACGAAACTCCGAATTACATGATTTTTTCACATTTTATTCATGTTTTCGAGATAAATGATGCCGCATGTTGCTGTAGGCAGCCCGATCCCGTTTTCAAGCTCAAATTCCTTTATTTAGGTCGATGTGTTTGATTTTTAGAGCCGGGAGATGCCCTTTTGTGTTTCTTAGGATACGAATGTCATTTCTTGCCAATACGCCGCTTGCGTTGTGTTTGTCTCTCGGATGTTCCTTTTTGATGTGCGCAGACTCAAGTAATAAATTACCTAGACTAACGCTTCCGCAAGAATACGGATCGTGTAGCAACTAGGGTCGAACACAAGGAATTGATGCGACTTATAAGCTATTAGACTAATGAATAAGACGTGATGAATCTAATGGTAGATGGAATGCAAAATGCAGATGCAAACTAAACCTAAGATGGGAATGACTCAGCGACAAATCACCATAGGTATCAAGAGTTGCACAACGATGTAACGAAGTTCTAACGAGATAATTGGTCTTAGATACTATCACGAGTTCAAGGAATTCAAGCTCTCCTATAGGAACTGACTGCCGTAGACTTGTCCACTATCTAGCATGCATATACCAATGTATCCATTGCGTATCTTACATGGATAGACGCATTACGACCGCTATCCTAATCCCTAGATTCAACCGATTGACCTGGCGTAGATTCAAAACCGGCTAAACCCTAAATCATGGCTAAGTTCCAAAGTCTAATGCCCTGGCGTTGGTTTATTAGACTCCTAACATCATTCATTCAAGTGGCGTACAGGTAATGAAAGCATTAAGAACAACCATAAGATCTGAAAACATAATAAAATACCGAACTCATTCATAACGAGTGGCGTACAAGTATGAAAGCATTAAGATCCACCATTCATTAAGCACAAGACTTCACTACATAGCGTCTCAACCCACCACTTAGACCCGAACCATCGATCTCGATGTACTCATGTCAATGAAAACCTAAAATAGTT
>CM071868.1:37377150-37387276 GCA_036759665.1 Gynandropsis gynandra | reverse complement strand
TCAATACGCCGCTTGCATTGCGTTTGTCTCACGAATATTTCTTTTGCTTTCTATTTCCTATTTGCGTTTGTCTCTATTGAAGCACCCCTTTTCCGCTTTTTGTTTTTGTTTTCACGTGATTAGACGACTACAACAATGAATTGTTCGACGGTACCATAACTTTGCGTACGAAACTCCGAATTACATGATTTTTTCACATTTTATTCCTCTTTTCGAGATAAACGATGCCGCAGGTTGCTGAAGGCCGCTTGCGTTACGTTTGTCTCTCGGATATTCCTTTTCCTTCCTATTTGCTATTTGCGTTTATCTCTCGTGTTGCACCCCTTTTCCGCCTTTTGTTTTTGTTATTATGTGATTTGACGACTATAACAATGAATTGTTCGACGTGCTTTGAAATACAATAACTTTGCGTTCGAAGCTCCGAATTACATGATTTTTTCACATTTTATTCCTCTTTTCGAGATAAACGATGCTACAGGTTGCTGAATGCAGCCCGACCCCGTTTTTGAGCTCAAAATACTTATTTAGGTCGATACGGTTGATCTTTAGAGCCGGAAGATGGCCTTTTTGAGTTTTTTAGGATAAGAATGTCATTTCTTGTCAATACGCCGCTTGCATTGCGTTTGTCTCCCGGATATTCCTTTTGCTTCTTATTTCCTATTTGCTTTTTTCTGTCGTGTAGCACCCCTTTTCCACTTTTTGTTTTTGTTTTCACGTGATTAGATGACTACAACAATGAATTGTTCGACGGGCTTTGAAATACCATAACTTTGCGTACGAAACTCTGAATTACATGATTTTTTTTCACATTATATTCCTCTTTTCGGGATAAACGATGCAGCGGGATGCTGAAGGCTGTGCGACCCCATTTTCGAGCCAAAAATCCTTTATTTAGGTCGATATGTTGGATTTTTAGAGCCGAGAGATGCCCTTTTTGAGTTTCTTAGGATACGAATGGCATTTCTTGTCACCGCTTGCGTTGCGTTTGTCTCTCGGATATTCCTTTTGCTTCCTATTTCCTATTTGCATTTGTCTCTCGTGTTGCACCCCTTTTCCACTTTTTTCTTTTGTTTTCACGTGATTAGAGGACTATAACAATGAATTGTTCGACGGTCTTTGAATTACCATAACTTTGCGTATGAAACTCCGAATTACATGATTGTTTTCACATTTTATTCCTCTTTTCGAGATAAACGATGCCGCGGGTTGCTGAAGGCAGCCGAACCCCGTTTTCGAGCTCAATATACTTTATTTAGGTCAATACGGTTGATTTTTAGAGCCGGAAGATGGCCTTTTCTAGTTTTTTAGGATAAGAATGTCATTTCTTGTCAATACGCCGCTTGCATTGCGTTTGTCTCCCGGATATTCCTTTTGCTTCTTATTTCCTATTTGCTTTTTTCTGTCGTGTAGCACCCCTTTTCCACTTTTTGTTTTTGTTTTCACGTGATTAGATGACTACAACAATGAATTGTTCGACGGTACCATAACTTTGCGTACGAAACTCCGAATTACATGATTTTTTCACATTTTATTCCTCTTTTCGAGATAAACGATGCCGCAGGTTGCTGAAGGCCGCTTGCGTTACGTTTGTCTCTCGGATATTCCTTTTCCTTCCTATTTGCTATTTGCGTTTATCTCTCGTGTTGCACCCCTTTTCCGCCTTTTGTTTTTGTTATTATGTGATTTGACGACTATAACAATGAATTGTTCGACGGTCTTTGAATTACCATAACTTTGCGTATGAAACTCCGAATTACATGATTTTTTCACATTTTATTCCTCTTTTCGAGATAAACGATGTCGCGGGTTGCTGAAGGCAGCCGAACCCCGTTTTCGAGTTCAATATACTTTATTTAGGTCAATACGGTTGATTTTTAGAGCCGGAAGATGGCCTTTTCTAATTTTTTAGGATAAGAATGTCATTTCTTGTCAATACGCCGCTTGCATTGCGTTTGTCTCTCGGATATTCCTTTTGCTTCCTGTTTCCTATTTGCGTTTGTCTCTCGTGTAGCACCCCATTTTCGCTTTTTATGTTTGTTTTAACGTTATTTGATGACTATAACAATGAATTGTTCGACGGGCTTTGAAATACCATAACTTTGCGTACTCTGAATTATATTATTTTTTCACATTTGATTCCTTTTTTCAAGATAAACGATGCTTCGGGTTGCTGAAGGCAGCCCGACCCCGTTTTTGAGCTTAAAATACTTTATTTAGGTCGATACGGTTGATTTTTAGAGCCAGAAGATGGCCTTTTCTAGTTTTTTAGGATAAGAATGTCATTTCTTGTCAATAAGCCGCTTGCATTGCGTTTGTCTCCCGGATATTCCTTTTGCTTCTTATATCCTATTTGCATTTGTCTCTCGTGTAGCACCCCTTTTCCACTTTTTGTTTTTGTTTTCACGTGATTTGACGACTATAACAATGAATTGTTCGACGGGCTTTGAAATACCATAACTTTGCGTACGAAGCTTTGAATTACATGAGTTTTTCACATTTTATTCCTCTTTTCGAGATAAACGATGCTACGGGTTGCTGAAGGCAGCCCGACCCCGTTTTTCAGCTCAAAATACTTTATTTAGGTCGATAAGGTTGTTTGTCTCTCATGTAGCACCCCTTTTCCGCTTTTTGTTTTTGTTTTCACGTGATTTGACGACTACAACAATGAATTGTTCGACGGGCTTTGAAATACCATAACTTTGCGTACGAAACTCAGAATTGCATGATTTTTTTCACATTTTATTTCTTTTTTCGAGATAAACGATGCTACGGGTTGCTGAAGGCAGCCCGACCCCGTTTATAAGCTCAAACTACAGTATTTAGGTAGATACGGTTTATTTTTAGAGCCGGAAGATGGCCTTTTCGAGTTTTTTTGGATAAGAATTTCATTACTTGTCAATACGCCGCTTGCATTGCGTTTGTCTCCCGGATATTTCTTTTGCTTCTTATTTCCTATTTGCGTTTGTCTTTCGTGTAGCACCCCTTTTCCACTTTTTTTTTGTTTACACGTGATTAGACGACTACAACAATGACTTGTTCGACGGGCTTTGAAATACCATAACTTTGCGACGAAACTCCGAATTACATGATTTTTTTGTCACATTTTATTCCCTTTTCGAGATAAATGATGCTGCGGGTTGCGGAAGGCAGCCGGACCCTGTTTTCGAGCTCAATATACGTTATTTAGGTCGATACGGTTGATTTTTAGAGCCGGAAGATGGCTTTTTCGAGTTTTTAGGATAAGAATGTCATTTCTTGTCAATACGCCGCTTGCATTGCGTTTTTCTCTCGGATATTCCTTTTGCTTCCAATTTCCTATTTGGGTTTGTCTCTCGTGTGGCACCCCTTTTCCGCTTTTTGTTTTTGTTTTCACGTGATTTGACGACTATAACAATGAATTGTGGGACGGGCTTTGAAATACCATAACTTTGCGTACGAAGCTCTGAGTTACATGATTTTTTCACATTTTATTCCTCTATTCAAGATAAACGATGCTACGGGTTGCTGAAGACAGCTCGACCCCATTTTTGACCTCAAAATACTTTATTTAGGTCGATGCGGTTAATTTTTAGAGCCGGAAGATGGCCTTCTGGAGTTTTTTACGATAAGAATGTCATTTCTTGTCAATCCGCCGCTTTCATTGCGTTTGTCTCCCGGACACTCCTTTTGCTTCTTACTTCCTATTTGCGTTTTTCTGTCGTGTAGCACCCCTTTTCCACTTTTTGTTTTTGTTTTCACGTGACTAGACGACTACAACAATGAATTGTTCGACGGGCTTTGAAATACCATAACTTTGCGTACAAAACTCCGAATTACATGCTTTTTTTCATATTTTATTCCTCTTTTCGAGATAAATGATGTTGCGGGTTGCTGAAGGCAGCCAGTCCCCGTTTTTGAGCTCAATATACTATATTTAGGTCGATACGGTTGATTTGTAGAGCCGGAAAATGGCTTTTTTGAGTTTTTTAGGAAGGAATGTCATTTCTTGTCAATACGCCGCTTGCATTGCGTTTGTCTCTCGGATATTCCTTTTGCTTCCAATTTCCTATTTGCGTTTGTCTCTCGTGTAGCACCCCTTTTCCACTTTTTGTTTTTGTTTTCATGTGATTTGACGACTATAACAATGAATTGTGCGACGGGCTTTGAAATACCATAACTTTGCGTACGAAGCTCTGAATTACATGATTTTTTCACATTTTATTCCTCTTTTCCTGATAAACGATTTTACGGGTTGCCGAAGGCAGCCCGACCCCATTTTTAGCTCAAAATACCTTATTTAGGTCGATAAGGTTGATTTTTAGAGCCGGAAGATGGCCTTTTCGAGTTTTTTAGGATAAGAATGTCATTTCTTGTCAATACGCCGCTTGCATTGCGTTTGTCTCCCGGATATTCCTTTTGCTTCTTATTTCCTATTTGCGTTTGTCTTTCGTGTAGCACCCCTTTTCCACTTTTTGTTTTTGTTTTCACGTGATCAGACGACTACAACAATGAATTGTTCGTCGAGTTTTGAAAAACCATAACTTTGCGTACGAAACTCCGAATTACAAGGTTTTTTTCACATTTTATTCCTCTTTTCGAGATAAACGATGTCTCGGATTGCTAAAGGCAGCCGGACGCCGTTTTCGAGCTCAATATACTGTATTTAGATCGATACGGTTGATTTTTAGAGCCGGGACATGAGTTTTTTGAGTTTTAAGAATGTCATTTCTTGTCAATACGCCGCTTGCTTTACTTTTGTCTCTCGGATATTCCTTTTCCTTGCAATTTCCTGCTTGCGTTAGTCTCCCGTGTAGCACCCCTTTTCCACTTTTTGTTTTTTTTTCACGTGATTAGACGACTACAACAATGAATTGTTCGACGGACTTTGAAATACCATAACTTTGCGTACGAAACTCTGAATTACATGATTGTTTTCACATTTTATTCCTCTTTTCGAGATAAACGATTCTGGGGGTTGCTGAAGGCAGCCCGACCACATTTTCGACCTCAAAATTCTTTATTTGCGTCGATATGTTGGATTTTTAGAGTCGGTAGATGCCCTTTTGAGTTTCTTAGGATAAGAATGTCATTTCTTGTCAATACGCCGCTTGCGTTGCATTTGTCTCTCGGATATTCCTTTTGCTTCCTATTTCCTATTTGCGTTTGTCTCTCATGTAGCACCTGTTTTCCGCTTTTTGTTTTTGTTTTCACGGGATTTGACCACTATAACAATGAATTGTTCGACGGGCTTTGAAATACCATAACTTTGCGTACGAAGCTCCAAATTACATGATTTTTAATCATTTTATTCCTTTTTTCAAGATAAACGATGCTAGGGTTTCTGAAGGCATCCCGACCCCGTTTTTGAGCTCAAAATACTTTATTTACGTAGATACACTTGATTTTTAGAGTCGGAAGATGCCCTTTTCGAGTTTTTTAGGATAAGAATGTCATTTGTTGTCAATACACCGCTTGCATTGCGTTTGTCTTCCGGATATTTCTTTTGCTTCTTATTTCCTATTTGCGTTTGTCTTTCGTGTAGAACCCCTTTTCCACTTTTTGTTTTTGTTTTCACGTGATTGGACGACTACAACAATGAATTGTTTGACGGGCTTTGAAATACCATAACTTTGCGTACGAAACTCTGAATTACATGATTTTTTCACATTTTATTTCTTTTTCGAGATAAACGACTCTACGGGTTGCTGAAGGCAGCCCGACCCCGTTTATAAGCTCAAACTACATTATTTAGGTAGATACGGTTGATTTTTAGAGCCGGAAGATGGCCTCTTCGAGTTTTTTGGGATAAGAATTTCATTTCTTGTCAATCCGCCGCTTGCATTGCGTTTTTCTCTCGGATATGAATGTTATTTCTTTTCAATATGCCGCTTGCGTTGCGTTTGTCTCCCCGATATTCCTTTTGCTTCTTATTTCCTATTTGCATTTGTCTCTCGTGTTGCACCCCTTTTCCGCTTTTTGTTTTTGTTTTCACGTGATTTGACGACTATAACAATGAATTGTTAGACGGGCTTTGAACCACCATATCTTTGCGTACGAAGCTCCGAATTACATGATTTTTTTTCACATTTTATTCCTCTTTTCGAGATAAATGATGCCGCAGGGGTCTGAAGGTTGCCGGACCCCGTTTTCGAGCTCAACATACTTTATTTAGGTCGATACGGTTGTTTTTTAGAGCAGGAAGATGACCTTTTCGAGTTTTTTAAAATAAGAATGTCATTTCTTGTCAATACGCCGCTTGCATTGTGTTTGTCTATCGAATATTACTTTTGCTTCCTTTTTCCTATTTGTGTTTGTCTCTCCTGTAGCACCCCTTTTCCGCTTTTTGTTTTTGTTTTCACGTGATTAGACGACTACGACAATGAATTGTTCGACGGGCTTTGAAATACCATAACTTTGCGTACGAAACTCCGAATTACATGATGTCATTTTATTCCTCTTTTCGAGATAAACGATGTCGCGGGTTGCTGAAGGCAGCCCTACCCCGTTTTCGAGCTCAAAATCCTTTATTTAGGTCGATATGTTTGATTTTTAGTGTCGGGAGATGCCCTTTTTGAGTTTCTTAGGATACAAATGTCATTTCTTGTTAATACGCCGCTTGTGTTGCGTTTGTCTCTGATAACATGTAATCCGTCGTAGTATTTACTTGATTCTTAAGTCTAGTTTTGATTAGATTTCTTAGATTTCACCGATTTATCGAGTTTATTCGAGGACTTCATCTACATTTCGTGTTTTGTATAGGAAATGAATACATGAAGCGAAACATGAGTGATTACGGCAATTCAACCCCGAAAACGTGATTGAATGACAAGGTACCACATGTGCAAGGCCACGAATTCAAAGTGAACACTCAAACACCGAGCGAAAGGACCCACTCGGGCACAGGTTGTGAAATCGAGGCTGAAAATCCCCGTAGCCATACACGACTCGGGCACATGAAGAACATGGCCGGGTGACCATGCCCGTTTGGGCTGCAAAATGGTGCCCGCTCGGGCTCTAATTGGCACCAAAAATCGCCGTGACCAAGCCTGACTCGGGCTGGTAAAGCAGACGCACGGGCAAGGGAGCCCGCTCGGGCTGTCCATGGTGCACGATCGGGTGGAGGTCCTGCACGATGGGGCTGCTCTTGTGCCCGCGCGGGCCACCAAATCCGAAACTAACTCTTTTGAAGGTTTGAACGGGCAATTAATGAGAAAAGAAGCCTTCTAGGGCTAGGAGACGAACCAGAGACGAAAGGGAACATGGAGAGACATTGAGGGACATTGAGAAAGTAAGAGAAGGACGGAACAAAAGATCAGGAGCGTGGAGGAACTATTGAAGACGTCGGTATATGAATAGGGAGGGATCTCATTCTCTATCAATGTTGAATTTAGTTATCTCTTGCGTTTCTTTTGTTGTGTTCATGTCTGAGTAGATCTACAGCCATGGGTTAGAGAGTTTTTCCAATATGTAACGAAGTCTTGTTCTTAATGATTGGTGGTTCTTAACGCTTTTGTTCTTGAACGCCACTTGAATGAATGATTTCGGTATTTGATCGTTTTCAGATTGATTGGTTGTTTTTAATGCTTTCATTCATGTACGCCACTCGAATGGATGATTATAGAAGTCTAATGAATCTACGCCAGGGGATTAGACTTTATAATCTAGCCATGATTTAGGATTTAATCGGTTTAGAATCTACGCCAGGTCGATCGATTAAATCTAGGGATTAGGATTGCGGTCTTAATACGTCTAGTAGGTGAGATACGAAATCGGGAGATTGGTATATGCATGCTAGATAGTGGACAAGTCTACGCCAGTCAGTTCCTATACTAGAGCTTGAATTCCCTGAACTCGTGATAGTGTCTAAGACCAATGATCTTGTTAGAACTTCGTTGCATCGTTGTACAACTCTCGATACCTATGGTGCTTAGTCATTGAGTTTATTTCGTAAAGTAGTTTAGTTTAGTTGCATTTGCATTCCCAAAACTTATTGATTTCACACGTCTTATCCATTAGTCTAATAACTTTAGAGTTGCATCAATTCCTTGTGTTCGACCCTGGTACTATACGATCTGTATTCTTGCGGAAGCGTTAGTCTAGGTATATTATTACTTGAGATTAACCACATCAAGTTTTTGGCGTCATTGCCGGGGAGTTGATTACGGCTTTAGAGTTAGGATACTTTTGAACTAGGATTTAGTCCTTTCTGGAGTCTTATTTGTTTCTTTTTTGTATTTTTGTTTTTTTTTAGTCAAATTCGTTTACTTCTCGGAACTCACACAACTTTTGTGTTTAGCTTCTTTGTCTCGTGTAGCTTGCTTGTGCATGAGAAATACCGGAAGTGCGGATCTAGTTTTCGACCCAGATATCGATAAAATGCTCAGAAAGTTAAGGAGAGAAACGAGAGCTAGCAAGCCAACCGGTCGATAACACGCAAGTGCACTTATACTTCCAAACCGAGGTAGTAATCGAACCACCGAGGGTAGACAAGAGTGAAGAAGAGCTAATCGTAGGACGTCGAGATTTGAACGTGCCAAACGTACAACAAATGCAGCCAGCGATGACTTATGGATCATACACGGTTCCTAAGCATACACAACTCTTGTCATGCATTACTAGGAGAGACGCTCGCGTGGAACTACAGTCGGCATTCATCCAGATGCTCGATAACGCGGCGTTCAGAGGGAGACCCGCCGAGGATCCGAACCAGCATCTTACTGACTTTAAGATACTATGCAGAACAATCAGAACCGGAGACGGAGTCTCGGACGACGACGTCATGCTCGCTGCTTTCCCATTCTCACTGAAGGATAAGGCTCAAGACTGGTTGTATTCCCAACCAGGGAATTCTATTGGATCATGGGGACAGCTAGAGGAGAAGTTCATGACGCGATTCTTCCCTCAGAGTAAAGCTCAGCTTGCTAAGAATCAAATCAACACGTTCGTTCAAGGGGCAGCTGAGAGTCTATACGAAGCGTGGGAGCGATTCAAAGGCTACCAACGCCTTTGCCCACATCACGGCATGGATCAGGGTTATCTCATACACAATTTTCTGCAAGGACTCATGGATAACACGAGAATCTTGATCATAGCCGCCGCTGGAGGTTATTTGAGCAATCTCACTTTTCCACAGATCGAAGACCTAATCGATCGTATGGCTGGTGAAGGCAGCAACGCCGCTGGAGAATACAATCGCAACACTCCAGCAAGGGTAGCTAATGTGAACGACACGCATGCCTTGTTAACCGAGCTAGCTAAAATGAAAGGTCAAATCAGTGGGCTCTACAATATGATGTCCGAAACGAATCGATCGAAGTGCTTTGAGCAACCGGAAGAGCAAGGAATTCAAGGGTACGAGGAGGTGAGTTATGTGAGCAACAGTCAGTCTCTAGGTAACACTTACAACCCCGAGTGGAGAAATCACCCCAACCTTTCGTACAAGAATTCCGACGGAGCATTCGATGCACAATGTTCATCGGGGAATTTCCAACCGCGTGTTATGCAACGAAATAAAAAATTTCTGCCAAGGACACATCCCCAAACTCCGAACCATCAGCCACGTGCATCGCAATCACAGCCAATCCAATCCGATGCAGCCGCCGATTTCAACGCCATGTTCACTCGTCCCCTCCAAATCCAAGAAACTCAAGCTAACTTGATGTCGGAAATACAACAAAGTCAGAGTAACTTGGTGAGGAATCAAGAGAACACCCAGAAGCAGCTAGAGAGTTTTCAAACTCATCTTAGACAATTGGAGATGCAAGTCGCACAACTTGCACAAGGGGCAGCACGACCGCAAGGAGTTCTACCGACGCGACCGGAAGCAAATCCTCGTGAGCAAATCAATGCCATTCACTTAAGGAGTGGTAAGACATTGGATCAGCCCACTCATTCAACGTTTGAAAAGGGAGAATCATCTAGGACAATAGCGAGAGAGAGCGGCAACATCGAAGAGCAAAAAGAGGAGGAAGATGAGCCTAAATACGTCAAACCCGAACCGAGGCCTCCTCCTTTGCCATTCCCTCAACGTCAACGCAAAAAGAACGATGATGCTCAATTTGCAAAGTTTGCTGAGATGTTAAAGAAGATGCACATCACGATTCCTTTCCACGAAGCGTTGAAGAAGATGCCTTCATACTTTAAGTTC
>CM071868.1:37341995-37355349 GCA_036759665.1 Gynandropsis gynandra | reverse complement strand
TTTTAGAGATGTTTATGATATATATGTGATGCTTTACGTATGATTCTGTATCCGTTTTACTTGTTTTCGTGTTTTCATGTTCTTACAGGTTTTTATGCGTATTCGGTTCATTTCGGAGCTAAAGGACGTGCACGAAACAAATTACCAACATCGAGGATCATCACGGGACAAACGGGACGAGAATCGGTATGGAATAGCCACTACCCGCGCGGGTAACTCTCTAGCCCGAGCGGGCATTTGTTACGGCGATTTTGTCCAGCAAATTGAGCACGAGTCGGGCAAGAAATACCCCACCCGGGGCTTGAGCCCAAGCGGGCATCACATGAGCCTGAGCGGGCAGGCCATGAGCCCGAGCGGGCAGCCCTTGAGCCCGAGCGGGCAGCCTCCATTTCATCGCGTTCTTGCGCGATTTTCCGCGTCGTACCCGAGCGGGTCACTTACCTACCCGTGCGGGTCACGACCTTCACCTGCAACTCCAAATACGTTAATTTGACTTAAAACTATGGGAGTTTGTTGGGGACTTATACAATAAGGAAAACGACTTTAGAGAAGAGGAATAAGTGATATTTCGCTGGAGGAACTAATCGAAACGTCACCCAACTTATTCAATAATGGAAACTCATGAAAAGACAACAATCGGTGGGTGCTCCAACATAAGGAAGAACTGAACGTCAAGAAGGAAAGGGAGGGGAGAAAAGCAAAGAAAAGAGCAAGGAAAGAAGAGGAGAGGAGTGAGAGGTCGAGCTCATTCACGAAGGTTCGAGTTCTGGATCAAGAGAGAGAAGAAGAAGGTTCTTACGAAGGAGAAGGTTCTTGCGAAGGAGACTTACAAGGAGCATCAACCTGACACTTTGGTTTCGTTTGGTTTTCATGTTCCTTAGACCTTCTATTTCGTTTATGTTTGTTTACGGACGCATGAGCGAGTAGTTTATTTGTTGTAGGAGAAGGGATTAGCACATTGCTATCCCGGAACCACTTTTGATTTATCTTTGAATTCATCTTCCCGTTTTCGTTTATCTATTCTTTATTTGAATGCTTAATTTTCTTGTGTTTGCGACGGACACTAGATGCATGTGTTAGGGGTTAGGAGAAGGACCGAAAGGAGAATTCTAGTCCTAGAAGATCAGGTTTAGAACAACCGAGGTTAGGCCATGAAAGTAGGGTAGCAACGGTTGAGGGCAAAACGGATGAATACAGATCTTAGGGGTCGCAAAAGGGTCCAAGGGTCGTGATAACACGTAAAGTGTATCAAATTTAGGCTAGGTATTAGTGTCATTTGTCGCATATATTTCTTAGTTGAGATACATTTCCGATATGATTCTTCGTTACATACGCCCGTTTTGTTGGTTTTCAGGTTTTAAGGCGACAAGGCCTAAACTAGCGTAAAAAGGCGAATTCCTGACTAAAACCACACATTTGAAGACATAATTCACTCGGAGCTAAAATCAAGCCTCGGAACTCAAAGGACCACCCGAGCAATGAGCAGAAACGAGCAAAAACGTGGATTCAAGAGTGCCCGCTCGGGCACTGAGGTCTACCCGCTCGGGCAAAACCTACCGGGTTTACTTGCAACACCTTGAACGATCCGGGCATGAAGACTACATGATCGGGTAGTAATACCCGATCGGGCGCAAACAAGGTACCCGCTCGGGCGTTAATTGTTCCTGAAAATCCCCGAGAGTTTACACGAGTCGGGCTGTTCAACCACGCGATGGGGTGTTGATGCCCGATCGGGCAGGATGGAGTACACGACCGGGCGAGGCTCCACACGACCGGATAAAAGGTGTACCCAGGCGGGCCGTCTTTCTCGCAACAAACTAGATCTTGGATTCAAACGAGCAAATTAATAGACCAGAATGGATCTAGGTGCAAGGGGGCGACGCCTAGGGCAAGGAAAGGCTTGGAAATCATCAGGAAAGGCTCGGGAGACGCTGGAGAAGGAGAGAAGCATCAATCCATACATCGGTAACATAATAGGGAAGACCGAGGCATCGGGTTTCCTAGGGTTTATCTTGTTTAGGGTTATGTCCTCTTCTTCAATAGCAAACTCCATGAGTGAGTAGAGTCCCAACTATGGGTTAGGGATATCGGATTGTAACGGATGTACAAATTTATGCGTTAATGCTTAGATTTATCTTATTCATCTTGATATTCAGTTCTACAATCAACATCATCACTCTTATACTAGTGATGCCCGCTAGTAACATAGGAATTCATATTTTGCTGGAAGGTTAAAGTATGAATCCGGAACCGTTTAATTGTAGGTTAAGTTCGATTAATGAGAATCTGACCGGTCGGTTAATCGACTTAGGAATTAGGATTGCGCTCGTAAAGCTGTCATAGTACGGGTTAATCACTGCTGGAAGGTAGGGATGCACGTACGTATGGTTAGGAGGTTTAGGCTCGGAAGAATCACTCCTCACCTTAGAGCATGAATTTCCCGTTATCAAGATAATTCGATAGGTTTATGATCTTTAGTTGTTACATCCATACGATTCTCGGTATCCCGACATAAGAATAGGGCAATTTTGTTGATTGAATCATGAAACGCGAAATGCAGGTCGCGATTTCGTGATTCAACCCGACCGGGCTAGGTTTAGTACCCGGTCGGGCATCCTGGATTTGTACCCGATCGGGCGGTGTTTCCACCCCAGTCGGGGGGTGCCTACGGGGGTGTTTTGACGAATTAGAGCCCGACCGGGCAACACTTCCCACCCGATCGGGCATCATGTAAAATTGTAATTATTGCTTATATTTCTTATTCGATTGTTTTGCAGATGGCCCCGAAAATCTTTCAGATCTCAAAGAAGCGCCGATCTGACGCATATGACCCAGAGCATGGATGGCCAGCGAAATCGGATGCAGTCACGGAATTGACGCCCTACATGCCGATCATTACATCCCACCAGCAATACAACTATCGGACGACAACCTTTTTGTCCGGTCAGAAGTCGAGATTCACTGAGCTTCAGCCGCGGATTTTCCCATCTCACTTCCTATCCTTAGAAGCGATGAGTGCTCTCCACATCGAGGAGCACATAGACACCATCTTCAACACGTTGGGATGGACGGGACTGAGGGACACGCAGGAATACACCTACCGCAACCTCATGGCGGAGTTCTTCGCGTCGTACGCAGCATTCTTCCCTGAGTCCGGAGATCGGGAGAGAGTCTTCATGGAGTTCCGTCTGCTGGGACAGAACTACGGGCCCAGCGCGAGACAGTTCGCGATTATTCTTGACGCTCCACATTGCAACTTCACGAAGATGCCTGAGCACAACCAGAGTCGTCAAGCGCAATTCTGGGCTCAGATTGCGTACGGTGATTACTCGACGAGGTCGAAGGCCAGCCATATACGACACCCCGCACTAAGGTACTTTCATTACTTCATAGTCTCTTCAATACTAGGAAAGGGAGCACAAGGCGGAGTCAACCATACGGAGTTGGCGTACCTTAAGCGGGTGGTGCAGTCAGGCTTTGCGCCAGACGAGTGGGACATCTTAGACGTCGACTTGGCGTCGCTAGTCATGAGGCATTTCCTTGACATCGCCACCGTGAAGTGTAGCACAGACACGAAGATCATGTGCGGTGGCATAGTCACGATGATCGCACGAAGAGTCGGGATCAACCTTGGCATCCTGACTGAGGATAAGATCGATGAGGAGCCCGAGCTGAACCTCCAGAACCTACGCAACCGAAGGGCGATTACGATCGAGAGGTACAATGTCATATGGAGCTACAAGGACGAGCACGGTCGCAACTTGGAAGTCGACCTACACGAGATTCAGATGCCGAGTCTAGACGAGGAGGGCTCCCGATTCAGGATTGATCCAGCCATCGGACACATCGGCCCGAGGCTAGCTGAGGTAGATCCACCTCCAGCCACTGCACCAGGACCTTCCATGTCGAGGCAGCACAGCCGACGCGCCACTCACTCACGTGCCCGTCCAGAGTACCCTCACCACCGCTCTGACTTCCCTTCCATGGAAGGTGTCTCCGACGCTCTCAAGTACGTTGTGGAGGAGAGCAGGTACCAGTCTTTTATGGTAGAGCAGAGGTACGATCTGGAGGCAGCGAGGCACGACATCGAGGCTGCAAGGTATGTGGAGCAGCAGCAGTTCCAGGAGCAGTCGATCCAGCACACGTATTACCTCACGGAGTCCGTCCGTAGATTCCAGCAGCTCAGTATGCAGCATTACCAGGAGCCATACGTGCCGATCCCGCAGGATTACCATACTGGCGCTATTCCGTACCGCCCGCACATCCCGTACGAGCTGTAGTCTTTCTACTTCCCACTTGGGGAAAGGACACCCGTGGAGCCAGCAGACCCTCCGGCCACCCGCGGTGGAGAGGATGAGGATTAGACCACTCTTCTCTTTTTCCTTTTTCTTTCTTTTTCTTTTTCGTTTGATGGACCTATTTTTCTTATTTTTATTTTGTTTTTAGATTTAGCGCATATGTACGCTCTTTCAGACTAATTGATGTAGTGATCTTTGCTCTATCTTTTGCATTGCAAGATTTTCATCTCAGGTCCTTCACGCTAACACATGCATTAGAGCAAAAGAGTATCACAATTCGGATGTATCACAATTCGAGAAAGCCACACACATCAGGTGTACTCGTTATCCTTTTTATATTTTCTCGAGTTTTTACATGCGGGTATCCCTTATAGATCTCGAACACCGGGACTGTGTTCCGTTCAGGTCTGGGGGTACTCTTCATATAGAATGAAACGGATTTTTCTTAGAGTGACATATTTGCGTTTAGGATTAGGTTTAGGTTTAGGATTAGGAATAAGATGGATACCTGGTGAAATTTTTTCGAGCTTTTGTCATTTTTGCGACCTTGTCGAATCGTGGACAATAGTCTAGGTTTGCTTAGAAGCCTTTTGGATACCGATTAGTCGAGTAGTTGTGTTTGAAGCCTTGATCGATAGTTGAATTCACTCCTTAGATTTCGATACCAAGTAGTCATATCTCCGTGTATACCGTCTAGCCTTTGCTTAGTTGATATATTTTTACCATTCATGAGTTATTAGATTCCACACGCTTATACTCCGCTGTCATCTCGGATAAGTTTTTCACTATTCCGAGTTAGAATTGGCATGAGTACATCGATGATCGATGGTTCGGGTCTAAGTGGTGGGTAGAGGCGCTGTTCTACGTCCTAAGGGTTAAAGTGTTGCGTAATCTAAAAAAATAAAATAAGATCTTCAATAACGCACCTCTTCGCTCCGCTAAGGTCACGCGACCTTATGAGTGTGCCATAGGCAGCCTGGGTCTGGGTAGAGGCGATGTTCTACGTCCTAAGGGTTAGAGTGATGCGTAATCAAGAAAAGAAAAAATATAAAAAAATAACAAAAAATAAGATCTTCAATAACGCACCTCTTCGCTCCGCTAAGGTCACGCGACCTTATGAGTGTGCCATAGGCAGCCTGGGTCTAAGTAGAAAGCCATCCCTCTTCGACTTCGACGTCCTAGGAACAAAGCGTGGATCTAAGTAAAAAGAAAAAATGAATATGAACGAGAAAAACGATTTTAATGATATCAAAAGCTTAGGGGAATTGGTATGGAGATCGTTTGGACGTTATCTAGGGTTGTGAAATAGACTTAGATTTTTGGTAGGATTTCATGGCTCAGCACTTTCGGTAGATATAAGGCTATACTCGGTATGCTTAGGCCTTTGTTCATGTGACGCATTAATTTGCGGAATGACTAACTCTCCGAACTTTTTGTGCTAGTATCCATCGTTATTAGATTCTTCTTGTACTTGGATTTAGTTTTTGTTTGAGGACAAACAAAGGTTTAGCTCTGGGGAGTTTGATAACACGTAAAGTGTATCAATTTAGGTTAGGTATTAGTGCCATTTTCGCATATATTTCTTAGTGAGAGTTACATTTCCGATATGATTCTTCGTTACATACGCCCGTTTTGTTGGTTTTCATGTTTTAAGGCGACAAGGCCTAAACGAGCGTAAAAAGGCGAATTCCTGAGTAAAACCACACATTTGAACACATAATTTACTCGGAGCTAAAATCAAGCCTCGGAACTCAAAGGAACACCCGAGCAACGAGCGGAAAAGAGCAAAAACGTGGATTCAAGAGTGCCCGCTCGGGCACTGAGGTCTACCCGCTCGGGCAAAACCTACGGGGTTTATTTGCAACACCTTGCACGACCCGAGCACGAAGACTACATGATCAGGTAGTAATACCCGATCGGGCGCAAACAAGGTACCCACTCGTGCGTTAATTGTTCCTGAAAATCCCCGAGAGTTTACACGAGTCGGGCTGTTCAACCACGCGATCGGGTGCTAATGCTCGATCGGGCAGGATGGAGTACACGACCGGGCGAGGCTCCACACGACCGGGTAAAAGGTGTACCCAAGCGGGCCGCCTTTCTTGCAACAAACTAGATCTTGGATTCAAATGAGCAAATTAATAGACCAGAATGGATCTAGATGCAAGGGGGCGACGCCTAGGGCAAGGAAAGGCTTGGAAATCATCAGGAAAGGCTCGGGAGACGCTGGAGAAGGAGAGCAGCATCAATCCATACATCGGTAACATAATAGGGAAGACCGAGGCAACGGGTTTCCTAGGGTTTATCTTGTTTAGGGTTATGTCATCTTCTTCGGTAGCAAACTCCATGAGTGAGTAGAGCCCCAACTATGGGTTAGGGATATCGGATTGTAACGGATGTACAAATTTATGCGTTAATGCTTAGATTTATCTTATTCATCTTGATATTCGGTTCTACAATCAACATCATCACTCTTATACTAGTGCTGCCCGCTCAGTAACATAGGAATTCATATTTTGCTGGAAGGTTAAAGTATGAATCTGAAACCGTTGAGTTGTAGGTTAAGTTCGATTAATGAGAATCTGACCGGTCGGTTAATCGACTTAGGAATTAGGATTGCGCTCATAAAGCTGCCATAGTACGGGTTAATCGCTGCTGGAAGGTAGGGTTGCACGTACGTATGGTTAGGAGGTTTAGGCTCGGAAGAATTACTCCTCACCTTAGAGCATGAATTTCCTGTTATCAAGATAATTCGATAGGTTTATGATGTTTAGTTGTTACATCCATACGATTCTCTGTATACCGACACCCGTAGTGTTCTTCATCGCCATGTCTTCCAACCCCCACTATCGTTGCCACCATTAGTTTAGTCTTTTAGATATTTCGCACCAAGCCTTCATCTACTTTTCAAAATCTTAGTTTAGTGATATTCTTAGGATAAGGCTGCATTAGTCCCCATAGTTCGACCCTGGTACTACACGAACCGTATACTTGCGGTGAAGTGGTCTAGGAAATATTTAGCTTGAGATTTCCATCATCACTTGACTAGATCACGTGTCTATGCCTTGAGAGAGGGTAGATATCATATTAGGATCGTTTGCCTTAGATAACTTGACTTGGATTGCATGATAGATAGGTTGATTGTTGGTTTCGATAGTCTTGTGGTGAAACTGGTTTCCTGGAACGTTTGTCTCATTCTTAAGAACTAGTTTGTTTATTTGCTTTTAGTATTTCATTCTTAAAACCATATTTCGTTCGTTAGCAAGTTTGATTCGTAGTTCGAGTTTAAGTTGCGTTGCATAGTCCCTGTGGGATCGACACCTAAAGTACTATACACGTCCCGTGCACTTGCGGGTAGTTTAGGTTATTTGTTTAACTTTGAGAACGCATCAAGTTTTTTGGTTGAGCTCAAAAAAAATTTTCTTTAATTCGAAACAAACAAATATTATAACCAAGCATTAAGAACAAAACTTCATTACATATCGGCAAAGCTCTCTAACCCATGACTATGGACCTACTCGGACATGAAACTCAGCAAAAGAAACACAAAAGATAACTATATTCAACATGGATAAAGAATGAGATCCCTCCCTATTCTATTACCGATGTCTTCAATAGCTCCTCCGTGCTCCAGCTTCGTTGCTCCGTCCTTCGCCCTTGTGTTTGCGTGTTGTTCCCCTCTCCTCTCTCTTTATGTGCTCTCTTTTCTCTCCAATTATCCGTCTTCCTTCGTCCCTCCAGCTCTCCCCTTTAGTTCCTTGCAGCAGCCACCTCCCTTTGTTGCCTTTTCTTGAGTTTTCCAAATCTTGATTAAGTTGGAAACGTTTCTATTACTTCCTCCAGCGAAATATCACTTCTTCCTCTTCTCTAAAGGTGTTTCCCTTATTGTATAAGTCCCCCACGAACTCCCACTTGTTTTAAGTCAAATTAACTTATTTGGAGTTGCAGGTGACGGACGCGACCCGCGCGGTCAAGGCAAGGGACCCGCTCAGGTACGGCGCAAACGATCGCGCAAGAACGCGATGAAAAAGTGCAGCCCGCTCGGGCTGAGGTGGTGCCCGCTTGAGCTGGCTTGCTGCCCGCTCGGGCTGAGGCCCCGAGCGTGGTTTTTCTTGCCCGAATTCGTGCACAATTTGCTGGACAAAATCGCCGTAACAAATGCCCGCCCGGGCTAGGGAATTACCCGCGCGGGTAGTGGCTTTTCCTTGCCGATTTTCGTCCCGTTTGTCCCGTAATGATCCTCGATGTTTCTACTTTGTCTTTGCACGTGCTGTAGCTCCAAAATGACTGAAAACGCGATGATCATGATGCTTAATGCTTGGTAAAATCAAATGAATGATGAAACTAACTATGAAAATAGATGCAAATACTAGAACAAAATAGATGTTATCACTCGACCCAGTTTTTGAGCTTAAAATACTTTATTTAGGTCGATACGGTTGATTTTTAGAGCCGGAAGATGGCCTTTTTGAGTTTTTTAGGATAAGAATGTCATTTCTTGTCAATACGCCGCTTGCATTGCGTTTGTCTCTCTGATATTCCTTTTGCTTCGTATTTCCTATTTGCGTTTGTCTCTCGTGTAGCACCCCTTTTCTACTTTTTGTGTTTTTGTTTTCACGTGATTAGACGACAACAACAATGACTTGTTCGACGGGCTTTGAAATACCATAACTTTGCATACGAAACTCCGAATTACATTATTTTTTCACATTTTATTTCTCTTTTCGAGATAAAACGATGCCGCGGGTTGCTGAAGGCAGCCCAACCCCGTTTTCGAGCTCAAAATCCTTTATTTAGGTCGATATGTTAGATTTTTAGAGCCGGGAGATGCCCTTTTTGAGTTTCTTAGGTTACGAATTTCATTTCTTGTCAATACACCGCTTGCGTTGCGTTTTTCTCTCAGATATTCCTTTTGCTTCCTATTTCCTATTTGCGTTTGTGTTTCGTGTAGAACCCCTTTTCCGCTTTTTGTTTTTGTTTTCATGTGATTTGACGACTATAACAATGAATTGTTCGACGGGCTTTGAAATACCATAACTTTGCGTACTAAGCTCCGGATTACATGATTTTTTCACATTTTATTCCTCTTTTTGAGATAAACGATGCTACGGGTTGCTGCCGGCCTGACCCCGTTTTTGAGCTCAAAATATTTTATTTAGGTCGATACGGTTGATTTTCAGAGCCGAAAGATGGCCGTTTCGAGTTTTTTAGGATAAGAATGTCATTTCTTGTCAACACATCGCTTGCATTGCGTTTGTCTCCCGGATATTCCTTTTGCTTCTTATTTTCTATTTGCGTTTGTCTCTCGTGTAGAACCCCTTTTCGACTTTTTTTTATTTTCACGTGATTAGACGACTACAACAATGAATTGTTCGACGGGCTTCGAAATACCATAACTTTGCGTACGAAACTCCGAATTACATGATTTTTTTCACATTTTATTCCTCTTTCCGAGATAAACGATGTTGCAGATTGCTGAAGGCAGCCCGACCCCGTTTTCGAGCTCAACATACTTAATTTAGGTCGATACGGTTTATGTTTAGAGCCTGAAGATGGCCTTTCCGAGTTTTTTAGGATAAGAATGTCATTTCTTCTAAATACGCCGCTTGCATTGCGTTTGTCTCCCCGAAATTCTTTTTGCTTCTTATTTCCTATTTGCGTTTGTCTCTCGTGTAGCACCTGTTTTCCACTTTTTGTTTTTGTTTTCACGTGATTAGACGACTACAACAATGAATTGTTCGACGGGCTTCGAAATACCATAACTTTGCGTAGAAACTCCGAATTACATGATTTTTTTAACATTTTATTCCTCTTTTTGGGATAAACAATACCGCGGGTTGCCGAAGGCAGTCCGACCCCGTTTTCGATCTCAACATACTTAATTTAGGTCGATACGGTATATTTTTAGAGCCGGAAGATGGCATTTTCGAGTTTTTTAGGATAAGAATGTCATTTCTTGTCAATACGCCGCTTGCATTGCGCTTGTGTCTCGGAAATTCCTTTTGCTTCCTATTTCCTATTTGCGTTTGTCTCTCGTGTAGCACCCCTTTTCCACTTTTTGTTTTTGTTTTCATGTGATTTGACAACTATAACAATGAGTTGTTCGACGGGCTTTGGAATACCAGAACTTTGGGTACGAAACTCCTAATTACATGATGTTTTTCACATTCTATTCCTCTTTTCGAGATAAACGACTCCGCAGGTTGCTGAAGGCAGCCCGACCCCGTTATCAAGCTCAAAATCTTTTATTTAGGTCGATACGGTTGATTTTTAGAGCTGGAAGATGGCCTTTTTGAGTTTTTTAGGATAACAATGTCATTTCTTATCAATACGCCGCTTGCATTGCGTTTGTCTCCCGGATATTCCTTTTGCTTCTTATTTCCTATTTGCGTTTGTCTCTCGTGTAGCACCCCTTTTCCACTTTTTTTTTTGTTTTCACGTGATTAGACGACTACAACAATGAATTGTTCGACAGGCATCGAAATACCATAACTTTGCGTACGAAACTCCGAATTACATGATTTTTTTCACATTTTATTCCTCTTTTCGAGATAAACGATGCCGCAGGTTGCTGAAGGCAGCCTGACCCCGTTTTCGAGCTCAACATACTTAATTTTGGTCGATACGGTTGATTTTTAGAGCCGAAAGATGGCCTTTTCAAGTTTTTTAGGATAAGAATGTCATTTCTTGTCAATACGCCGCTTGCATTGCGTTTGTCTCCCCGATATTCCTTTTGCTTCTTATTTCCTATTTGCGTTTGTCTCTCGTGTAGCACCCCTTCTCCACTTTTCTTTTCACATGATTAGACGACTACAACAATGAATTGTTCGACGGGCATCGAAATACCATAACTTTGCGCACGAAACTCCGAAGCCGTGGGTTGCTGAAGGCAGCCCGACCCCGTTTTCGAGCTCAACATACTTAATTTAGGTCGATATGGTTGATTTTTAGAGCCGGAAGATGGCCTTTTCGAGTTTTTTAGCATAAGAATGTCATTTCTTTTCAATACGCCGCTTGCATTGCGTTTGTCTCCCGGTTATTCCTTTTGCTTCTTATTTCCTATTTGCGTTTGTCTCTCGTGTAGCACCCCTTTTCCACTTTTTGTTTTTGTTTTCACGTGATTAGATGACTACAAGAATGAATTGTTAGACGGGCTTCGAAATACCATAACTTTGCATACGAAACTCCGAATTACATGACTTTTTTCACAATTTTATTCCTCTATTCGGGATAAACGATGTCGTGGGTTGCTGAAGGCAGCCCGACCGCGGTTTCGAGCTCAACATACTTAATTTAGGTCGATACAGTTAATTTTTAGAGCCGAAAGATGGCCTTTTCGAGTTTTTTAGGATAAGAATGTCATTTCTTGTCAGTACGCCGCTTACATTGCGTTTGTCTCTCGGATATGACTTTTGCTTCCTATTTTCTATTTGCGTATGTCTCTCGTGTAGCACCCCTTTTCCGCTTTTTATTTTTGTTTTCACGTGATTTGACAACTATAACAATGAATTGTTCGATGGGCTTTGGAATACCATAACTTTGCGTACGAAACTCCGAATTACATTATGTTTTTCACATTTTATTCCTCTTTTCGAGATAAAAGATTCCACGGATTGCTGAAGGCTGCCCGACCCCGTTTTCGATCTCAAAATCCTTTATTTATTTCGATATATTGGATTTTTAGAGCCGGGAGATGCCCTTTTTTAGTTTCTTAGGATACGAATGTCATTTCTTGTCAATACGCCGCTTGCGTTGTGTTTCTCTCTCGAATATTCTTTTTGCGTCCTATTTCCTATTTGCGTTTGTCTCTCGTGTAGCACCCCTTTTCCGTGTTTTGTTTTTTTTTTTCACGTGATTTGACGACTACAACAATGAATTGTACGACGGGCTTCGAAATACCATAACTTTGCGTACGAAGCTCCGAATTACATGATTTTTTCACATTTTATACCTCATTTCGAGACAAACTAATGTGGTTAATCTCAAGTAATAATTACCTAGACTAACGCTTCCGCAAGAATACGGATCGTATAGTACCAGGGTCGAACACGAGGAATCGATGCAACTCTAAAGCTAGTAAACTAATGAATAAGACGTGTGAAATCAATAAGTGATGCGAATGCGAATGAAACTAAACTAAACTAATTAACTAACGGGATTAAACTCAATGACTAAACACCACAGGTGTCGAGAGATGCACGATGATGCAACGAAGTTCTAACAAGATCATGGTTATAGATATCGTTACGTATTCGGGGAATTCAAGCTCGTTCCTAGAGAATTACTCTCCCAATGCCTAAACCCACTATCTAGCATGCGTATACCAATCTCTCAATTGTGTATCTCACCTACTAGATGCATTAAGATCGCTATCCTAATTCCTAAGTTCAATCAACCGACCGGCCAAAGTTCTAAATCAATTGAGACTTCATATCATGGCTTTTTCCAAAATCTAATTCATCTCCCAATGCAATTAGATTTTTATAAACATTCATTCAAGTGGCCAACAAGAACAAAAGCATTACGAACAAACAACCAATCAATCCAAAACGAACAAATATTATAACCAAGCATTAAGAACAAAACTTCATTACATATCGGCAAAGCTCTCTAACCCATGGTTGTGGACCTACTCAGACATGAACTCAGCAAAAGAAACGCAAAAGATAACTATATTCAACATGGATAAAGAATGAGATCCCTCCCTATTCAGTACCGATAACTATATTAAACATGGATAAAGAATGAGATCCCTCCCTATTCAATACCGACGTCTTCAATAGCTCATCCACACTCCCGCTTCCTCGCTCTGTCCTTCGGCCTTGTGTGTGCGTTCTGCTCTCCTCCCTTATCTCTCTCTGTGTGCTCTGTTTTCTCTCTAATTTTCTGTCCGTCTCTTGCTGCTGCAGCTCTCCCCTTTTAGCCCTCTTTCTCCTCTTGCCTTTTCTCTAATCTTTCCTCTTTGACCGTCCTCTTTTCTTCCTCTCTAGTGGCTGGAATTTCCTTTTTCTTACAGCACTGCAGTTTTCCTTTTCCGAGTTTTTCCATTTCTTGTTTTT
>CM071868.1:37314529-37327539 GCA_036759665.1 Gynandropsis gynandra | reverse complement strand
AAATCTACCTAAAACTAGACCTAAGAATGACATAAAAACTACTACGGATTGCATGTTATCAAGGTTGGAAGTTTACATTTTGTTCCAGCAACTTGCTTCTATTTTATATCCTTTATTTAGATCGATATGCTGGATTTTTAGAGCTGGGAGATGCCCTTTTGAGTTTCTTAGGATACGAATGTCATTTCTTGTCAATACGCCGCTTGCGTTGCGTTTGTCTCTCGGATATTCCTTTTGCTTCCTATTTTCTATTTTGCGTTTGTCTCTCCTGTTGCACTCTTTTTCTGCTTTTTGTTTTTTTTTTCACGTGATTTGACGACTATAACAATGAATTGTTAGACGGGCTTTGAAATACCATAACTTTGCGTACGAAGCTCCGCATTACATGATTTTTTCACATTTTATACCTCTTTTCGAGACAGACGATGCTATGGGTTGCTGAAGGCAGCCCAACCCCGTTTTTGAGCTCAAAATACTTTATTTAGGTCGATACGGTTGATTTTTAGAGCCGGAAGATGGCCTTTTCGAGTTTTTTAGGATAAGAATGTCATTTCTTGTCAATATGCCGCTTGCATTGATTTTGTCTATCGGATATTCCTTTTGCTTCACATTTCTTATTTGCGTTTGTCTCTCGTGTTGCACCCCTTTTCCGCTTTTTGTTTTCGTTTTCACGTGATTTGACGACTATAACATTGAATTTTTCGACGGGCTTGGAAATACCATAACTTTGCGTACGAAGCTCCGAATTACATGATTTTTTCACATTTTATTCCTCTTTTCGAGATAAACGATGCTACGGGATGCTGAAGGCAGCCCGACCCCGTTTTTTAGCTCAAAATATTTTATTTAGGTCGATACGGTTGATATTTAGAGCCGGAAGATGGCATTTTCGAGTTTTTTAGGATAAGATGTCATTTCTTGTCAATACGCCGCGTGCATTGCGTTTGTCTCTCGGATATTCCTTTTGCTTCCTATTTCCTATTTGCGTTTGTCTCTCGTGTAGCACCCCTTTTCCACTTTTTGTTTTTTTTTCACGTGATTAGACGACTACAATAATGAATTGTTCGACGGGCTTTGAAATACCATAACTTTGCGTACGAAACTTCGAATTACATGATTTTTTTCACATTTTATTCCTCTTTTCGAGATAAACGATGCCGCGGGTTGCTGAATGCAGCCCGACCCCGTTTTTGAGCTCAAAATCCTTTATTTAGGTCGATATGTTGGATTTTTAGACCTGGGAGATGCCCTTTTTGTGTTTCTTAGGATACGAATGTCATTTCTTGTCAACATGCCGCTTGCGTTGCGTTTGTTCATCGGATATTCCTTTTGCTTCCTATTTCCTATTTGCGTTTGTCTCTCGTGTTGCACCCCTTTTCCGCTTTTTGGTTTTGTTTTCACGTAATTAGACGACTACAATAATGAATTGTTCGATGGGCTTTGAAATACCATAACTTTGCGTACGAAACTCCGAATTACATGATTTTTTTAGATTTTATTCCTCTTTTCAAGATAAACGATGCTACGGGTTGCCGAAGGTAGCTCGACCTCGTTTTTGAGCTCAAAATACTTTATTTAGGTTGACACGGTTGATTTTTAGAACCGGAAGATGGAAATTTCGAGTTTTTTAGGATAAGAATGTCATTTTTGGTCAATACGCCGCTTGCATTGCGTTTGCTCTCGCAAATTCCTTTTGCATCCTTTTTCCTATTTGCGTTTGTCTCTCGTGTAGCACCCTTTTTCCACTTTTTGTTTTTTTTTCATGTGATTAGACGACTACAACAATGAATTGTTCGACGGGCTTTGAAATACCATAACTTTACGTACGAAACTCCGAATTACATGATTTTTTTCACATTTTATTCCTCTTTTCGAGATAAACAAGGTCGCGGGATGCTGAAGGAAGCCCGACCCCGTTTTCGAGCTCAAAATCCTTTATTTAGATCGATATGTTGGACTTTTAGAGCCGGGAGATGCCCTTTTGAATTTCTTAGGATACGTATGTCATTTCTTGTCAATACGACGCTTGCGTTGCGTTTGTCTCTCGGATATTCCTTTTGCTTCCTATTTCCTATTTTGCGTTTTTCTCTCGTGTTGCACCCCTTTTCCGCTTTTTGTTTTTGTTTTCCTGTAACTTGACGACTATAAAAATGAATTGCTCGACGGGCTTTGAAATACCATAACTTTGCGTACGAAACTCCGAATTACATGATTTTTTCACATTTTATACCTCTTTTCGAGACAAACAATGCTACGGGTTGATGAAGGCAGCCCGACACGTTTTTGAGCTCAAATACTTTATTTAGGTCGATACGGTTGATTTTTAGATCCGAAAGATGGCCTTTTCGAGTTTTTTAGGATAAGAATGTCAATTCTTGTCAATACGCCGCTTGCATTGCGTTTGTCTCTCGGGTATTCCTTTTGCTTCCTATTTCCTATTTGTATTTCCTATTTGCGTTTGTCTCTCGTGTAGCACCCCTTTTCCACTTTTTGTTTTTTCACGTGATTAGACGACTACAACAATGAATTGTTCGACGGGCTTTGAAATACCATAACTTTGCGTACGAAACTCCGAATAACATGATTTTTTAACATTTTATTCTTCTTTACGAGATAAACGATGCTGCGGGTTGCTGAAGGCAGCCGAACCCCGTTTTTGAGCTCAAAATCCTTTATTTAGGTCGATATGTTGGATTTTTAGAGCCGGAAGATTGCCTTTTCGAGTTTTTTAGGATAAGAATGTTATTTCTTGTCAATACGTCGCTTGCATTGCATTTGTCTCCCAGATATTCCTTTTGCTTCTTATTTCCTGTTTGCGTTTGTCTCTCGTGTAGCACACCTTTACCACTTTTTGTTTTTGTTTTCATGTGATTAGACGACTACAACAATGAATTGTTCGACGGGCTTTGAAATACCATAACTTTGCGTACGAAACTCCGAATTACATGATTTTTGTCACATTTTATTCCTCTTTTCGAGATAAACGATGACACGGGTTGCTGAAGGCAGCCCGACCCCGTTTTCCATCTCAAAATCCTTTATTTAGGTCGATACGGTTGATTTTTGGAGCCGGAAGATGGCCTTTTCGAGTTTTTTAGGATAAGAATGTCATTTCTTGTCAATACGCCGCTTGTGTTCCGTTTGTCTCTCGGATATTCCTTTTGCTTCCTATTTCCTATTTGCATTTGTCTCTCGTGTAGCACCCCTTTTCCACTTTTTGTTTTTTTTTTCACGTGATTACACGAGTACAACAATAAATTGCTCGACGGGCTTTGAAATGCAATAACTTTGCGTACGAAACTCCGAATTACATGATTTTTTTCACTTATTGTTCCTCTTTTCGAGATAAACGTTGCCGCGGGATGCTTAAGGCAGCCCGACCCCGTTTTCTTGCTCAAAATCCTTTATTTAGGTCGATATGTTGGATTTTTAGAGCCGGGAGATGCCCTTTTTGAGTTTCTTAGGATACGAATGTCATTTCTTGTCAATACACCGCTTGTGTTGCGTTTGTTCAACGGATATTCCTTTTGCTTCCTATTTCCTCTTTGCGTTTGTCTCTCGTGTTGCACCCTTTTTCCGCTTTTTGTTTTTTTTTCACGTGATTAGACGACTACAACAATGAATTGTTCGATGGGCATAGAAATACAATAACTTTGCGTACGAAACTCCGAATTACATGATTTTTTCAGATTTTATTCCGCTTTGCAAGATAAACGATGCTACGGGTTGCCGAAGGCAGCTCGACCCCGTTTTTGAGCTCAAAATACTTTATTTAGGTTGATACAGTTGATTTTTAGAGCCGGAAGATGGCATTTTCGAGTTTTTTAGGATAATAATATCATTTCTTGTCAATACGCCGCTTGCATTGCGTTTATCTCTCGGATATTTCTTTTGCTTCCTATTTCCTATTTGCGTTTGTCTCTCGTGTAGCACCCCTTTTCCACTTTTTATTTTTATTTTCACGTGATTAGACGACTACAACAATGATTGTTCGACGGGCTTTGACATACCATAACTTTGCGTACGAAACTCCGAATTTCATGATTTTTTTTAACATTTTATTCCTCTTTTCGAGATAAACGATGCTGCAGGTTGCTGAAGGCAGCCTGACCCCGTTTTCGAGCTCAAAATCCTTTATTTAGATTGATATGCTGGATTTTTAGAGCTGGGAGATGCCTTTTGAGTTTCCTAGGATACGAATGTCATTTCTTGTCAATACGCCGCTTGCGTTGCGTTTGTCTCTCGGACATTTCTTTTGCTTCCTACTTCCTAATTTGCGTTTGTCTCTCGTGTTGCACCCCTTTTCCGCTTTTTGTTTTTGTTTTCACATGATTTGACGACTATAACAATGAATTGTTCGACGGGCTTTGAAATACCATAAATTTGCGTACGAAGCTTCGAATTACATGATCTTTTCACATTTTCTTCCTCTTTTCGAGATAAACGATGCCGCAGGTTGCTGAAGGCAACCCGACCCCGTTTTTGAGCTCAAAATCCTTTATTTAGGTCGATATGTTGGATTTGTAGATCCGGGAGATGCCCTTTGTGTTTCTTAGGATACGAATGTCATTTCTTGTCATTACGCCGCTTGCGTTGCGTTTGTCTCTCTGATATTCCTTTTGCTTCCTATTTCCTATTTGTGTTTGTCTCTTGTGTAGCACCCCTTTTCCGCTTTTTGTTTTTGTTTTCACGTGATTAGACGACTACAACAATGAATTGTTCGACGGGCTTTGAAATACCATAACTTTGCGTACGAAACTCCGAATTACATGATTTTTTTTCACATTTTATTCCTCTTTTCGAGATAAACGATGCCGCGGGTTGCTGAAGGCAGCCTGATCCCGTTTTCGAGCTCAATATCCTTTATTTAGGTCGATACGTTGGATTTTTAGAGCCAGGAGATGCCCTTTTTGAGTTTCTTAGGATACGAATGGCATTTCTTGTCACCGCTTGCGTTGCGTTTGTCTCTCGGATATTCCTTTTGCTTTCTATTTCCTATTTACGTTTGTCTCTCGTGTTGCACCCCTTTTCCGCTTATTATTTTTTTTTTATGTGATTTGACGACTAAAGCAAATGAATTGTTCGACGGGCTTTGAAATACCATAACTTTTCATATGAAGCTCCGAATTACATGATTTTTTCCCATTTTATTCCTCCTTTCTAGAAAACGATGCTACGGGTTGCTGAAGGCAGCCCGACCCCATATTTGAGCTCAAAATACTTTATTTAGGTCGATACGGTTGATTTTTAGAGACGGAAGATGGCCTTTTCGAGTTTTTTAGGATAAGAATGTCATTTCNAAGAATGTCATTTCTTGTCAATACGCCGCTTGCATTGCGTTTCTCTCTCGGATATTCCTTTTGTTTCCTATTTCCTATTTCGTTTGTCTCTCGTGTAGCACCCCTTTTCCCCTTTTTGTTTTTGTTTTCACGTGATTAGACGACTACAACAATGAATTATTCGACGGGCTTTGAAATTACATAACTTTGCGTAAGAAACTCCGAATTACATGATTTTTTCACATTTTATTCCTCTTTACGAGATAAACAATGCCGCGGGTTGCTGAAGGCAGCCCGACCCCGTTTTCGAGCTGAAAATCCTTTATTTAGGTCGATATGTTGGATTTTTAGAGCCGGGGGATGCCCTTTTGAATTTCTTAGGATACGAATGTCATTTCTTGTCAATACACTGCTTGCATTGTGTTTGTCTCTAATATATTCCTTTTGCTTCCTATTTCCTATTTGCGTTTGTCTCTCATGTTGCACCCCTTTTTCGCTTTGTTTTTTTGTTTTCACGTGATTTGACGACTATAACAATGACTTGTTCGACGGGCTTTGAAATACCATAACTTTGCGTACGAAGCTTCGAATTGTTATGATAAGTTGTCCCACATCGGCTAGGACATGAACTTTGGGACTTGTATATATGGTGTTGGACAACCCTATACTCTTAAGCTAGCTTTTGAGATTAGTTAGGCCCAGCCCATATTTGACATGGTATCAGAGCCCGGTTCGTCCCGATTTCAATATACCGATGTTGGGCCCCCGATTACGATGTCCACGCTCTAGGATCGAGCCTAGGCGTGACGGGGAGTGTTATGATAAGTTGTCCCACATCGGCTAGGACATAAACTTTGGGACTTGTATATATGGTGTTGGACAACCCTATACTCTTGAGCTAGCTTTTGAGATTAGTTAGGCCCAGCCCATATTTGACACGAATTACATGATTTTTTCACATTTTATTCCTCTTTTCAAGATAAACGATGCTACGGGTGGCTGAACGCAGCCTGACCCCGTTTTTGAGCTCAAAATACTTTATTTAGGTCGATGCGGTTGATTTTTAGAGCCGGAAGATGGCCTTTTCGAGTTTTTTAGGATAAGAATATCATTTCTTGTCAATACGCTGCTTGCATTGCATTTGTCTCTCGGATATTCCTTTTGCTTCCTATTTCCTATTTGCGTTTGTCTCTCGTGTAGCACCCCTTTTCCACTTTTTGTTTTTGTTTTCACGTGATTAGACGACTACAACGATGAATTGTTCGACGAGCTTAGAAATACCATAACATTGCGTATGAAACTCCGAATTTCATGATTTTTTTCACATTTTATTCCTCTTTTCCAGATAAAGGATGCTACGGGTTTCTGAAGACAGCCCGACCCCGTTTCTTAGCTCAAAATACTTTATTTAGGTCGATACAGTTGATTTTTAGAGCCGGAAGATGGCCTTTTCGAGTTTTTTAGGATAAGAATGTCATTTCTTGTTAATACGCCGCTTGCATTGCGTTTGTCTCTCGGATATTCGTTTTGCTTCCTATTTCCTATTTGCGTTTGTCTCTCCTGTAGCACCCCTTTTCCACTTTTTGTTTTTGTGTTCACGTGATTAGACGACTACAACAATGAATTGTTCAATGGGCTTTGAAATACCATAATTTTGCGTACGAAACTCCAAACTACATGATTTTTTCACATTTTATTCCTCTTTTCGAGATAAACGATGCTGCGGGATGCTGAATGCAGCCCTACCCCATTTTCGAGGTCAAAATCGTTTATTTAGGTCGATATGTTGGATTTTTAGAGCCGTGAGATGCCTTTTGAGTTTCTTAGGATACGTATCTCATTTCTTGTCAATACACTGTTTGCGTTGTGTTTGTCTCTCGGATATTCCTTTTGCTTCCTATTTCCTATTTGCATTTGTCTCTCGTGTTGCACCCCTTTTTCCACTTTTTGTTTTTGTTTTCACGTGACTAGACGAATGCAACAATGAATTGTTCGACGGGCTTTGAAATACCATAACTTTGCGTTCGATACTCCAAATTACATAATTTGTTTCACATTTTGTTCCTTTTTTCGAGATAAACAATGCCGCGGGTTGCTGAAGGCAGCCCGACCCCGTTTTTGAGCTCAAAATCCTTTACTTAGGTCGATATGTTGGATTTTTAGAGCCGGGAGATGCTCTTTTTGAGTTTCTTAGGATACGAATGTCATTTCTTGTCAATACGCCGCTTGCGTTGCGTTTGTCTCTTGGATATTCCTTTTGCTTCCTATTTCCTATTGCGTTTATCTCTCGTGTTGCACCCCTTTTCCGCTTTTTGTTTTTGTTTTCACGTGATTTGAAGTCTACAACAATGAATTGTACGACGGGCTTTGAAATACCATAACTTTGCGTACAAAACTCCGAATTACATGATTTTTTGCACATTTTATTCCTCTTTTCGAGATAAACGATGCCGCGGGTTGCTGAAGGCAGCCAGACCCCGTTTTCAAGCTCAAAACCCTTTATTTAGGTCGATATGTTGGATTTTTAGAGCCAAGAGATGCCCTTTTTGAGTTTCTTAGGATACGAATGTAATTTCTTGTCAATACGCCGCTTGCGTTGCGTTTGTCTCTCGGATATTCCTTTTGCTTCATATTTCCTATTTGCGTTTGTCTCTCGTGTTGTACCCCTTTTCCGCTTTTTGTTTTTTTTCACATGATTTGAGGACTATAACAATGAATTGTTCGACGGGCTTTGAAATACTATAACATTGCATACGAAACTCTGAATTACATGATTATTTCACATTTTATTCCTCTTTTCCAGAAAACGATTCTACGGGTTGCCTAAGGCAGCCCGACCCCGTTTTTGAGCTCAAAATAATTTATTTAGGTCAATACGGTTGATTTTTAGAGCCGGAAGATGGCCTTTTCGAGTTTTTAGGATAAGAATGTCATTTCTTGTCAATACGCCGCTTGCATTGCTTCTATCTCTCGGATATTCCTTTTGCTTCCTATTTCCTATTTGCATTTGTCTCTCGTGTAGCACCCCTTTTCCAATTTTTTTTTTTTTGTTTTCACGTGATTTGACGACTATAACAATGAATTGTTCGACGGGCTTTGAAATACCATAAATTTGCGTATGAAGCTCTGAATTACATGAGTTTTTCACATTTTATTCTTCTTTTCGAGATAAACGATGCTACGGGTTGTTGAAGGCAGCCCGACCCCGTTTTTTAGCTCATTTAGGTCGATACGGTTGATTTTTAGAGCCGGAAGATGGCCTTTTCGAGTTTTTTAGGATAAGAATGTCATTTCTTGTCAATACGCCGCTTGCATTGCTTTTGTCTCTCGGTTATTCCTTTTGCTTCCTATTTCCTATTTGCGTTTGTCTCTCGTGTAGCACCCCTTTTCCACTTTTTGTTTTTGTTTTCACGTGATTAGACGACTACAACAATGAATTGTTCGATGGGTTTTTGAATACCATAACTTTGCGTACGAAATTCCGAATTACATGATTTTTTTCTCATTTTATTCCTCGGGTTCGTCAGGTCTCGGCTTTGTGTTGCTTCTGTCAATTAAGCCGAGTTTCCTCTTGGTGGTCAGCACGTGACCTACGTGCTTCGACCACTCCTAATAGTTGCTGTCACCGCACAATTGAACCGGCATGATGATAGTGCTCGGACCCTCGGAAAGGTGCAAATAAAAGGGGCTGTTGACATGAATCTCAAGGGTGCGAGAAGCGACCACAACGGTCATCGGAGGTGGTGGCGGTGTGTTATTGTTGTCAACGTTCGAAGATCCGGAGGTTCGTTCCGTACTCATAGCGGAAGCAAAGAAAACGAAAACTGAAAAAGAGAAGAAACTGGATGGGACGAGATGACAAAAATGCCAATATGAGCACTAGGATTGATACCATATCAATATTGAATAATCTCGTGAGATTCTCATTGATCTTCCTTAGTAATATATACAAAGAGAATGAGAGATTTAAGGAAACTAACTTATACAACAAATATATTATGCATAATTACTTTACATATTTGAGCTAATATACCGTAAGAGATGCAATCCCGATGATTACGGTAATATTGTGCCATTATATCTCTCATCTCATTATATTTATTGCACCACTCTTAGTCTTCAAGTGGTTTACAAAGGAGTACGAGAAGGATTGATATTTGCAGAAAAATGCAAATAATAACGACGAGTCGCGACCCGTCTAGAAAATGTACGAACAGACGCATCCGGTCTGCAAATTTACAGACAACTAACCATCCGTATACAAATTTACAGACGACCAGACATCCGTTCGCAAATTTTCTATCAGACCGTCCTTATTATTTACGGTCGGAAGGTGCCAACCATAGTTTCTTCTATAAGAATTTGAATAGTTTTTCGATGTTTTCCCGATTACATTTGCGTCCGTAATGTGATCGCCTTTCCTGTCAATTCGCGAATGACCTCAATAATTTGTAATTACGGAAAAATTTCAGACTGAATTTGTCATCCATAATTACGCATAGATTGCCGACATAACGATTGATCAATGCTCATTTGGGTCACGACTATGGTCTGTCCTGAAACCGTCCCAAAACTACGTTGCGGAGGAATTCCAGACAGATATTAAAATCCAGAAATGATGTTTTTCTAGTATTGGGTCACCTTTTCCCAGATAAAAGTGAATGGCGATCTCGATATGTTTTGTGTGTTGATGTTGAATAGGGTTTGATGAGAGGTATATCGCAGAATCATTGTCGCAATACACCATAGTTGCGTGGGAGAGAAGGCAATGGAGCTCAAGATGGAAATTGCGTAGCAACTTGTCTTTGCAACTGCATTTTTGCTAACTCTGTATTCGTCCTCTATACTAGAGTGTGATACGGTGGGTTTCCATTTTGATGACTAAGAGACCATTTTATCCTTAAGGAATACACAATAGCTGGATGTAGACCGGCACACCTATCAATATAGCCAGCATATACGTCTGAATATGTGTATGTGGTGATTCCAATGACGGTGGACGGACAAAGCTACAAGTCGTGATGAATGGTGCCTTTGACGTACTGAGTAGCCGCTTGAGTGCTTGGAGATGGGGATCACGTGGATCATGGAGAAAGAGACACGATTGTTGCAACATATATATTGTATGTCGGGGTGTGTGAACGTGAGATATTGAAGGCTCTTAGAAGGCTGCGATAGAGAGTTGGGTTCGAGATAGGATCTCCCACTCTTGCGGACATGTTTGGCTTGGTGTCGATGGGCGTGATGCATGAGTTACATGATGACATACCAATACTTTCAAGAATGGATACAACATAGCTCGATTGATGGAGAAAAAGCCGTCCTTGTTCCTTGTAGTTGTGATGACAAGGAAATGATGCATTTCCCGAGGTCTAACATAGGAAATTAAGCCTTTAGATATGCTATAATATGCGAATGAAACTCGGACGATGAAGCAGTAAGTATTATGTCGTTTAGATAATTTAAATTTACTTATCATTTCTAAATTTACTTATTACAAACTATCATTTTCTTCATAAAAAGTCAAATCATTGTGTTCCCTACCTCATACACCAAAAAACATTATTGAGACCGGTTGATCTGTTTTCATGAACATTATTAAACCAGACAAAACGGACAGATGAACGGCCCTGAAGATAAGACGAATGCACGAACACTTAGACGGACGCTCGAATGGACGGTCGCAAGGATGGACAAACGGACGGACGATGCGTACGGACCCACTGATGGAGGCATGGTACAATCAGGACATCATGGCATGGTCGAACGGATGGCACAGACGAGACGGATGGACGGCTCCGACTCGATGGACGGACGATAATGCATGAAAGAGGGACAGACGAATATTTGTTCAGATGTTTGGAAGAATGGGGAGAGGCTGAAAACCGTATTTATAAGAATTTTTTCTCGAAAAAAAATACATTTGTTAATTTTCTATGATTACAGACGGATACCGCGGACGTTTGTAATCCCGTTTGTGACTATGGACGGTTTCAGGGTATGCGTCTGTATATGCGGACAGCCAGTTGAACGACGTCCGGTAATACAGAAGGCGTGCCTCGAGATGCATGTAGATGGATGTAACCATATCCATCTGCAATCCTTCTGTATTTATGGACAAATTTCCTTCTTTATCCGCAATTCCGGAAAACTTACGGACAACGCATCTTGGGACGCGCTTGGGAAGACCGACGTCAAACCGTACGCAATCCATCTGTAATACATAAAATCCTTTCCCTATCTTTAATTCGTTCCTAAGTTGTGGTTAAATTCAATCGGATCTTTAAATTATATAAGTATTAGATAAGGAAGATAAGATGGAGTTGTTTACGATGACATGGAAATATTTAATTGGCTCTTTAGATTATGTAAAAGATAAGTATTGGCTATTGAAGATAAGATTGTATGTATAAATTTAAGAAACTTAAGATTAATTATCTAAAAACAATTCTTTTATCATTTTCAACGTTCGATAACAAACTTAACATGAATTATCTTCGGAGTATGTCTATTCTTGTGTTTCTTCTTCTTCTTCTTTTATCCCTTTATCAAGATCATCTTCATTTGTTTCAATGTCTTCGATATCAACAAGCGCAAGTTCTTCAATAATAACTACATCAATAGAAATAATCTCGGTGTTTGTTCTTGCATTGTCAATTGTTGGTCATCTGTGTTATAGATATATTTACCACTTAAAAATATCTTCATTACGGTGCCAACCAGAAGATCGTCTAATCTATGGATATGAAACGTAATAAACTTTATCGGTTTTTATTCAAGAATAAAAGGCTCGTATTTTGCATATCTTCGTGTTGAGCTGACTTCTACAATTCCTAACTTGTTTATTCTTGTTCTACGATCGATTATTAGATCGAACCAATCACATCGAAATAATATAAGTCTTCAGCTGGTATAACCTGCAAAAATGTCAAATATAAGTCAATATCATATAAGGGATAATGGAGTTTTAGAGTAGTAATAAAACTAGGATATTCCGATTGCAAAATTTCTTTCAGATCCGGTAAATCTGGTTCGTTGGTCGATTCATAATAGCTTTCATGATGAGGGCATTACAACGATTCCATTTCATCCGTGGACTGACATTTCTATGGACTTTGTTCTCGGTCTACCCAAGATCAAGAACAAAGACTCGATCTTTGTTGTTGTCGACAGGTTTTCCAAGATGGCGCACTTCATACCGTGCGCAAAGGCAAATGACGCGACGCACGTAGCTGACCTCTTCTTCAGCTCAAGACTAGGCGTTCGCAGCACTCTGGAGAAAGCTCGGAACAAAGTTCCTATTCTCAACAACATGTCACCCGCAAACCGACGGCCAAACTGAGGTCGTCAACTGGACCTTAGGGACATTGCTGCGGGCAACGATCGGCAAGAATCTGAGGAATTGGCTCGAGTGCCTACCTCACGTGGAATTCGCGTACAACCAAGCGACGCACTCAGCCACCAAGTGCTCGCCGTTTGAAGCGGTCTATGGCTTCAACCCAATCACGCCATTGGACCTTACCCCACTGCAACACAACAAGATCGTCAACCTCGATGGAGCAAAGAAAGCAGAAGCAATGAGGAAGCTTCACCAAAGCATCCGGGACCGCATTGTAAGGCGAACCGAGCAATATGCAAGGCAAGCCAACAAACACCGCAAGGACGTCAAGTTCGAGGTTGGAGATTGGGTGTGGCTGCACCTAAGGCAGGAGCGCTTCCCCAACAAACAAA
>CM071868.1:37244903-37314149 GCA_036759665.1 Gynandropsis gynandra | reverse complement strand
TCCATGACAAGCCACTCACGAGATCCCGAGCAAAGAGCCTCCGTACAAGAATCAATGCGTACGTGGTTCAAGTGCTTTTCAACCACCGTCAGGAGCTCAACAACGAAGAGGGGACACAAGCAGCAACTTTCCAAAAGCCAAGACCCTCTTCGTCATCAACGAAGTCAATGAACTCCACCAAATGGTGTCATGAACAAAGGCAACAACTTGCCTTAACTGGAACATAGCCGTTTGAAATTCAAACTTCAACTCCAACGGCTCTTGCCTTTTCCACCAAGATCCATTTTGCCTTTCTTAGCCTTGTCCGAATTAAGGCCCCAACGGCCACATTGTATTTTCCCTTTCTTGTTCTTTCTCGGTCATGATTTAAACCGAGCCTTTGTTTTGTTGGAAGCATAATCTTGAATTCGAATAAAATTACTAAGTTCTTTTCAATTCTTGCGAGTTTTCGCAACCTTAGTTCCTCTTGTGCTCCGGGAGTCCAAGACGAACGTGAGACTGTATCGAAGGTCACGTCCACAACCTTCGTGGTGTCCTGCGATCCACCCGTCCATCCATCCCTTGAAGGATCGAGCGAGCGCCCCTTTTGGCATGTTCCCCTTCGTCCGCCTTCACCATCACCGAGTCTTGGCTAGAGAGTGCCCCTAGGCCTTCTACCAACTCAACTCATTCCATTCTTGTGGCTTAAGTTACGGAGCTTGTATCATTTCACCTTTCACATATACATCATAGTTCAGAGTTGACTTAAATTTCTCATGTTCGTAAGTGTGAAAGTTGTAACCGCGTACAAAATAAAATGGCCAGCTTGTAACTTTCACAATCGATCCCTTAACAAGATCTCGCCGCCACAATGGGCGATTGTCCATCTCAATCTGCATTACAGAAGACAAAATTATCGGTGAAGCCTTGAAATATCATATTACTAAGTAAATTATATATATTTATATTAAAATATAATTAAATTTCCATATTGTCTAATTTATGTGGAGAAATCTCTTTCTTTAAGTTTTTGGAGTTGAGATTCATCGATATTCACATATGTATTCTTCAAAATATCATAAAATATCATGTAAAAAGTTACTGAAATCTTCTAAATGTTACAAATAGAATAGGTATACACAATTGAATCCGCCTACATATAATTATAGTATGTTACCTTTCAAAATATCTTAGATATATACAGTTGAATAAAACATACATATGTGCGATATATAGATCTCATTGTGATAGATATACATCTTTTGCCTTACCAGCAGTTTGACCAATTCCGCAAAACATATCTGGAACATCGGGTATTGGATATGAAAATGTCACACCACCATTAAAATATTTGTCTATATTTCTATTTTGCGTTTGAACATGTGTCTTGAAGTAGTAAGAAATAAAGAACAATATTTTCTCATTAACGTATAGTTCCCCAACTGAACCTTCTAGACGATCTTTTTGTTTGGTTTTTTTCTTCAGATAAAATATAAATCTCTCAAATGGATACATCCAACGTAATTGAACTGGACATCCTAAAGCGGTTTCGTGCGGCAGATGAACTGTCAGATGTTCCATAACATCGAAGAATGATAGTGAAAATTTTTTTCTAAGTTACATAGTATAGTAACTATGTTACTTTGCAGTCTATGAACCACATTCACACTTAAATTTCTCAGACATATATTTCGAAAAAATATGCCAAAACCTGAAAAATGAAAGTATGGGTTTAATATTTTACAATTAATATATTTCAATTATTAATCATTGTTTCAAAAAATCAATCATACCTCCAATTGCTTCGTGTGCATGTTTGTCCAGCAATTCAGAAAAACATATCGGAAGTAGTTTTTACATGAATACATGACAATCATGACTTTTTATCCCTCATAAATTTTCTCCATGAATGTCGACGCACCTTTCGATGTTAGACGCATAACAATCACGAAATTTCACATCTTCTTTCAACCATTTCAACAATTATGTTTCTCCTTATTCGATAATCTGAATATCAAAACTAGAGCTTTGATGTCATCACTTATATGTAACTACTTCCGTGAACAATACTCTTTCATATCCTTGCGTGATTTAATGTTATATTATGTCTTTCTTATGACGTTCAATATTGTGTTGATGATATTAACAAAAAAAATTCTATGTGCATGACATCAAAATTATGTCGAAGCTATATAGTTTTCCAATACGGCACATCCCAAAATATACTCTTCTTGTACCAATTATGAGTAATTCAACAACCACCAATTCTCAGATGATTGTTCCATATGCAATCTATACTCCTAAGAACATCTAAAACAAGAAGTCATTCATACAAAATCTCTTCACCGGTTAAAATTGGAGGAGGATAGTTTCGCACAACTATATTCCTTTTTTTTAAAAAATTTGTTACACCGTAATGTATCATCAGCGAGAAGAAATCAACGATGACAATCAAACCAACTCTTCTTTCGTCTATATATCAACTGAAAAGCATTTGTTTCATCCATATAAAATAGACAAGCCAATCGATCATGCGTTCTCCATCAGCATAAGAGCACCTCGTAATATAAAATTATGTCGCCTCGAGATGTCATACACTTGAACTCCCTTCCACAATTATTTAAATTCATCAATCAATGATTAAAGAAATATATCCAAACTTCTTTTAGAATGATTAGGGTCGAGAATCAATATTGTTAAGAACAAAAACTTCATTTTCATGCACATGTCAGGTGGTAAATTGTACGATGTCATAATAACTAACCACAATGAATAATTCCTCCTAGCCATTCCAAATGGATTTAAATCATCAGTCCAAAGGCCTAAATAAATATTTCGACTCTTAGTTGCAAAGTCAGGATGTACCATGTTATAGTGTTTTCACGCCTCACCATTTAAGGGATGACACATTTCTCCATCACCAGTTGAATGCCCAGCATGTCAACTCATGTCACTTACGGTCTTCTCAGATGGATACAATCTTTTGATTCTATTTGGAATTGGTAAATACCACATACGGCAATATGGAACCGATTTTCCATTCCTTGTCAAATAAAACTGGTCTTTTTCACAAAATCGACAGTTATTCAAATCTGATATCTCTTTCCAAAAAAATGCAATTGTCTTGATAAACATCAATCTTTTGATATGGCAATAAATCCAAATATCTAATCGTCTTCTTTGTCTCATATTATGACTCTAGTACATTGTTATATTCAGGCAAATAATCTCTTACTAAATTGGGATATAGAATCTATACAACTGTTAGAAAGATTATTGTATGTCTTCAAATTTATCAAACGTGCAGACCGAGACAACTGTGAAAGAACTATTCTACAACCATCATAAAGTGGATGTCTAGAACTTTTTAACATTTCAAAAAAAATCTTTCCGCATATTCATTCGGATCTTCTTCAATATTTTTCTCGTTTCTTTCACTGAATACATTTTACACCATTTCCACATAAGGGTTTATTTTTACATCTTGAGATGTCTCAAACACTTCATGATGTACAATACCCCTACCAAAATCTTCCACAACATTAATAGATTGTGGTGCAAAATTCTCTCCGTGAGATAACCACATGAAATTATTCAGAGTAAAATCTCATAAATAAAGATGATTCCAAACGGTTCTATCGCTAACAATTTTTTATTTTTTTCATTTGACGCATGGACAAACCAACTAACCGATTTTTTATAAACTTGTTGATTTATTGTCATCGTTATAAACTATGTAACGCCTTTTATAAACTCCTTCGACACACTTTGAGTTTCTGGATCAACTCTTCTATACATCCATTGTCTAGAAACAAAAATATTTGATCTCGACGATGATGTCATTGTAATAAGAAACAATAACATGATATGGAGTAAAATATTTAATAATTTTGTGTGAGAAACGGATTAAGGTGTAAGGGGTTTATATATGTAATTTCTAGACCTATTAAGCACAAATTACAGACCAAGACCGATTTTTGCCGACGAACCATCCCTAAACCGTTTAAATCTAAAAGGTTTCTCATCGGGGTAATTGTTTGTATTTTACGGGATTTTCGGATTTTTGACGTCGGTTCTGTCTGCAAATTTGCGGACGGACAGTGGTGTCGTTCACAAATTTGCAAACGACTGTGTTGTCCGGAATTTACGGACAAAGGTATCGTCCGTCCGTAATCTGCGACAACCTTGTTTCCGTTTCGTATCCATCTGTAAATCTGGACAACGTATCATCCGCAAATTTGTGGACGGATTATAGACGAATTACTCGTGTCGTCGATAACCCGTCCGGGAATTTCCAAACGGCCTCAATCGTCTGCAAATGTTGTTTGGAATTTGCAAATTTCTAGTAGTGTATGGTTTTCCATGTCTCGTCCTCACAGCAATTTCACTAAAGGTCTACTGGTATCGTTGTTCTCGGAGTCTAGTTTCAGTTTTAGTGTTCATTCATCCAGAGCTATGATGATTGTGGAAGAGTGTTAATATTATAAATATGTTATGCTTCCTAATGTGTAAGGATTGTGCTAAAGAAAAGATAACAAAATTATTTCAATTTACAGTCACAGGATAACAATGGTAATATTAATTTGGGAGTGATTCATATCTCAAAAATAATTAACGATCGAAAATTTGGCATGTCACATGTACATTACTGCAGAAAGCTGTTTCTCTACATTGAACTTCACAAACCAAACACCACTCCGGAGTAGATACCAAAAACAGCACGCAGTTCTCCTCTCTATCTATCTTACATTTTCCTATGTACATTACACGAATCCTCCTCTGAAACCACAAAGAATAAAAGCAATACAAAGAGTGGATACATCATCATCTGATGAGCTCTTTGGCTATCAGATACCGAAATCCAAAATTGTGAGGGATCCATTCCACAATGTTCTTTCGGGGTTTCCCCGAGATGAATTTCTTTATGGTTTTCCTCCATCTTTCGGGCAAAGATTCTTCGATCATTTCCATCAGAGCCGCTTGACTTAAACTCGAGTCTTTGCTGAACGATTCGATTAGTTTGGGTAAAAGTATTTTCTGGTCTTTTCTTAGACTAAATCTTGCGCGGATGTACTCTTCTTTTGCTGTCTCCAGCTCTTGGTATATCCTCTTGGGCGTATAAACACGGATCTACAGCCAAAACACGCGTTCAAGATTTCACATTTTGCATCATAAATACAGTTGCAGAAGCAGGTATATGACTGTCCTGGTATTACACAGCTATGTATGTAATGTATAGAATGGGGGAATGGCTTACTGCAGGGTCAGAGTGGCTGCCTAAGCAGAGAGCAAAGTACAAGAGAGGCTCGGCCTGGTCTAGAGAAAACTCTTGCTGCTCATCATTGGTTCTAAACTTTTTTGGAGTGAGCAAGAATCGGAACCACTGCAAGCAGTAGAAGACTGTATTATAAAATCATGCTGGTATATGGAAAGGATGAACGTAACCATTGGGTATTTACGAGACGTACCTGTCCAGGACGTGGCAACCGGCAGCAAAGAATCGCACTTTGTATTGATTCAACGCTCATCACAAGACCTCCTATGTTGTATGCAGGCTGGACAAGGTGACCAGAGAAAGAATGAGAAAAAAATTTGCCTATTTAATCTTCTTGTTTTCGGTATAGCTCTCAATTATGTTCTTGGAGCAAACAAGAAAGAATGATACCTTTGAGAGTAGCAAAAATCTCTTTCCGTTGTTCTGTGAAATCCCATGAGCGAGAAATGTCTAACAGCGGAAAGGGACTTAAGTTAAAGACTTCACAACCTAACGAAAGAAGAAAGATCGAATGAAAGAAATAAGAAGCCTCACGTGCATCACGAGTGCATTGTGTACATTAATCCAGAATGCCAGTTTCTCCTGATGCGTCAGCTTTCTCGGATCGATACCTTCCAGTTGGCGAATAAGCAAGCTGTATGAAATAACAACTCCATAAGCATACTGAACTCGACAAAAGTAAATTTGAATAATCGTTCATTTCCATTAAGCTGACCTAAAACTTCGAAGCATCAATTCAAGGTCACGTCCTCTCTTGGAGTTGCGGTATATGTGCAACACTTCAACCATTGAACTGTAAGGGCCACTGAATTCGAATTGATTATCTGAATGCACATCAAAGGATGAGTTTTTTCTAAAGCTTGGACTCCACATATCGTATTGCTCGTGGGGGGAAAGCTCGCTTGATGATGGAGATGAACTTGGAGATGAAAGGCCGTGATTTATCACTGGTGGGTCTGCAAGCTTACAATATATAGCTGATACACACTTAATCATATCCTCTGATATCTTGTTCGGTGTGGTGGGAACATGATCAGATATCCGGGTTCCCAGATGATCAGCAAGGCTAATCGTACTTGTATCATTTTGCATGAACTGCATGAATTAGTATGATTTAGGCACTGTTTCACTTTCGAATATCGAAATAACGAAATTGGGGAACTGGGTAAACTCCCACTAATATGAAGATGGAATATTGTAGTGATAAACAAGATCCTTAGATTTAAAGTTACCTCCTTTATGGACAGTGGTTGAGAGTGGTAAGCAAGTAGAGACTCTTCCGGTGGAGATATTCTGTTATTGAAAGTGGTGCGCTGATTAAGCGAGGATTGGCATCGACGGACATTTGAATCTAATTCCTTCTCGACAAAAGATGAGCCCCTCAATCTGTTGTCAAAAGAGAAGCACCGTGACTCGAGAGATGAATTATCCTGTTTCGGGGTTACATCTGTTCTTGAAAAGTCTAGACGCTTTCCTCCAATGGTAGATTTTGGTGAAATCGAGTTCTGTCGCTTTGATGTTGGAGATACGGATGATATTTGTTGATCAAAAGCTTTACGATACAGGGATAAGAGATACTGTTCCAAATGTGAAACTTCTAATTCGAGAACAGCAATCTCCTTGATTAATTCTGTAGGAGGCTGCAGAATATAAAGTGTTGAGTTACACTAAACAATATCAGAACCGAATGGTTTACACAGATAAGTTTTACCCGCAATTGAACATTACCTTTGGAGAGGAGATGACTTCTTTATTACCATCTTGAGAAGATGTTTTATAACCCAATGCCTTTTCTAAAGTACGACGGACATCAAACTGGTTCTGTAATCTTTTCTCAAGGTCTAGAATCTGCATTACAGAGGGATGAACAGAACAATGTGATCAGCAACAATTTGGGAAAGCGCTTAATAGTGATATAAAGATCTCAATTCCAACCTCTTGCTTTAAAGAACCATGGCCCTTCACACTTGGTGATAGTTTCTTCTTGGTTTTTATAGATTCATTTGAATGTTGGAGGTCCTGAAACAAGCCATATCATCAAACATAGGGTTTACTGCACATAATACAGATCATCAAAAGGGAAGTAAAACTTACAAGCTTAAGGCGTTGAGAAGCACCGGGAGAAGAAGTGATGTTATCCTCTCCAAGTCTTTGCTTATCCGGAAAACTACAGTCAAAAAAGGGATTGAGGCAATGACGAATCAAAAGATTCGAACCCAAAAGAAGCATTTATGAATGATTTAAGCAGAGCTAATTTTTACTGCACATAATACAGAATACACCACCATATACCCAACCAAACTCTTTGATCAACTAAAGCTACATTCTTTTCTCCAAAAACTAAACCCATTTCAGTGGTGTTGGCAAAATTATAGCTAAAGACGAGTGAGCAGTGAATTTCCTTGATTCTATTAAATATCAAATGATATCTAATAGATTCACCTCAAAAATGTTGCCTGATTCTGTTCTTCCATAAAACCCCAACTTAATTAGAAGCATAAAAATCGGATATGAAATTCAAGATCATAAGTAAGTATTCGATCCATCTATCGTCAAAATGCCTGCGTAAATACTTTGCATCTGAGAAATTTTGACAGCCCAAGTTGCCAAAATTGAGAACGACCCACCACAGAAGCATTCACACCCAGAAAAAAAGCTGCAGCAAACGCAAACAGAAGAACAGATAGGAGAACTAAAGCCAACCTCTTTGAACGCTTGTGTCTCTGTCCTTGCATTTTCTTGTCTTCGCCTTCTTTGAATCCCATCTCCCAGAATTTACTGTGACACTCATATTTCATAAATTTTGTTTAATAATTTGACAGACCGCAGAAAAGACTGAAACTTTCGAAACCCCAGAAAAAAAAAAGAAATCAGCTCACCCGAATCAACGTGAGGGTGAACGAGAATGTCCAGATGGGTTTGATTACAGACAGATGAGTAAGAAGCAGACACCAGATTGTTTAAAACAGGAACAGAATGATGTTTTATGAATCACAAGAACAACACTCCAAAACCTTCAATTGTCTTCTTTCACACCATTGGAGTAAATCTGAGCTTCCGAAAGTGATCTGTTCTGCTCAAGACAAGGAAAAAACATATATACATCCAGAAACATAGCAGAGCCAAGCTAGAGATTTGACGTCTTGTGAGAAACAAAAAAAATATGATTTTTTCACTCACAGAAGCAAAGAAAAAAAAAAGATGGAGATTTCGGTGTTTCTTTTAAAGAAAAAAAATGGAGTCACCACCCTTGGGGGAGAATCTGACCTCATCATTATTATTATAACACATCCCTTTATAAGCCTTTTTGGCAATGGTAGACTTCTTTTCGCCTTAAAAGCATAAAAACCAACTCGTCGGATTTGCCTAAATATAATAGGCAAAATCCCATATTAAAAATACATTTAACTTAGATTTAAAATTACATATTAAATATATTTTTTATACATAAATTATCACTGTTTAATTATTGACCTATATATATTATACAATCGTAAATTATTTTAGAAATTATCAATATAATTAGTATATTATTCTAAAAAGTAATATTATAACCTATACATTAAAAAATTAAATTCATTATTATATTGATATTTTAAAATAAATTCATATATTTTTATAAGATTTTATTACATGGCTATATGTTATATTGTAAAAGATAATTTATAATTATGATTTCTAGAAAATTACTTTATATAATTATGCGTTTGTTCTTTTTAACCGCTATATAATCATGCGTTTGTTCCTTTTAAACGCTATAACGAAATTGTAGGTTTTCACCTTTTTATAATATAGTAGTTCTGGTTTGAATTTTACCCTCTGGTTAAAAAGGTCAAACTTGAAAGGTAATTTTTTATAAAAAAAAACCATGGTTGCGTGGAATATTAGAAAAGCAAAATGTAAAATGTAAAAATGTAAAATGTCATATAAAATTGAAATTAACAAAGTGGAGTTAACCAAAAGATGCATATTCTTGTTGGGATAATAGTTGGAGTTGGTGTACCGTCGTGTTGCCCTTTGTCTCATACTGTTCCTTCTACGTTCTTAGGATTATTTTGTATTATATACCCTATATATTACCTTTTTAGTCTTTTTTAACGGTTGAATCTCGAAAATCATACATTTAAAATGGTTTTGTAATTTACAATGTATTACTAAATTGATAACAAAAATGTATTTCAAAACTCTTTCGAGATGTTAATTTAATGAATGGTTTTCGTGTGTTTTTTTTTTTTTTGTGATTATGTTTAATGGATGTTCATGACTTGACGATGTGGAGTGATTAATAAGGATTAGTAAACCACTAACCACTAGTTTAACAAACTAACCATCCATTCTTTGTTATTTACTCTTCTCAATATCCATTTGAATTCTCTTAAAACCCATTAAATTGAAATGGAACTAAAGATGAATGTAATAAATCATAAAATTTTATTCATTTGTTTTTTAAAGATAAAACATTAATTTGAACGGTGGTGATCAATCTTGAAAAGTAGCCAATGGGATCTTAGTGGTATTATTAAATCAACAATAAAATTGTTGGTTCAATAGAGTTAAAAAGAGAAGGGACATGACTATTATGGATTTGACTATATTGGTCGCCATGCAATAAATGTTTTGCCGTCAACCATCATTCACTCCATTATCCAATAATCAGAAAAAAAAATCAATTATCCATACAAATAAATAATTTACACCTAATCCAAAAATTGTACTTATTTATTACCAAAACATTATAACTTAATTACCAACAAGAATTTCATAATACGTCGTAATAAGTATTTTTTAAATAAAAATCCATATATATATATATATTACCAACAAGAATTTCATAATACGTCGTAATAAGTATTTTTTAAATAAAAAATCCATATATATATATATGATGAAATTGTTTGTTAAGTGCTTAATTCGTTGACTGTATTAATGGTTTCATAATATTGATTTATTTCACATTTTTTTTAATACTTACGACCAATTATTCCTCTTTTCATTTGTCACTTGCGTTACAACAAAAAAACCGTAATGCTAATTTACATACACATAGGATCTGAAGTGGCATTGGATGCTTTGCAACGAAATTGCAATATGGCTATACTTATTAACCTTTTCTTTTTCCACTTTTTTTTCTTTATCTTTCACTCTTTTTATTGTTTATTTTTTATATTAAAAAATATACAACTCAATAAATTTTTCTCTAATTCAAACCTGATCATTATAAATAAATAACAATGTCACGTTTTTGTTAACTATTTATTTCTCTTCTTGGAGATTTTTGGAAAAATTAAAAGAAAAGCCAGATACCTAAATTGTCCTTGAGTATCAAGAAGAGTAACGTTTGTCAAAGAATCATATAACAGAAAAATATTATTAATTTTAAGCATAAAATATTTAACAAAAGCCAAAAAGAGAAACAAAAAGGAACAACATCGATAACCAAAACAAAAAGTAATAGTGGGGTTCTTATGTTGTCTTGATGATCACCTGCTCTCTCTAATAATATCAAAATCTATTATTTTAAAAAATTAATTAAATTATTATTATAGAATTCCAACCTCAGTTATACTATTTGATTTTTTTTGTCTCTCTCGTAATCAAACTCTAATAATGATTCAATTTTCAGAGCTAATTAATGACTGAATTTCCATGATTTTGGAAAACAATATGTTTTGTGAATCATACACAGCTTTTATAAACTAGTGTTAGAAAATTCTTTCTTTTTACAAAGTTAGAATAATTTATTTACTGTCAAAAGTTTATAAAAAACTTGCACTTTATGTAAACTGAATCTAAAAATTTAGATTTACAATCTAATAAATAATTTGCTTTTTATTTTAAAAGTGACACATGAATTTAAATTTAGTTGAACACAAAAAATGGAGTTATTCAAAATTATATAGTTAGATATATATCCATATATTTATATTATAACTGATAAAAAAATTTAATAGTACATTTATCATAAAAATTTAAAATAATAATTGTGTAAAACTATTTATATAAGTTAATATTTTAATTCGTAATAATTTTTTATGTAAAACTTTGATCTTAGTTGATTCTGCCTTCTAACAATTAATGTATTTATACCATATAATTCTAACAAATTATAAGATTCATAATAAAATCTTTTAGTTTAGTAAAGTTTAGTTGAGTAGTAGTAAATTGGACTTTAATTCATTTTCTTAGTCACAGGTTTTGAAATGATTCTTATTATCAAGCATATAAAAAAGTAACCAAATTTACTTTGATATTGAGGAAACAAAAAGTTAAACTAAATATATTTTGTTTCTCCAAATGTAATTGGACGCTAGTAAAAATTGAAAGGTACGTGAGATTGACGAATTCAAATTATTTTAAAAGATTATATGAACGTGACGATCTATGCAATTAATTAAGCTCGGTAATCGTGGTGGTATGGGAATCATAATCATGTAAAACTTCTTACTTGCATGGTAATTCTTCTTTGTCGGGACTTATATTATATATATATATATAAAATTTTATATTTACCTTTACCCGCTCTAACTTTTTTACTTTTTAAAAATCATTTTTCGGGGTTACAAGAAAAGAATAAATAAATAGGGAAATGAAACTTCTATTTTATCTTATTATGAGGATTTAGTAAGGGAAGATGTAACAAGTGTTTTTCATTTTTTTTTGGGCTGAATTAGTTAACATTTGAATATAGATTCGGCGCATGTGGATGGAACAAGTGAAGAGATTGGATCACAAGTTTTGTCAGATAAAAAGGGACAAATATGCTTTTGATTCATCTAATTAATATGCTACCGAGTTGTATTAATGACTTACTTTATTATTCAATACAACTTAATTTTTTAATATTTGTTATAAAAAATTCATAAATTTACGTTTTACTATATTCTTTGATCAAATCTTATTTAACGTGAATATTTTTTTAAGACTAATATTTGAATTCTCATGATAAAAAATATTTTTTACCTTCCACATTAAATCGAACTATTGATTACGTAATTTTGTTGTTGTGGTTAATCACGATTATTGTATTTTGTGAAAAGTTAGAACGAGATGAATGATATATTAGTGTATTAGATGGTAAAAGTCAATAACATGGGATTATGAAAAAAGGGGTATCTCAAAAGCAAAGTTTGTATTAATAATTTAATAGTAATAATAAAAAATAGAAAGTGGGGTTAGAAAATAGAGAAAACAAAGGTTGGGGCAGTTTGGAATAAAAAAGAGAAAAGGGGGGAATCACGTAAATAAGACAGGAAAAAAAAAAGCTGAACTTTACAAAAACGTTTGGACAAGAGAGTCAATGCCAATCATAACCAGCAAAAAGGCATCTCCTTTTAGTCTCTCTTACTACACGCGTTGTTGGATAATACAAATTTTTTTTATTTTGGAAATTCAAAATCATTTTAACTAAATAAAATAAAATATATCTTAATAACATAAAAAATACAAAATACTAAAATTATATTTTAATTAATTGTTTCAGTTTCGATATATACATTATCATATATTTTTATTTTAAAATAATACATAAATTATAATAAACTTTTAAATTAATTCATAAACGTATTTTTATACAATTATACATCATCACCATATATATAAATAAGGAGTTAATTTAAAATTATCATACTTACGAATTATTTTAGAAATAATATTATAATTTTTTTGTAAAAGTGAAAAAAGTTATAATTTATTTATTTTTAGCAAATTCGTTTTTATTGGATTTTTACCGAAAAATATTAGGTTATTTTGTACAATTCCATAATTCTCTAAGAAGAAATTTGTATCTTTTAAAACTATCAAAGATTGAATTGGACTAATAAAAAAATTTATTTAACTTAGACTGAATGTTGGAAAGTTTACACCTTTAACATAATTAATTATAAAAAATAGCTATAATTCAATAAATTTTTTAGCAGAAAGAAACAACGACAAAACATGATGTTTGCATAAAAATAGATGTTCAAATAATATTTTTCAACCTAAATCCAAATCTTATTTATGGAAAAAAAATCTCTTAAATATGTTGTGAATTGCAATCCACATGAATTTTGGGATCGATTGAACATGTTATGGTTAGATTCTACAAGACTGTGACAGGATAGATACGAATATAATGTTTTATCTAGAATCGACTATGAATGGATCATTGATAACATTATTAGAGGTAATGGGAAAAATTGTAAAATTGATTCACGATATGATACTTTTGTAGTCATATTACAAAGATACCGCATGATTCGAAGATATCATTTGAATGATCGTGTTTTGCATCAATAACAATTACCATCCGCCACTTATTAAGAATATATTTTTTATAAGGAATGACACTTATACGGTGTAGTATCAATCTTTGTGGGATACAATTGTGAATAAGATATTTAAATTATATAATTGTAAACGTAAATTCTTTTCTCATAGATATTAATTTGGTTGAATACATATTATATTATAAGATAGTAGAACCTATTATTATTGATTAATAGAAATGAATTATTTGGGAAAAAAACTTAATAAAGCAAGTGTAAATTATGATCCATTGACGTTCTGGTTGTCTCCTATTGAATTACACTAATTAATTACCCATTGTATGTGTGGGTCCTTTTCAATTGAAGAGAATGGAGAGTTAGGTTTCACGTGGGACAACTTGGTTGGCCATCTCACCACCAACATTTGTGGAAAATGTTTTTCCCCAAAGCAAGCAAATTCATTTATTTGGTTTTCCTTTTCACCCCCAAAATTAACCATAATCAATGATCTTTAAAAAAATCCCAAATAACCCCTTAAATGATAAATAGTTTTTTTTTTATTATTTCGTTCTATATCCGATAACATTTGAATATATATTTTTATATGATTTAGGGTAATCTGAAATTGTTAAAATTAAATTTTAAAATTGAATTAAATTAAAATTCATTTGTCTTTTATGATATCATAACTTGACTAATCTAGATTTGAATATTTTAATGTTGTAATAATATATATATATATATATATATTTTGGATGCATAAACTCTATATCACAGTGTAGAAGGTAAATTTCACCCGAATTGAAGATGAATTCCAAAATCAATTTTCTATTCAAATGTTGGTCGAGAGAGAAAGAAAATGGAAGAAGGAAAAATGATTAAATGTGTCGTGTATTGATATTAGTAAAAGAGAGAATATATTTTTTTATTTATCGAAAGGTAAAGTTAATCATACATCCATAGGTATCTGTTTATATATATACACTAAACCTTACTAACTATACATGAATTAAACTAATTAATCAAGAAATACAAAGAAAAAAAATAAATATAAACTAACAATGTTAATTTTTAATACTCCCCTTCAAGTCAAGTACTCTCATCTTAGAGATAAGGAGATTGAATTGTGTTGCAGAAAGAGGCTTTGTGAATATATTCGCCAATTGATTATTTGATTCCACATGAAGCGTCTTCAAGAATCCACTTTGCAATTTTCACAGACTACATGACAATCTATCTCTATTTGTTTCGTTCTTTCACGATATAATTATTCGCAATATGTAATGCAACTATATTGTCACAAAACAACAAAGATGATTCAGAAATTGGTATAGACAATTCACAAAGGAGAGGTACTAACCATGTTAGTTCACATGTAACATTAGTTAGGCCTTGTATTCTGCCTTGGCACTACTGCGAGAGATTGTTATTTGTTTCTTGGTTTTCCAAGAAATTAAAGATTCACCTAAGAATACACAATAACCCGTGATAGAACGTCTTGAATCTACACATGATACCCAATCTGCATCCGCAAAAGCTTTTAATTGCAAATCAATAGATGTAGTATAAAATAGTCCTTATCCTGGTTTATTTTTTAGATAACGTAATATTTTGTAAGCAGCAGAACGATGCAAATGTGTTGGTTTATACATATATTGACTAAGTTTTTATTAACAAAATAATAAATATTTGGACGAGTCAAAGTGAGGTACATAAGTTTACCAATCAACTTCCTAAAATAAGATGGATCATCTAATAGATTACCTTATTGTTGTGACAATTTCAAATTTACTTCCATAGGAATTAAAACTAGTTTTCATCCTAAATATCCAACTTCTAGTAATTCTATTATATACTTTCGTTGTGATAAAAGAATACCTGTATTTGACCGAGATATCTCAAGGCCCAGAAAGAACTTACAACTGCCAAGATCCTTAATGTTAAAAGCAAATTGTAAGACATGTTTTAGAGATGATATTGCTGCAACATTGTCACTTACAATCAAATGTCATCAACATATACAAGTAGAATTAGAAAATAAGTTGCAGAATTACTTAAAAATAAAGAATGATCCGATGATGATTGTTTGAAACCAGAATTTATTAAAACAATGGAGAATTTTTTATGCCACTGTCTTGATGCTTGTTTAAGACCATATATTGATTTATTTAAGTGACAGACAACATCGTCAGGGAGACACTCCCCCTATTGGGAACATAACCAGGATACAATGTCATATGCAGTTCTTCATCAACAATTACATCCATTTGTTCAATGTACCAATTATATGCAACAATTAATGATAAAAGACTACGAACAATGACCATTTTACCAACTAGACTAAAGGTATCTACATAATCTAAACTCTCTCTTTGTGTGAAACCTTAAGCAATCAATCATGCTTTGTATCTATCTACAGATCCATCGCTTTATGTTTAATTTCATAGATCCATTTACATCCTATTGGTTTTTTATTCCTAGGTAAGCTACAAACTGTCCAAGTTTTTTTTAAGTAATGCATTTAATTCTTCTTGTATTGCAATCTGTCATTTATCATGTTTAATAGCTGTAGAATAACTTTGTGGTCCTGTTTCAATTGATATGTTTAAAGAAAAGTTTTTGTCATTTTTGGATAATTGATTATATGATATATAAGAAAAATAGGATAAGGGGTTGACTCAGAAAATGGAACATAAGAATGTTGTAACAGAGAACAATGGTAATCAGATAGGTAAGCTGGTTTTTTAACAATCCTAACTGGTATAGTAGATGATACTGAATCAAAATTATAATGGTCTAAATGAACAGAAGGAACATGGTCTGTAAGGATGGTTGGTGAGGTATCTATATCAGAAAGGATTATTATTGATTAAGTCAGACATAGGAATTGGTAGAATTGAATCAGGAAGTATTTTTAAAACATTCAACGAAGTGTTTTCACTTTGAAAAGAAAAAAAAACAGTTTCATGGAAGACTACATTTCTTGAAATTAAAATTTTACTAGTTTTAAGATCTAGTATTTTATAACCATTGTAACTGTGAGGATATCATAGAAAAGTAGAGGGATTTGCTCTAGATGTAAATTTATGTCTATCCTTAGGGAATGTGGATGCAAAACAAAGATACCCAAAAACTTTTAAATGATCAAAGATATGAGATCTACCTTTAAGAGTTTCATAAGGAGTCTTGTTGTTTAGTATTGTTGCTTGAGTCATGTTGATTAGATATACTGCAGTGAACATACAATCTCCCCAATACTCAAGGGGAATGTTAGATTGGAAAAATAAAGCCCTAGCTACATTCACAATATGTCGATGCTTCCGTTCCACAACAGAATTTTGTTGTGGAGTGTAAGCACATGAGAAAAAAATGCATAATTCCATTGGAAGAAAGAAGTTGTTTAAATTGTAACTCATGTGTATTATCAGTTCTTATATTGTACGATTAAATTGTATTTTAGCAAAGTTTATAAAATGGGGAAATATTTGAGTAACTTCAGATTTATGTTTTAACAAATATATCCGAATTGCTCTTGAACAATCATCTACTATTGTCAAGAAGTACTTATGACCATCAATGGTTTCTATGTGGAATGGCCCCCTATGTCCAAATGAATTAATTCAAATATATTTCTAGATTTGTTATTATAAGAAATAAAAGGTAATCTCATTTGTTTTGCTAATGGATAAACAAAACATAGAGAATTAGTACTAACCATAGTAGATTTTATATGAGATTGATTATGTAAGAGTTTTTTTTCAAATGAAGGATGCCTTAATCTTATATGCCACAAATCTGATGAATGTGTAACAGTGAGTATAGAATTACATTGTTCATCTAGAAAATATAAATTGTTATAGAGATTACCCTTCCCAATCATCAAGACACGATAAGCGTCATGTATTATACAATTAGAAGAAGAAAATAAGACGGTGTGACCACAATTTTTAGTTAATAGACTAACACTAATCAAGTTGGAATTAAACGTTGGTATATATAAAACAATATCTAGAGTCAATGTTTCTGAAATATAAATAGTTCCAGTTCAAGTAACAAGGATATTTTGGCCATTTGGTAATGTAACATTAGTATTTGGAATAGATGTAATGTTAGAAAATAAAGCCAAATTATGACAATCATGACATGAAGCTCCTGTATCTATTATCCATGCATCCTTACTAATAGAAAGTAAAGATTGGAAAGAAGTTGACAAGAAATATATAAGTGTATATTTACCTGTGTTGGGATGGAAAATAGTAGATGAAGTTTGTAAATTCTGATTATTGGAGGAAACATGAGTCATGTTTGTTGAAGTTGTTAAAGAACTAAAATGTAACACTAATTGTTGCAACTGTTCTGGAGTAAATAATCCACTGGCAGGGGCAGTCAAATGAGGATCAGCAGATTGTAATATTCCTGCAGATTCTTGTGAAACAGAATGAATACGAGGATGATATGATTGTGTAGTAAATGAGTTAGGTCTAGAATTAACTGAATGTGTATTCTTATAACCCGGAGGATAACCATATAATTTGTAACACTTTGTTACAAGATGACCAGCAATACCACTATAAGAATAAATCGGTTTTTGTTTTGATTGAGTTGTATTATTATTAGGACCTCTATATTTAAAAGAACTATTAGAATAAGAATTAGTTGAATTATAAGGACTTTTAATGGTTTGAAAAACCAAAGATTCCGGAGGAGGGAAAACTCCTTTTTGTTGTCTATCTTGAACTACCAAATTGAAGGCCTTTGAAAGAGATGGTAAAGGATCCACTAAAAGGATTTGTCTCCTAACAAGAGCATAACAATCACTAAAACCCATTAAAAATTTGAGAAGATACTTACGTTCTTCTCTTTCTGTCATATGTTTTAAAAGTTGACATTCATAATTGCTATAAGAATATGAATTGAAATCCTCTAAACTTTTTAATTCTTGCCACAATGTTATTAATTTGGTATAGTATAAGTTTAGATCCATATGATCTTGTTGAAGGTTGTGTAATTCTTGTTTAATACTAAAAATATGTGGCATATTACTTTGATTAAATCTATCATGGAGGTTTTGCAATATTTCAGATGCAGTTTTCATGTGAACAATACTAATTCCTATATCTTTTGGCACAAAATTAATGATCCAGAAAGACACAATATCATTGCATCTCATCCATGTTTCATAATTTTTATCAGAAGGAGAAGGAACCATTAGAACTGTTCTTGCCATTGCTACTGTAAATCATTGGTTTATCACTCAATTGGATGTCAAAAATGTCTTTTTACATGGTGAATTACATGAAAATGTTTACATGAGACAACCACTTGGTTTTGAAGATCCTTTACATCCTTTTTATGTCTGCAAACTTAACAAATCTCTTTATGGTTTAAAACAATCCCCTAGAGCATGGTTTGATAAGTTTAGCTCTTTTCTCTTGGAATTTGGTTTTCATTGTAGCTTAGCAGATCCCTCTCTTTTTGTTTTTATAAATGGCAATGATAAAATTTATCTTCTATTGTATGTTGATGATATGATAATTACTGGGAGTTCCAAATCTTTGCTCACCAACCTTATTGTATTATTAAAATGCAAATTTGCTATGAAAGACCTAGGTTCTCTGGATTATTTTCTTGGTGTACAGACTGTATTTCATAAAAATGGTTTGTTTTCTTCATCAACAAAAGTATGCCATGGATCTTCTTCACAAAGCTGCTATGACAGATTGTAAACCAGTTACAACTCCTCTGCCATTAAAACTTGATCATATTGTTGTTTCATCAGATAAGTTTTCTGATCCCACTTACTTTAGAAGTTTAGCTAGTGGACTTCAATATTTAACAATAACAAGGCCTGATATCAATTTTGCAGTTAACTTTGTTTGTAGATGCATGATCTCACCATTTAAGATTTTGTTTTACTTAAAAGAATATTAAGATATGTTAAAGGAACACTGAATCTTGGATTGCATATTCATTCTAACAGTTCTTTGGATTTGTTGGCTTTCAGTGATAGTGATTGGGCTGGTTGTAGATCAACAAGAAGATCTACAACTGGTTATTGTACATATCTTGGATCTAAGCTTCTATCTTGGTCAGCAAAGAGGCAACCCACGGTGTCTAGATCATCAACTGAAGCTGGATACCGAGCATTAGCTTCAACCATAGCTGAATTAACCTGGTTATCCTTTCTTTTAAGGGATCTTGGTATCTCATTATTTAATCCAAGTCTTCTGCATTATGATAACATTTCTACAATTCATCTTACTGCAAATCCTATGTTTCATGGAAGGTCAAAACACATTGAATTAGATTACCATTTTGTTAGAGAAAAGGTTATTTTAGGATCAATTTTGGTTAAGCATATTCCTAGTGAACTGCAAATACCTGATATTCTAACTAAATCTCTGCCTAAGGATCAATTTTTGTTCTTGAGATCCAAACTGAATGTTGGTTCTCCACCAGACATCAGTTTGCGGGAGGATATTAGCAAGAAGGACCCTCCAAGTGCACTTAAGTCTTCCACATTCTGATACTAGCAAGAAGGACCCTCTAAGTGCACTTAAGTCTTCCACATTCTGAAACGGTGTATTTCAGCAAATGGAACCCTGCGGTTGAAGGATAGACTTCTACATGTCTCAGACAAAAGACTTCATCAAACAGAGCATCTGATCCAAGTCTTCTGCAATGTACTTCTAACGGTTCTAACGACCATAAAGATTCAAGTTCTTGGAATGTGGATCAAGATAGACTCAAGATCAAGATAGGCTCAAGAATGCAATCCTCATTATCTATAAATATTCTTGTAATACGTTTTGAGTTAGTATGGAAAAACACCATATGTTCAATACTTAGTTTTTCAGAAATGCAGTACATTGTTTCTTAAGTTTTCATCTTCTTTTTCTCTTCAAATTCTTAAAGTTCTCAAAGCTAATCATAAATTCATAGGTATCTGTGTATATATTAAAGAACTTTGTTATTGATTGATTAAGAATTGAATTTACATGGGTTATTTATACTACTTTATTCTTAACTAATTATCCTAAAAATATGCAAATCGCCATATTTTGATAACAACCCTTTATATGCCCCCTCAAGATGGATCATCAGAGATGACTCCAATCTTGTTACAAATAGAATTAAATGCAGCTCGAGGTAATGGTTTGGTAAGTAGGTCGGTGAGTTGATAAAATTAGGAGATGTGGGGGATACGTAACAGACCAGATTGCACTTGTGTATGCACAAAATAATAAGCCAAGGCAATATGCTTCATGCGTGAGTGGAACACCGGATTTGCACATAAGTAAGTTGCTCCAATGTTGTCGTAATACACGGTGGGGACATTCAGTAGTTCTACCCATAGTTCGGTGAGAAGATTAACTATCCAACGTAGTTTAGCTGATGTCACAGCAACAGAACGATATTCTGCTTCTAGCAACGAACAGGAAGGAAGTCCTTTTTGTTTCTTAGATGACCACGAGATGGGGTGTTTGCCGAGATACACAATGTAGGCACATGTTGATCATCTCGTTTTCATACGTATTTCTTGCACGATTTAGGAGACGTTTTTGATACATATGTGATGTTTTACGTATGATTCCGTTTCCGTTTTACTTGTTTTCGTGTTTTCATGTTCTTACAGGTCTTTACGCGTATTTGGATCAATTTGGAGCTAAAAGGACATGCACGGACACGGAGAGCAACTTCGAGGGTCATCACGGGACAAACGGGACGAGATTGAGCATGGAAAGCCTCCACCCGGTCGGGCACAACTCTTGCACGACCGGGCAAAACCTACGGCAAAACTTGTGCGCATTTCTGCACGACTCGCGCAACAATACCCGACCTATTGCCTTGTGCCCGAGCGGGCGCACATACCATGCCCGATCGGGCATGTATTGTAGACCACAGTCCACGCATTCCACCCTAGCCGCACCCGAGCGGGCACACTCAATGCCCGAGCAGGTCGTGGCCCGAAACTGCCTATTAAGTTAAGTAACTTAAAACAAAGGGAACTCGTGGGGGCAATTTAGGCAACAATTGGACCGACTTAGGAGGCTTAAAAGGAGGCAGAAGACGTCATTAGAGAAAAGCTTACATTGGAGATTAATTCAGTAGAAGATTAAGGAGATTCTTGCGAGAAGACAAGCGAGGAGCATTGGAGATCAAGCCCCGACACTTCGGTTTTGTTTGGTTTTCATGTTCCTTAGACTTTCTACTTTGTTTATGTTTCTTTACAGACACATGAGCGAGTAGTTTGTTTGTTCTAGGAGAAGGGATTAGCCCTTGGCTATCCCGGAACCACTTTTGATCTATTTTGAATGCATCTTCTCGTTTTGGTTCATCTATTCTTTATCTGAGTGCTTAATTACTTGTATTTGTGAACGGCCGCGTAGATGCATGTGTTAGAGATTAGGAGAAGGACGAAAGGAGAATTCTAGTCTTGGAAGATCAGGTTTAGAACAACCGAGGTTAGGCCACGAAAGTAGGGTAGCAACGGTTGAGGGTGAACGGATGAATCATAGAGCCTATGGGTTTAGTTCAAGGTGTCAGCCACAAAAGTATGGGGCAGCTTGTCTAGATCACGTGTCTATGCCTCGAGAGAGGGTAGATATCATATTAGGATCATCCGTCTTAGATAGCTTTAACTGGGATTGCACGATAGATAGATTGATCGTCGGTTTCCGTAGTCTTGTGGTGAAACCGGCTTCCTAGGATGTTTGTCTTATTGTTAGAACCCAAGTAGTTTATTTACTTTCAGTATTTCATTCTTCATCCATATTCTTTCGTTAGAAAGTTTGATTCCTAGTTCGAGTTTAGGTAGTGTTGCTTAGTCTCTGCGGGATCGACACCTAAAATACTACACACGTGTCGTGCACTTGCGGGTAGTTTAGGTTATTTTATTTAACTCTGACAACGCATCACCTGTTGATGCAAATTCATTCCTATCACCTCCCAATCAGCATCACTAAATGCGTGCAAGGAAAATGAGTTTGCATCATAGAAGAAGAAACCTTGTTGGTGTGTTCCTGCAAGATAACGTAGCACTCGCTTGGCTGCTTACCAGTGATTAGAAGTGGGAGCATGCATAAACTGAGAGAGAAGATTCACGGTACTCGGTGGGATTAAAAAGTGGATCACCTGAGTCAAGTGTGAGTCGAGCTGTTGAGGCCATCGGTGTCGAAACAGATTTGGACCCAATCATGTCAACTCGTTGAAGAATGTCAGTAATATATTTACGTTGAGAAAGAATAAGTCCATCGGTTGTGCGAGTGACTTCCATACCGAGAAAATAGTGCAAATCACCCAATCTTTGAGAGAGAACCTGGCGGCAAGAGATTGAATGAAGGTATTAACCGAGGTTGAGTTGTTACCGGTAATAATGAGATCATCGACATAGATTAGCACAAATAAGCTGTCAGTGTCACCATGTTGAATGAAGAGAGATTCATCAGCAAGGGAGTTCACAAAGTTTTGAGGTACCAAATACTGTCGAAGCTGAAAATACCATGCGCGTAGAGCTTGCTTGAGTCCATAAATGGCTTTCCTTAGTTTGCAAACATGAGTAGACTGGTCATGATCAACAAAGCCCGGGGGTTGCGACATGTACACTTCCTCAGAAAGATTACCTTGAAGAAAGGCATTGTTGACATCCAATTATCGTAGAGACCACCCATGAAAGACATCAATACTCAACATGAGTCTGATTGTAGTGGCTTTAACGACGAAACGAAACGTTTCATGGAAGTCTACTCCAGGGCGTTGATGAAAGCCCTTAGCAACCAAGCGTGCCTTAAAGCGATTTACAGATCCATCATGATATCTCTTTATCCAAAAAATCCACTTGCAACCAACAATATTTTGAGATTCACCCGAAGGTACGAGGTCCCAAGTCTGATTTCGAGCCAACGCATCAAATTCATCACTCATAGCTCGTTGTCACAGAGGATTCTTGAGAGCTGTGGTGTAAGTAGTAGGTTCAGTGTCCTGTAAAGAACGAGAAACATTATAAGACAACTTCTTGTTTGGTTTGACAATATTGTTCTTTCCACGTGTGGTCATGGGATGAATATTCTTAACAGGTTACGGCTGAGGAGTATCATCAGAGTGTTGTGAGGAGATCATGTCCAAAGATATGTCTGGCTGGGGTTGCTAGGAGTCTGATGGTGAGGAATCATTGCTCGGGGGCGTATTAGGTGACGGAGTAACGAGGACCTTAGGCACATATGGTAAAATGGAGACAACCGATTAACATGAGGTAGAAGGAGAAATGCTTAACTCAGATGATTGTGAACACAAGGAAGATAGACTCGGAAAGTGACATTGAAGATTAGAATATGGCAAAACAGATTCATAAAACTGAACATGACGAGAAACAAATATGCGAGACGTGACGGGATCGAAACATAGATAAACACTTTGTGTGGTTGAATAGCCAAGGAAGACACATAGAATAGAGTGGGGTTGAAGTTTGTGAGCAGAGTATGGTCAAAGCCACGAATAACAGAGACACCCAAAGACACGAAGCTTACTATAGTTCGGTGGGGACCCGAGAAAACATTCATAAGGTGATGAGTTTGAGAGGATGAGAGTTGGAATTCGGTTAATAAGATAGATGGTTGCAGTGAAGGCATAAGACCAGAATGAAGGGGTAAAAACGCGTGCATGAGATGAAAAAAAGACCAGTTTCGACAATATGTCGATGATGTCGTTCAGAGATGCTGTTATGTTGAGGAGTGTGTGGAGGTATGGTGAAATGTGATATCCTATGAGACGCAAGGAAAGACGTAAATGCAATGTATTCACATCCATTGTCACTATATAGAGTTGTGATTTTGGTTTAGAAACAGATTTCAATGAGTTCTTTGAAGTGGGTGAAGGTAAAGTAAACATGTGGTTTTTGTTTGAGCTGAAAAAGCCAAGAGTATCTTGTAAAATGATCAACAAATAGAATATAATATTTGAAGCCATCTGTTGAAATCACAGGTGAGGTCCAAACATTGGAAAAGATTATCTCAAGAGGTCGAGTTGAAGTAAGAGAAGACATGGAGAAAGGAAGTTTATCACTTTTATTGCTCGAACATGGATTGCAGAGCAACGTAGAAGAGGAAAACGATAAAGACAATGAAAATTAGAGATTATTTGACGTAAAACTAGTAAAGCAGGGAGTCCTAGACATGAATACTACTCGGATAAATTGGTCTTATAAACTGAAAGACTTAACGTAGGGGAAGACCCCGATGAAGGAATGGGCCACTCGTAAACTCTGACTTTAGCATGCCCTTTTAGAATTATTGTCACCGTCTGTCGATCCTTCACCTGAAACTCATTCACATAAAATTCAACCGATACATCATTAATATTGTACAACTGATGAATGGAGATAAGATTCTTTCGTATCTCAGAAACAAATAACACGTTTTGGAAAGAGAGGATTCGAGAGGGTAGAGAGACCGAGAAAGAACCGTATGTGTTATAGGGAGAATAGTGCCATCCCCAACAACAACTGTGTCACCGCAAGTGTAGGGATTGTGAAGACCAAGGTTTTGAAGATCTGAGCTGATATGCTGTGTTGCCCTGCTATCAAGAAGCCATGAGTTTGTATCGTAAGAAGATACACAAATATTATGAGCACGAGACTGCCATGGACGAGGTGTAGAATGCTGCGGATGTGTCGGTGGTGGATGACTGAAATTTGTAGCAGAGATAAGCTGAAACTGCGGGCAGCGTTTGGCGCTATGACCAAATATTCACACGCTTGATACTTGCCATGATAGCCACGCGACTGATTCGATGGATGAGTGGGGTTGCGATTCCAGTTGTTGTTGTGACCCCGAGAAGAGGAAGGACGAGTGCTGGCATTGAGAGCAGTAACCAGCAATTGTGAGATTAGAGGTGTTAAGGCAGCGAGTTTTGCTTCATGACTCAACAAGCGCTCATGGAGTTTATCAATAGGAATCGGAGAATCTCTAGCGTTAACGACATCAACAATTGGTTTGAATTATTCAGAAAGGCCATCCAGGATGAATTCAAGCATGTCCTCGGGATCAAGAGGTTTTTCGAGAAGAGAGAGTTCATCACCTTTAGATTTGATGAACCGAATATACTCATCAATAGTTTGTGTGTCTTTTGTGGAGCGTTTAAGTTGTTCTTTTATCTAATGAACATGACCTCGGGATGCTTTGCCATATGTGTTGGCAAAAAGCTTCCATGCCTCACGAACATATGAGACACAGGTAACCATAGGTTGTAATGGGGTTGAGAGAGCTCCGATGAGGGTAGAGAACAAGAGCTTATCTTTTTGTCTGAAAGGTTCAAACGCAGGGTTGGGATTCAGAATCCCATCGACGAAGATTGTAGGTGCAAGGACCGGTGAATCATCTTGAATGAAGTACTCCAGACCGTGACCTTCGAGTAGAGCATAGACTTAAACACTCCAGGTGAGATAGTTAGATGGAGTGAGCTTGGTAACGTTAGCTATGTTGACACTGGAGGATTATGAGGATTAAACACAAGGTTGTGTTCCGCATGGAGGATTGAGTAGTATGTGAGGATTGAGACATGATGACGAGAGAAGTAGAAATTGACAGAGCTTCTTCGGACAGAAATCAACAGCCACTAAAAAGAAGCAACAGAAGATCTTGCTTTGGCAGAGCAGAAGCAACAATGTTTTTGACAGAATTCCAAGAACTTTCAAGATGAATTTCAAGATTTTCGGCGACGACGACGGCTCAGCAATCACGATGATGAACCATCACCCAAGAAGCAGAAGCAGAAACAGATGTCTTCCCAGAACATAACAAACTTTCGCCGGAAGCCACGGCAGACGAAACGACATGGGCGACAGAGGCAACAGTGTCTTCAACAATTTCTCGCTCGGTGGCAAGAAATTTCAAGACGATATCAGCGAAAAGAGACAATCGCTGGCGGAGAGAGACAATCACGGTAACTCGAGCAAGTCACTGTTTGAAGAGAAGAAATTTTGATGGAACAGCAAAGCCGCAAAACGAGCATGCGGAGGAACGACAAAACATACACCGACGACTCACGATGTTTCCGGCCTGGAGGTGTGACAGGACGATGATTCTCTTCTTGGGACGATGATTCGCTCCTCTTAGGACGATTTTTCTGGCCTGGAGAACGATGATTCTGACTCCGCCGCAGGCGATTCGGTTCTTGAGATCCGCCGGCGAGCTTCACCTTCGGATTCGAGAATTGGGTTAGTAGAGAGATAAACGAAGAGCTTAGAGAATCACAGTCTAAGAAGAATGGTACGGTTATCAAGAAGAAGAAGAATGGTGATGCCGAACAATGACGGTTATCAAGAAAAAGAAGAAAATTTCAGAACAATGGGTTAAGAAGAAGAAAAATGGTGATGTCTTATCAAGAAGTGGAAAGAACTGTATTACCTAAGATACACAAGCTTTGATATCATAAAAAAACTTTGTTATTGATTGATTAAGAATTGAATTTACATGGGTTATTTATACTACTAGGTATATACCCGTGCAAATTGTAATTTTTAGAATGTATATAAATGTTATGACGAAGTGGTAGTATATGACGAAGTATTGAATAAAATGCATCACAATATATAAAGATCAAACAACTTTATTTGCACACAGTTTGAGCTTTGAACCTTATTAATATAAAGAGAACATAAAACTTTTGGTAAGCAAAATTTTTGACAAAGAAAGAATATATTAACCAGAGCTTGGGAGCTTCATGTTTCCGACGACATGAGCTTCATGTTCCATACATCCTTATCTAAATAACACTTAAAGCCGTATAAATATATATTTCAATATATATAATGAAATAAAAAAATTTAAACGATAAAATAATTATATAAATTATCTCGCGCGTAACGCGAGTTATAATCTAGTACTAATAATAATAATACATGGACCACTGTTAAGAAACTTCTTTATTTTTAAAGATTTCTTTTATTGGGTTTCCCCTCCAAATTTAGACTAATTTATCAAAATATAGATTTAATATTAAGACATCTAATATCTTGGTGTCTGTATGTTAGATGAATACATTTATGGTAAAAAGAGATGATCTAGAAAATATTTTTTTTCTTGTCCTCTAACAGAGGTTATTAATATGTTACGTAATACAAAATCAAATATTTAAAAAATTTCAAGGTATAATGAATGTATAAAAAAAATTACCTTCTCGTTTCATGCAAAATTACAACTCTACATTCTTAATTAATTAATATTATTTTTGGCTCTTGCGTGTCTGAGTTTCTGAGTACAATAGTGACTCTTCTAATTCGAAATAATTTGTTTTGAAAAAAAAATAGAAAATATACTCTATACTATAATAAATCTCTATAACATAAATAATGTCAAATTGCATAGATCTTTAGAAAAATGTAGTCGAAAATAAAATTTTCCTTAATTTAGTACAAAGAAAACTATTTGCTCTTTATGTAGAATTAAAATTATATCTAATTTATCAAATATCTTATCCAACTTGATCTAATTTCCTCATTTGTCAAATAGTAAATACCAATAGCAAGAACATAAACATAAAATATTTATAATCTTATAACTAAATTAATATAAATTGTTTTATAATGTAGTTTGTGGAAGAAAATTATAGACAATGCCAAACACTAATTCAAAATCAAAATATCTTTCTTAACATTGACATGGCTATGGAAGAAGCTAAATCAATGGAACACTTAAACTTCTACTAAGAGTTTCAAAACACACACAAGAGAGAGAGTCACAAAGAAACAACCACCATTGCTTCGATCGATCATTGTCAAGAACATCACCATTGTTGTGTGTCTATTTGCTCTCATTCGGTGCCAGCTAACTGCAAAGAGCCCTCCCTCATCAACTTGAGGCTCAAACTGTTGAATCTTTCTCGAGAATATTGTCATGATGCTTTTCTCTAGACAAGAGCTTCAACCAATCGAAACCCTAACCGAATGTAGTTCAGCTTGTGATGGGGCTGCTTGCATATGTACGTCTTGTCCCTTGTCAAATGCCTCCCACGCATGGATGTTAAGTTGCTTGAATTCCATTGCTTGCCCACTATTTCGATATTGATTATCTCCCTGCGTAATTAAAAAATTAAGAAAAAAATCAAGATCTTGCACAACTTTGAAGTATAAGATATGATAATGCGACTCATGTGAAGAACAACTAACCTCATAAAATTTCTCATTTGGATCAGCATCTGGAAGGGGATATTCACGCATGGAGCGAGTTTTAGGGTCATAATGAGCAGAGTCAACATCAAGGTTTAAAAGATATTTTGATGTATCTTCCCGAATACGCAGATTCCTATCGACATAATATGGCCCCCGAGTTAACATGGCATATATTTGGAGAAGTATTAAAACTACTAAACCTGTGTGATGAAAGATAATATCAAATGCCAGCAACGTCTTATCCATACCTTACGGTTCCATCAAATGCCATCATAGTCAAGTTCAAAAGTCTCAATTTTTTCATCAAGAGCGATGTTTTTGTTTGTCCACTTTGCTCCGACCTTACGGGGCCTTTCTATGCAAGCTTTTGCATCATGGGTCATGCTCCACAACTTCAGAGAAAAAAAAAGAACCAAAATTACAGGTCTGTTATTACTCAAGACAACAAGAGACTTAACAGCAAAATCAATCTTTCCAGAGATAATATGTGTACAGACAAGCGAAATACCCTAAACCCTAAACTATACCCTAAACCCTAAACCCAAATAATTCTTCAACAGCAAGGCTAGTGAAGAAGCATAGAATGCCACATAATTCACAAATAGATCAAGACATGGGTTTCAAAGATCCATAAAAGAAACAACATTCCTACTTATCTTTTAAACAAAAAACAAAGGAGGAAAAGATCTTCAGTACAAAATTAGGGGCAAAATAACACTGAGAAGCAAAATAAAACAAGAGGAAGATTTAGCTTACTGGTTTCTCTGAATTGAGATACCATGGAGCAGATGACATACTGTGCAATGTCAGGATTGATCTCCTTTCCATCCTCATCTACTTCTGCCGGTGCAAGCCCAGCTTTACGAGCTTCCTCTAATTCAATTTGCTTCCTACATTTCACATATCAATTTTTCATCATCATATCATAATTTTTTTGAGAATTTAAGTTCAGATCTCTAATGAAAATAGGTGGTTAGCATAATAAAAAAGGAATACTTTTATTCCCATAGCATAACTTATTTCAATTCCTCATAACCTTCACCTTTTCACACCTTTTTCTAAATAATTCAGTAATAATAGGAATCCAAAGAGAACCTAATTTTTTTATCTCCTCTGATTGGTGATTCTGATTTAGATTAGAGCTAAATTTAACCTAATCCCAGAAGAATATAAGAGGAATACGAATGACTGAGAGCAGTAAAATTCAATATTCACATATCTCACAACCAATACAAATATGATGTATCCATATATACATACATTCCATATGAAACTCCAACTATGGTGAAATCAAAAGGCCATGTTCAGTGCCAATATATAATTTAAAATATTAAATAAAAAGATTTCTTCAATTTCTTATACATGATAAACCCTTGAAATTCACAGAAGGTTCACTATTTTCATCCATTAAAATTGCATTTTGAGAAGTGAAAATCATTGTATTTTGTTTTTAAATCATATGGAGCCTGCATATACTCACACACACAGACAAGAACATGCACGTGCTCAACAGACGTATACAGAGAGACTGTCGTGATGGAAAGATAATTACCGGCGAATCGACAATGCCGTGTTCGATTTTTCCGGCGAGGAACTCGGAAGCGTGTGTTTCGGGGAATCTCTCTCTCTCTCTCCATCTCTCTTGCTTTTTTCTCCGGCGGCTCGTAAAACGGAAAACGGAATTTCCGATGTCGGAGCACGGAATCGAAGATGTCGGAGCACGGATTCGCAGTTATCGGATAACGGAATCGCCGATGTCAGATAACAGAATCGTCGGAGTTCTGAATTTGGCGGCGAGAGGCTGATGTGAGGGAGAGAGAGAGAATGCAACTTTACGAGCTTCCTACGATCTTCCCTAGATTTGAATGCAACTGCAATAGCCCCCCTGAGTACATACATTAGATCATTAATCACCCAAATTCAGAGGGTAAAATCAAATTCGATCATAAAATTCGCAGAACCAACCATCACATCACAAAAATTGACATAAAGGAAGCAGAATCAGAATTATTATAAGAACAAGAAAGCATCTATCGAAAACAATCCGTATAATCTAAAGGAGCTTAAAAAATCTTTCATAGAAAAACACCCACACCCAAGACACACGAATAAGGATATGACCCCAGAAATCAGAAACTCCTACACTAATTGCAGACAACAAGATCTCATAAAACAAATTTGGGCAATCGGTAAGTCTCGTAGCACCAAATATCTCAATACCCGAATGTTGAATCTCAAATATAAAACTTATTTATATATAGTTTTATATATATAAATAAGAATATATATAAAACTAAAAAAAAGAGCTTCAACCAACCTCAACCCATCTTAAGGTATCTTGACAACCTGCTTTTTAAGGGAGATAGAAGTTACTGAATTAAAGACGGTAACCGCATCAAGCAATATCTGCATAAAGCGAAAACCGTGTACACGTTAAGTATGTAATTGTAGTAAAGTATCCTCAACAACTTTTATAAAGTAGATCCTTGATGGCTTGATATGCACAACTGTCACCTATCTTCCTTCGTCAAAATAGGATAAACTCATATTTCAGTGTAAGTAATTAAGAACCTATTTGTCAGCAATTTTAGAGTATTTTGATCCTACAAGATGAGCATGTTGAACATCATGGTGGCAAACCCACTTAACCCTAGATTGCTTAAAAATCATACAAAAAGGTCCCAAGAAAAAAAAGAAAAAAAAGAAAAAAGAAGAATATTGTGCTTGTAAAATTTATTACTGATGCAGCTAAGATCATTTTTTGTTAGCTTTTTGCACTTGCCATGAACTAAATAAGTTCCAAATACAATAGCCATGAACTGAAAACTGGAGAGATATATTTCAATTACTACCAACAGCTTAACTTGATCCAACAATCTTATAAAAATCCAATTTCTTGAGATTGATTGCACAAATGTGAAGGTATACTTACTTGTTGTACCAATACACGAAGACAGGCAAGCAGGGCCAGGAATGTCACGGAGAAGCCGAAAAAAAGGAACGAGCTAACAAAATGGATAATTCATTGTGGCATGGTCGAGGCGAAAAACATCCAACGATAACTAACTGTGTCCTGGGGAGAGAGATCGTGGGGAGGGAGAGAGATCGGGGGGAAGAGATCGTGGGGAGAAATTAAACACAGATCGTGGGGGAGAGAGACGGTGGATGAGGAACTAAATGTAATAACGCTGTGCTGAGGTGGAGGGCTCACATGTGAGAATGGCTGAGAAGTCAAAGACTGTACAAACTTTTAATATATAGATTTTATCCTTAACTAATTATCCTAAAAATATGTAAATCACCATATTATGATAACAACCCTTTATATATAGCCACTAAACCTAATTAATCAATACAAGAATTAAACTAATTAATCAAGAAATATATAAAAAAATATTTTAATTTTTAATACTTTATCATGAAATTTTAATATACAAAAATATTATATTTTATTGTGACTTGGTGTAAAACATAAATTAACTAAAATCGTCATAATAATGATTTCAAAAATTACTGCTAATTAAATTCCCAAGCCATTGATGTGATCTTATGGACATACCATGGGCCAATGGGCATCTAATAGAAGGCCCCAAAGGTGAATGGACTTAATACAGAAGGCTCAAAATCAGAAGAAATGAACCATCACGGAATAAATTGACGGCGTTATGGAACGATTGACGTCCGTCCACAACGACATTTTCGTTGGATTTAATTTTTTCAGAACAAAATTCCACCAAGGCCCGAATCTCCATGGCTAATCTTGGGAACTAAATAAATTTCACCGATCCATCAACCAACCAAAAAATCATTATTCCAAAAAATATATATATAAAGCTATCTCCCTTGAAATTAAATTGTAAAATACAGTGCTTACTTCAACAAAATACACCTGTTATTTTGATGGATATATATATATGTATATTAATCTTTATAACTGTACAGAATCTATCGTGAGTGTGTGTGTGTCTATGTGGTGGACGATTTATTTGCATATACATTTTCACGTCATAATATGGAAGGATCTTATTTTAAAGACCCAGAAAAATATGTTTTTTTTCTCAAACTATGGTAATTTAGATGTAATATTCTTTTTAATTAATTATTAAATTCGTCAGGGATAACTTTTTTAGGGTAAGAGAGGCAAAACGAAACCAACCATCCCTTTGAACTCGGTCTTCTTCAACACTACTAAAGGGTGTTATACGATCCAATTTCCTTCGTTAATCCCATCTATATATCACACAACGATTATTATATTATTTTTTTATCTAAAGCAAGAACATTTCCTTTCCCTTTCGACATTCTGGTCATGGTACATGCCCAAATATTGATGCCCAGAACATAAATTTTCCATACCCCAGAAGAAAAATTACAAAAAGATTTCGTAGATTCGTCTCATTTGCATCCACGGATCAAAAAGGTGTGACCTTTCGTGCCCAAAACCCCAAATATCTGATTTTTTTCTCTCTTTTGTTAGGGTATATCATTCATTATCATTACCTCAGACTCTATATCTATATGCCATGGTCTGTCACATACATATGATGTGTGTGTGTGTCTCTCTCTCTCTTTTTATTTTCTTGTGATTTATATAATTTTTTTATATATCTCCTTGTTGGTTCTCTTTCGTGACCTAGCCTTGATTCCGCCATGTCTGATTTGTCATGTTCGCACAAGTTATTGTGTTACTTGACCTTAGAGAACCAAAACTACCAAACCCATGTCCCAAAAATACGTTTTTTTTTGCTCTTATGTAAAAGGGTGTTTGGGCATTAATTTTCTTTTTAGCAACCTGGGTTTGATTGGTCGTGTTGTGATCTTCGAATGGTATATATCTGTTTTCTTTGATTTGTGGAGTGGACCCACCTTTCATCTATGTTCCTACCGTTGGGTTTTTTCAATTGCCCCATCAGTTTCTTGATAATGTAGGGTTTATATCAATCTTCAGTGTGATTCTTTTTATGCATTTAGGGTTTTAGCCAAATTGTTCATCCCCAATTTGGTGTTTAGCTCCTACGGTTTGATCCGAGAGTTGGATTAATGAATGTGGGTGTTGTGTTGTTTAGATGAACAATTCTTGATATTTGCATGTGCCAGATGCTTTATTGTATGTCCTGTGTATTATATCAACATAACTTATATAACAAATTTGATTTTTTCATGTTGATGGCAAGAAATAGTTGGCCAGAATTCAATGAAGTTAGTCTGTATGAGTGTCAAGTATATATCTTAGTGGTTTTGTGTTTTACTTAACCTCTTTGTTGGGTACATTTTGAATATTGAATCCATCGTGTAACAAGTTTTGAAATACCAAATTTATGAAGCAGAGCTATGGAAGTCTTACCTTGTTCCAATGCTCAACACACTGAACAAGTTGAAGCTTCTGGTGTTGGAGTGGATGATTTGCTAGTTACAATGGAAGATTTTTCAGTAGAACACCTCAACAATGGAGAAGGAACAGGCAATAGATCATTGTTGGAATCTGAATCAGGCGATTTTAATGCGCAAACTCATATTACATCCACTTCCTCAAATGCCAACTTGACCGTGGATACTGCAGAAACCAAACTTATTGGCAACAACGGCGAGAGAGAATTATCGCCTTCTGATCCTAAATGGCTGCAACAAGATGAACCTATAGCTCTGTGGGTTAAGGTAACATGTTGCAGCAACTTTTTCTTGGACAATTTGAATCAATTTTTGGAGTGTATTGAGAAACTTTTCGTGTAATGTTCATCTGATATGCGTTTGCGTATGTGTATGTATAGTGGAGGGGAAAATGGCAGGCTGGGATTCGATGTGCGAAAGCAGATTGGCCATTGGCAACTTTGAGGGGGAAACCGACTCATGACAGGAAGAAGTATTCGGTGATCTTTTTCCCGCATACGAAGAACTATTCGTGGGCAGATATGCAGCTTGTTCGCCCCATTGATGAGTTTCCTGAACCTATTGCTTACAAGTCTCACCGAGTTGGACTTAAAATGGTTAAAGATTTAACGGCTGCTCACCGTTACATTATGCGAAAGCTTGCAGTCGGGATGCTTAATATGGTTGATCAGTTCCACTCGGAGGTATGCTAGAACTATTATCCTCCTCGGACGCTAAGAAGTGAGAGAAAAAAAATATGGATATGAAATGAGAATGCGGGACACATTTGATCTTTCAGGTTGTAGTTGAGACAGCTCGTGATGTAATGATATGGAAAGAAATTGCGAAGGAGGCTTCTCGAGGCTCTGGCTACCATGACCTTGGAAGAATGCTTCTGAAACTTCAGAGTGTAAAGTTTCTTGACTATTGCTCGATTCTCATCAGCTGAATTAGATTATTTCGATGATCATTTCTTCGCTTTTTCTGTTATTTTATTCAGATGATTTTGCAATGTTACATAAATCCGATCTGGCTCAAGAACTCATTTCCTTCCTGGGTGCAAAAATGTAATGATGCAATGAACGCCGAGATTGTTGAATTGCTTAAAGAGGTACGAGCTTTTACCAAAGGGATATGGATCATTGAGTTGTTCAATAGCCTCCTTGTTTCAAATCCTTGTGGTATTTTGTTTTTTTGGGTATAGGAATTAGATGATTCTATCTTGTGGAATGAAGTCAAATCGACCGCTGATGCACCAATACAATTGACGCTGTTATCGGAATGGAAAACGTGGAAGCATGAAGTAACGAAATGGTTCTCAATATCTCGTTCGGGCAGTAACGTTGGAGAAACAGATCTACAGAATAGTGAAGGCCTGTATAGCCCAGATGTCCAGGCTACCCGTAAAAGACCAAAACTTGAGATTCGTCGTGCAGAGACACATTCATCGCAGATGGAATCCAACGCTTCACAAGAAGGTACTACTGTTGGAATTGACTCGGAATTCTTTAGTTGTCGAGACAGCACGATTACCACTGAGGTAATGAAAGAGGCACCTCTTGTGGATGAAGATGCAAGAATGAATACACCAAAGAATGGTTTGGATCAATGGGATAACATCATAGTTGAAGCGGCTGCTTCACAGCTCATGAGGACAAATGAGGCTGATGAATCATCTCCCGCTGATGTCCAACACAAGGATTCGGGTTTTTCGTCGTATAAAAACGAATCAATTGCCAAGAAATCAGTTGGGTCTGGAAATAAGAGTCAGCAGTGCATTGCTTTCATTGAATCCAAAGGAAGACAATGTGTGAGGTGGGCAAATGAGGGCGATGTTTACTGTTGTGTGCATTTAGCGTCTCGTTTTACAGCCAAACCAACAAAGACTGAGATCTCTCCTGCTGTTGAAACACCAATGTGCGGAGGAGTCACTGTTCTTGGTACCAAGTGCAAGCATCGGTCTCTACCTGGATCATTGTTCTGTAAGAAACATCGTCCTCAAAGCAGTAATGAGAAACCTGTCCATTCTTCTGTTCCTCCTGCAAAAAGAAAGCTAGAGGAAATTATGTCCATCCGAGAAACATCTGATTGTCGAGAGATAGTACCTTATGGAGAAATCGAGGTTCCTCTCCACGGGGGACCATCTTTTGAGGGAAGTCCGTCAAATGGAAACAGGAGCTTCGGTGAGATGCTTAAGCATTGTAGTAATACTGATAGCATATGTGTTGGTTCATGTTCGGACAGCAGCTATATTCCTTGCCATGGTAGCTCAACAAGGCACACATTATATTGTGATCAGCACCTTCCAAACTGGCTGAAGCGTGCAAGGAATGGTAAGAGTCGAATCATATCGAAGGAAGTCTTTCTAGAGCTTCTGCGGGTTTGTTCATCGCGAAAGGAAAAATTGTGTCTACACCAAGCATGTGATCTTTTCTACAAGCTCTTTAAAAGTGTCCTGTCTTTACGAAACACAGTTCCAATGGACGTCCAGCTTCAATGGGCCATTGTGGAGGCCTCAAGAGATGCTGGCGTAGGGGAATTCTTGTTGAAGTTAGTAAGTCGTGAAAAGGAGAGATTAGTAAGGATATGGGGTTTCAACGCAGGTGAAGACGCATCTTTATCTTCTTTTGCTAAAGCAGAATCAGCTACTCCGCTGCTTGCCATCGCTGGCGTTTGTGAGGATGAAAATAGAGAAATCAAAGAGGAAGAAAAATGGTCGTTTCGAGGTTTTGCTTGTGCTATCTGTCTGGATTCTTTTGTGGATAGGAAATTGTTGGAAACTCATGTGGAAGAGAGGCATCACGTCCAGTTCGCAGAAAAGTGCATGCTTCTTCAGTGTATTCCTTGCGGCAGCCATTTTGGGGATAACGAGCAATTGCTGTTGCATGTGCAAGCTGTGCACCCCTCTATGTGCCAGTTACCAAAGGTCGGTTCCCATGAAAAGTCGCTTACAGATGTAGAGCCTTCCCAAATACCTGAATCTGGCAATACACCTTCTGCTGTGAGCCAAAAGAGGGAGAATTTAAGCGGCGTGCAAAAGTTTGTCTGTAAGTTCTGTGGAGCGAAGTTCGATTTGCTACCAGACCTTGGCCGTCACCATCAGGCTGAACACATGGGATCGAACGTAACTAGCTCACGTTGTCCAGTGAGAGGGGTAAAGTTTAGTGCCTACAGGATGAAATCCGGTAGACTGAGTCGTCCTAATAGATTCAAAAAGGGTATTGGAGCAGCCTCATATAGGATTAGAAATAGGGCCAATGTGAGTATGAAGAGGAGGATGCAAGCATCAAAATCACTTGGCAGCGAAGGACTAACGGGAATATCACCTCCAACTGATGTTGGAACTCTTGGTAGATTGACAGACTCTCATTGCTCCATAGTTGCAAAGATTCTGTTCTCGAAAATTCAGAAAACAAAACCTCGTCCTAATAATCTCGACATCATGTCTGCTGCTCGGTCAGCTTGCTGTAGGCTGAGCCTGAAGGCCTCATTGGAGGCTAAGTTTGGAATTTTGCCTGAAACTATATATCTTAAGGCTGCAAAGCTCTGCAGCGAGCATGGTATCCAAGTGCAATGGCACTGGGAAGGATACGTATGCCCTAATGGATGTAAGCGTTTCAAGGACCCGAGTCTTCTCTCTCCCTTGGTTCCTCAGAAAGATAATGATGGATTCCAACAATGTATGGACTCGAGAGAATACACGAATAACGATTTAGAAGTGGATGAGTGTCATTGCATCATGGAGTCTCATCATTTTAGTAAGAGACCACCTGGAAAGACCACTGTCTTATGCAATGACATAAGCTTTGGTCAGGAATCTGTTCCTGTAGCTTGTGTCGTGGACGAGGGTCGTTTTGATTCAACAGAGCAGAGTGAGAGGCCGTGGGAGAGTTTTACTTACATTACGAAGCCAATGCTCAATCCGTCCATGGCCCTTGAAAATAAGGTATCTTCTTCACATAATCTTGCGTGATTGTAACTCAGTGTAATCTGTATCTTCAACTCTTTATGGTGCAGAACCTGCAAATGGGTTGTAGCTGCCGGATTTCAGAGTGCTCACCTGAAACTTGTGATCATGTCTACCTATTTGATAATGATTTTGAGGAAGCTAAAGACATACGCGGGAGGTCTATGAAGTGCAGATTCCCATATGATGATAAAGGACGGATCATCTTGGAGGTAAGTTTAGTTCTGTATTCGACATCGTGTGATACAGTAAAAGAAAGTTTATCGATTGCTGGCTTTTCTTACCAAAACCCTTCATCTCAATCGGTGCAATGGTTTATGCGGCTGCCGTCAAATTCATCAAAATGTGCAGGAGGGTTATCCTGTTTATGAATGCAATGAGCAATGCGGCTGCAGCAGAACCTGTCAGAATCGGGTTTTACAGAATGGAGTCCGCATGAAACTAGAAATTTTCAAAACTGAAAAGAAGGTGTGATCATTTGAGCCATCCTTGTTTTCATCTCATCGATTTTGCTTCAAGCTCAATAATCAATGACCATAAGTATTACTCGGTTGATAGGGATGGGGATTACGAGCACGTGAACCTATCCTACGTGGTACATTCATATGCGAATACATCGGAGAGGTTGTAGATCAACAAGAAGCGAACAAGAGATGGATCATGTATAAGCCTTTTCCTTTCGCTCTTACCATTTCCTTATGCGGTTTGTTCGTAGAAAGATTGAGCAGAACCCGTCCTCGTTTAATCAGGTTTGGAAAAGAAGGCTGCAGCTATATGCAAAACATTGATGCTAATATCAACGATATCGGTAGATTGATCGAAGGAGAGGTAGATTATGTGATTGATGCTACAAAATATGGTAATGTGGCACGGTTCATCAATCACAGGTGAGTAAAAATGAAAGGATAAACCATTGTTGAACTACTTGTCAAGTTCATTTCTTTATCAAGCTTTAGCATTATACCGACTAATTTCATCTTTCATGCATAGCTGCTTGCCGAATCTCGTTACTCACCAAGTTCTTTTGGAAAGTATGGAGTCCTCACTCGCTCATATCGGTGTATATGCCAGTTCCGACGTAAGTATCCTTCTTATCTCTTCTTGTCTTGACAAGTGTTTCAAACAATGAACATCAACATAACCCGCGATTTTGGATTTATAAAACAGATAGCGGAAGGAGAGGAACTAACGCGAGACTACGGACACCAACTATTATCGTCGGAACGAGAATATCCTTGCCATTGTGAGGCTTTGAACTGCAGAGGCCGCATGGTTTAGATTGGTTCTTAAAACCTCAGAGTTCAATAGGTACATACTTTCTTTTATCCATCTTGCTTCCATTTTGGTTATTTCCCATTTGGGATGCTTTTGTGAATCGAAAAACAGGGCAATGCAAATTGTTTTCGGATTTTTGGATTTGTTTTAAATCTTTTTAGACAAACATTCATAAGTCTGTAGGATGTTTCAGCACTGTTGCATTGCATTTGGAAGTTACAGAAGAACAAGAACATGGAGTATAGAGTTCAGACAGATGTTATAACTTCATTTCAACCTTCTGAACTGTGAAGAACCAAAAGGGAAGCCCATATCCAAACATCACTGTTGCTGCCATACCTGTGTAATCGTATCATTAACCGTCTTAATGAACTTGATTAATACTAAAACATGATTATGGCTTTGAACGTCGTGATGTTTGATTCTGTTTTGAGAGATAGATCATGACAAGTAGAGTTAAGGAATCGATCAAAGCAGAACAAAAGAACTGATTTTGATTTTCTTACCAAAGTAAAGCCAGATCGGTAAATCTTGTTTATCTCTGCATTTGGGTTCTCGTGAAGAAGCTTGTAGATGCAGAACCATGGAAGCTACCACCAAACCACTTCCAATTCTCTCTCTGACAACTCTGTGAGTGAGATCCAAAGACAAGAAACCAACGGCGTCTGTCGTGAGATCCTCTAAGACAACCTTGACAAACAAGAACAACCCTAATCCGAATGATGATTTTTCCATCTGTCTGATTTGTATCTTGTCAGATGAGACTCTGCAGTTCATCAGGTTAACAGCAGAAGCCATTGCGTACAGAGGAAACCAAAAATACCAATCTGGGAAAGAGCAAAACAAAATATTTTTTACATAATCAAGCAGAAGCATGAAAAAAAAGATTTTTTTATAAAAAAATGAAATACCAGGATCATTTAACTGGACAGAAGCAGAGTAAACGAACAACAAAGACATTAGAAGAGAGCAAATTCTGAAAACATTTCTGGGTTTCGCCATTCTTCCTTCAAAATCTCTGAAAATATCTTTTAGAGATTCAGTTTCTATATTATTAATGTTAATTCGTTGACCATAATGTTCGGTGTAGTGGAAGAGAGGGACTGCTAATTCATAAAAACCAGTTTTATAACTCAGAATTTGGTCACTTGCATGATCGATCACAACAAGGAAGGCAAAGACTCATCTTTAGATTCTGCTAAACTTTTGATTAGTGAATTAATTCACACTTTTATACTATACTATAATGATATTTCTCTCTAACAATTTAAAAAAAATTATTTCAAATAACCAAGGGAAAATACTAAAAAACTAAGAATATATATGGAAAACAGTCTATTCCCCCTTGAAAATTATGCTTTAGTCATATTCACCCATCGATTTTGACCTCATCCTATTCCCCACTCAATTATAAAAAATCTGCTTAAAACCTCCTCGGATTTTGACTCAATTTTGACACAATTTTGATTTTAATTTTGACCCAATTTGATCCAAATATGACTCAATTTTGACTCGATTTAATCCTAATTTTTTACTTAATTTTAACTCGAATTTTAACAATAAATCAAGTTAATTATTCAATTTAATCGACTTACTTGATTTGATTTTGAATAAAATTAAGTACGGTTTTTTACTTGAAAACAATTTTAACCCATAATCGAACCCAATTTTGACTCAATTTTAACCCAAAACCGATCCAATTTTGACCCAAATTAAGATATCAATTTTGACTCGATTTAATCCGAATTTTTACTTAATTTTGACCCGATAAAATTAAGTACGGTTTTTACTTAATCCGTAATTTTAACCCAAAATTGACCCCAATTTTGACTCAATTTTAACCCAATTTGTACTTAATTTTAACCCAAAATTTTACTTAATTTTAACCCAAAGTCGACCCCAATTTTAATCCAAAACCGATCCAATTTCAACCCAAATTATGATCTCAATTTTGACTCGATTTAATCCGAATTGATTTTGGGTTAAAATTGGTTTCAAGTAAAAAAACCAAACTTAATTTTATTTGAAATCAATTAAATCAAGTAAGTTGATTAAATTGAATAATTAACTTGATTTATTATTAAAATTCGAGTTAAAATTAAATATAAATTGGGATTAAATCGAGTCAAAATTGAGTCAAAACTAGGTCAAAATTGAGTCATATTTGAGTCAAAATTAAAATCAAAATTGGGTCAAAATTAAAATCAATTTTGACCTAGTTTTGACTCAATTTTGATTCGATTTAATCCAAATTTATACTTAATTTGGATTAAATCAAAATTTCAATTTATACTTAATTCGGATTAAATCGGATTTTCAATTTATACTTAATTCGTATTAATTCGGATTAAATTGAGTCAAAATTGAGATCATAATTTGGGTTAAAATTGGATCGGTTTTAGGTTAAAATTAAGTCAAAATTGGGGTCGATTTTGGGTTAAAATTAAATAAAATTTTGGGTTAAAATTAAGTACAAATTGGATTAAAATTAAGTAAATTTGAGTCAAAATTGAGGTCGATTTTGGGTTAAAATTACGGATTAAATAAAAACCGTACTTAATTTTATCGGGTCAAAATTAAGTAAAAATTCGGATTAAATCGTGTCAAAATTGATATCATAATTTGGGTCAAAATTGGATCGGTTTTGGGTTAAAATTGAATCAAAATTGGGTTCGATTTTGGGTTAAAATTGCTTTCAAGTAAAAACCATACTTAATTTTATTCGAAATCAAATCAAGTAAGGTGATTAAATTGAATAATTAACTTGATTTATTGTTAAAATTCGAGTTAAAATTAAGTAAAAATTTTGGTCAAAATTAAATACAAATTAGGATTAAATCGAGTCAAAATTAAGTCAAAATTGAGTCATATTTGGATCAAAATTTAAATCAAAATTGGGTCAAATCTGATATTTGGATCTAAATCAAAATTGGGTCAAATTTGAGTCAAATTTGGGTCAAAATTAAAATCAAAATTGAGTCAAAATTAAAATAAAAATCAAAATCAAAATCAAAATAAAAATCAAAATTAAAATTAAAATTAAAATTAAAATTAAAATTAAAATTAAAATTAAAATTAAAATTAAAATTAAAATTAAAATTAAAATTAAAATTAAAATTAAAATTAAAATTAAAATTAAAATTAAAATTAAAATTAAAATTAAAATTAAAATTAAAATTAAAATTAAAATTAAAATTAAAATTAAAATTAAAATTAAAATTAAAATTAAAATTAAAATTAAAATTAAAATTAAAATTAAAATTAAAATTAAAATTAAAATTAAAATTAAAATTAAAATTAAAATTAAAATTAAAATTAAAATTAAAATTAAAATTAAAATTAAAATTAAAATTAAAATTAAAATTAAAATTAAAATTAAAATTAAAATTAAAATTAAAATTAAAATTAAAATTAAAATTAAAATTAAAATTAAAATTAAAATTAAAATTAAAATTAAAATTAAAATTAAAATTAAAATTAAAATTAAAATTTTTCTTGTGTTTCTTGTTGCGTGGGATGAATCTTTAGAGGGAAAACCCCTAGTATTTATAGGCTAAATTTTGGGAAAAAATTCAATACTTGTGGAGACCACAAGGTTAATTTTTTCCTACAAAACGATGCCTAATATATTTGACCATAAACAAAATGATTTTGTTGACTTTTCATTCTCCCACTCAAAATCACTTTTGTTGTATTCCTACTTCATTTCGACTTTACCTTTGTCTAGTTGCTCATATTTCACTAGACCCATAGAAGATCAACACCAAATATATTTTCCACCATTTACTGGTTTTGTCAACATATCCGTCATGTTTTCCTCTATGTGAATTTTCTGAATATCCATGTTGTCTTCCTCCATATTTTTTCCTCGTACAAAATGATATTGTATCCTTATATGTTTTGTCCTTGGGAATAAATGTTGGATTCTTTGCAAGATGCAAAGCGCTCTGACTATCACAAAATAAGACAATATTATCTTGTTTATGACCAAACTCCTCCATCAACATTCGCAACCAAATTACCTCTTTGCTAACTTGTGTAGCCGCAACATACTCAGCCTCTATCGTAGATGTCGTTACGATAGATTGTAATTTTGAAACCCAGCTTACAACACCGTTAGCAAGAGTAAACACGTATCCTGTGGTAGATTTGCTTTTGTCGAGGTCACCGGCATAGTCTGAATCGACATACCCACTAACAATCAAGTCTGATCCTCCATAACACAATGAAACATTTGTGGTGCCCTTGAGGTATCTCAAGATCCTCTTTACAGCATTTCAATGCTCAACTCCAGGTTTTTCCATATAACGACTATTGAATACCGAATATGGTAAAGTAGCTCCTGGATGCGGTATTCCTATCTATTATTTTGGAGATTTATAATTCTTTTGTTCTGCTGGATGGAATTTCAGTGAATTAGACTGACAAGAATTTTGAAGTCCTAGCTTTTCGTTCGATACAAAAAAGTGAAGTATGTAGGTCTCAAAATTTTAGTCTATTTTGCTTTGGTAGTTCGACCGTGAAATTTATTTCTTTTTGCATTCTATATTTCCGGAATATGAGTGTGTGACTTGTTAGAATTGATCCCAATGTCCGGTCTGGTACATACCATGGCAAACATCAAACCGCCCACTGTTGATGCATATGGTACTCGAGACATCTCCATCCTCTCTTCTTCCGTGCTAGGACTCATCTTGGCGGATAACTTGAAATTAATAGGAAGAGGGGTAAAGATTGACTTACAATCTTGCATGTTGAAACAACGCAAGATTTTGCTAATATCATTCTTTTATGAAAGCCAAATATTCCTATTATTTCTGTCTCGGTGAATTTGCATCCCCAGAATCTTGTTTACGTGGCCCAAATCTTGCATTTCAAACTCCCTATCCAAGTGAGCCTTCAATTCTTTGATACGATCATTGTTGGGGCCTGCTACCAACATGTTGTCAAACATACTACAACAAAATGATGAAATCATCATTACCAAATCTCTTGTTGTACGCACAAGGATCTGTATTCAGTCTGTTGTATCTGAGGTTCATTATGAAAGAATCAAATCTCTTATACCCAATATCTCGGTGCCTGTTTGAGAGCGTATAGAGATTTGTTTAGCCTACAAACCAAGTTCTATTTTCCTTTGTTTGAAAATCCTTCTGGTTGGAGTATATAAATTTCTTCTTCAAGTTCTCTATGAAGAAATGCAATTTTAACATCTAACTGCTCAAGGTAAATATCCAATGCAGCACACATTGCCAGGGGAACTCTAACTGTTGTGAATCGAACAACAGGTGAGAAGATTTCATTGAAATTGATCCCTTCTTTCTGAGAAAATCCTTTTACCAAAAGCCTTGCACGATACCTTTCCACTTGATCGTTGCAATCTCGCTTTATTTTGAAGACCCATTTGTGTTCAATGGCCATTCTTCCTTGTGGTAAAGGAACAAGATCCCACGTATTATTTTTGTGAAGTTCTTCTATCTCTTCTTCTATTGCTGTCATCCACTGAGATGCATATTTTCCTTGAACTGCCTCACGAAACGTGAGTGGTTCTCCATCTTCAGATAGAAGACAATAAACAACATTTCTCTCCACGATAAAGTCATTATGCCATACTGGTTTTCTCCTCTCTCGATCTGAATGTCAGAGATGTGTTTTCGAAATCTCAGTTGGTTGGGATTTTTCAATATCTTCAGAAGAACATGGAACTTGTTGTTCCGTTTGATTTTCAACATCAACTCTCATCGTCTCTGGTCTTTCCATAGAACTGCTATCATTTTTCACATTTTCTTCTATAAATACAATATTTCCGCTGACAATAACCTTGTGGGCAGTGGGATCCCACAGGCGATACCCCTTCACTCCATCAACATACCCTAAGAAGACACACTTTCTGGATTTTGGATCCAGTTTAGTTGTTTTTTGGGTGTTATACATCATATATATAGTACATCCAAACATATGAAGGTTGGAATAATCAGTTGGTTTTCCCATCCACATCTCCATAGGTGTCTTAAAATCAATTGCGGTTGATGGTGACTGACTGATCACATAACAGGCGGTCACAACTGTTTCAGTCCACAATGTGTTTGCCAAGCCGACAGTTCTCAACATAGCCATTGTTCTTTTCAACAAGGTTCTATTCATATTCTCTGCTACACCATTTTGTTGAGGTGTGTATGCCACCGTGAACTGTTTTTTTATTCCCTCTTGTTGACATAACCGATTAAACTCATCGTTAGTGTATTCTCCTCCATTTTCTGACCTCAAACCTTTGATCCTTTTTTCCGGATTCAAGCTCAATCCGCACTTTAAAAATCTTGAAAACTGCAAATACATCTGATTTCTTCTTGCTCGGGTATACCCAACATCTTCTGGAGTAGTCATCAATGAAAGATACAAAGTATCTTGCACCTCCTATGGACATCTTCAGTGCTTGCCAAACATCAGAATGAACCAGAACGTGACCTTTTTGAGCCCCGGGAGAAGACCTTGATCTGTAAGAATCTTCAAGCCTCGTTCCGAAATGTGACCAAGTTTTTGGTGCCACAACATCGTTGAGTCCATGGTTGAACCTGATTCTGTGACATTTGCTTCTCCTTCTCGTAGTGTATTTCCTTTAAGCATGTACATATTTGATGCTATCTTTTTAGCTTCAGCGCGACTAGCGCATCCATGAAAATTGTCATTATCCCATTTTCCACATAGTTCTTGCACGCTATGCCATCAAATTGTCCAACAGACAATAGATTCTTTTTCAAGCCTTCCACGTACCTACCCCTTGAATGGTTCGAACTATACCATCTTTAGTTTTTACTTTGATGGCACCAATGCCAACGATATTCAAAACATGATCATTTCTCATAAACACAGATCCTCTTGAGATAGGTTCATAATCATGGAACCATTCTCTCTGAGAGGTCATATGCCATGACGCTCCAAAATCTAGAAGCCATACATTTGAGAAATTTTGTCTGTCTTCATTAACCGTGGTTATCTTGCTGTACAACACTTCACCATTAGGGGTATTTGCAATGTTGCCTTGAAGCTTTGTTGCTTTGTCTCCATTTTTATTATAAGACCAACACTGCTTCTTCGTATGACCTTTCTTTCCACAGTGAAAGCTTTTAATAACCTTCTTACTCCCTCAATTTTATTTTTTAGCATTGACTCCCACTTGAACCATGTTCCGTTGATTTCCCTTTGATCACCGCTAAGGCCTCTGCTTGTTGTGAGCCTACCAACATGTCTTGCTTGTTTTTACGCCTCCATTCTTCATCCAGAACAGTGGTTGCAACATCATCAAAGACTATATAGTCTGTGAGAAGATTGCTAGTCATGTTCACGATGAGTGAATCATACGAATCTGGTAAACTTTGGAGCAAGATCTCAACATGCTCTGTTACATCTATTTTGTAACTCATTTTGAAGAGTTTCAGAAATAACGTATTGAGCGTACTTATATGCTCTATCATGGAAGTAGATTCCGACATCCGGAAAGTGTACAATCTTCTTTTCAAGAAGATATTGTTCTAAAATGAATTTTGTCTCATATAGCTTTGAGAGATGCTCCCAGATTTCCTTTGGAGTCTCCAACTCTTCTAGACTATTGAGGATGTCATGAACGAGACTGAGGTGCAAACTGGCGATGGCACTTTCATTTATTTTGTTCCAGTGCTCATCAGCCATGCCACTCGGCCTTTTCCTAATAGCTGCCAAACAACCCTCATTTTTGTTTTCCATGTCGAGAAATAATTTCCGCTGAACTTCTCTATCTCATATTGTGTTGACATTTTATTAGTACTCATCTCGTTATAACCCAATCGGCGTATGAACAACTGGTATTAAACAAGAGCTCTGATACCACTGTTAGGATCGGATGTGGATAAATAAATATTAGGCAACAAAGTAAAGACGAGAAAAATATAAAAAAAATTGGCAACAGGATTTTATGTGGTTCGACAAAGTGCCTACGTCCACGAAAAAATAATATAAGGTTTTTACTAACTCTCAAGAAATTACAACACTATTTCAAGTTGTAAGGAGAAAACAATGATATTTCTCTCTAACAATTTGGAGAAAATTCTCTCAAATACCCAAGAGAAAATACCCAAAAATTAGGAAATATATATATAAACTTTTTTTTCTTCTCGTGTTTCTTGTTACATGGGATGGATCTTGAGAGGGAAAAACCCCTCATATTTATAGGTTAAAGTTTGGAAAAAAAATTCAACACTTATGGAGACCACAAGGTTAATTTTTTTTCCTACAAAATAGTGCCTAATATATATGACTATCAACAAAACGATTTTTTTGACTTTTCAATGAATTTATAAAATAAAGGATTAGAAAAAATCTAATAAAATATTTTCAGTAGAATTTTCTATGGAGAATGAATTTGCCGTTAAATTCAATTACATAATAATTATTATTATTATTATATATAATAACTTATTATATTAATATAAATTAAAGAGAGAAATAAAAGAAAACAGTGGTTTGCTTTGGCTGATCGAAGAAAAAAAAAAGAAAATGAGAGAAGAAAGATTCGTCAATTCTTCATTCATTGTAGATTAATTCTAAACGGAATTTGGGTAAAAATTTAAAATTTTATTTATCATTATTCTACCAATTTGAAGATTTAATTTATAGAGATTGATTATTTGAATGCATCTATACTAGAAAAAAATCGATTCGTGCAATTGTTAACAAAATCAATGTGAATTATCAAGTCCTCAAAGAAAGCCAAGGTGATGATCATTTCCTGTCAACATTTAGTTTTGTTGTTGATTTGTGGAGAAGTTCATACGTTTAAAATGATGCATGAAGATAATAGATTTTTTAGGAAATTTATAACAGAAAAATTGAGACGTTATAAGTAAAGATTAGACTAAACTCTATAATTATCGTTTGAGGATTGGGGGCATGTATATGAGTTGGTTTTTGGTGAACCTTACAGATGATCAAGATAATTCACGTTCGACAAAGTATCGGGGTCGAATTTGGGTTTGTGTGCTAGAGTCGAGTGAACATCTTGTCTAGTGTGCTCGGTCGAGTAATTTCACACTCAAACCTTCAGAAGAATGTGTGTGCGAGTGTGTCGGTGAAAGTTGACACCTGAGGCGGATTGGGTCGATGACATTAGTATTAAGACACTTGGATCAGGGGTCGGTGTTGTACCGTGGTGGGTTGTGGTAACCTTTCGAGGAACGAAACACTATAGTTAGTCAGATTAGTTGACTTACCAACATCATATTGTATTGGGATTGTGGTAACCTTTCGAGAAATGAAGTGTTGTGTTGTACAGATGACTAAGATAAGTTGTGACTTCACGAGAGTACTGGGGTAGGGGTGGACACTGTTTGGGTTCCCGAACCCAAACCCAAACTCGAGCGAGTAGGTAATTTTCTACCCGAACCCGATAGAAGTGGCTACCCGGGGCTCGGATACCCGAACAATGACTCGGGTATTCGCGTGTACCCAAACCCAAACCACAAGAGGCATTGAAGTCACCATAACCAGCTTTTGGTCCTCCACCTAAACCATCGAGACTCGTACCAACTCCAGCTCCTCCATTGGAACCTCCTCTAACTCTAGCATCATAGGGAGTTCAAAAGTCATCACGAACAGAAACGACCAACGATCGACGAAGGTAGGGGCAATAAAGGCTTGGATGACAAAGGCATGGACCACGAACACATGGATGACGAAAGTAGTGACAATGAAGGCATGGATGGAAACAGGGACATCCAACACATGGACGTTGGAAAGGACATCGAACACAAAGATGACGACAGAAGGGAAGGTCGATGGATGATTAAGGAAGGGAAGAAATCGATTGGAAAGAAATCTGGAGAACTTAGGAGAAAGAAAGAGGTGAGAATGAGATGAGAGGCGTGAAAATGAGAGGTTCCTGGAAATAAAATTGTTAACCTAAACCTAGTGGCATTTTGTAATTTTTATAAGTATATATAGGTATTTTGGAAATGGGTACCCGTTTCTAAGAATGGAAAACCCAACATGTGGGTAATGAGATTTCATTACCCAAAACTAAACCCCCGGGTTAGAGTAATTTTCTTTGGGTTCGAGATGGATTTCGAGACGGGACGAGTTTCTCGGGTAATTTGCCCAGCGCTATGCTGGGATCCTTTTAACTTTATGAGCGTATACCCAAGCTATAGTTTTATGGACTCGGTGAGTTATGATCCAATGTGGTACTAGTCTTAGACTTAGGATACTCGGTTGGGTTGGATAAACTTGTGTGTATGTATTTAGTGTGATGATATATCATTATTTTGTGTTATTTAGCAATGAGTGGGAGAATACGTGTCACGGAGTATGTATATGTATTGCTCTCACTGAGTGCGTCTTTCGTACTCACCCTATTTTTGGGATGTCATGACAAACAGGTTATGGTAAGGAAAAAAAAGCAATGAGGTTGAACAACATCATTAGAGCTCACAACGGACTGATAAGAGATGCATGGAAGAGGTCTTGATAAGTTTTAGTTTGCATTTTTTATTTATCTTTTATTTATCGTGATTATGTTTTTTGTATTTTATTTCGCTATATGGTTCGGACCATTTTATTTCAAATAAAAGCATTTATTTTGTTGTATAAATGTGTTTGAGTGATGGTACATGTGGCCATCTTTTGGAGGTGATGGTGGACATCCCTAGTCCCGAGGTTGTTCGGGGATGGGGGTGTTACAAATTGGTGTCATAGCCTGGTTATTGTTTTCGTATTTAATAATTTTCTTAGGATTTCTAAATGTTTTGCAAAATATTTAAATAAAGCCACGAGATCGTAGCACGTATGTCTAGAAGAGTCAATTTGGGTTTTGAGCTATGGAAAGTTAATGTTGGTTAATTATGTGTAGCAAACGGTTTCGAAGATGATGGTTAATAGAGCTATTGGTCACAAAATGAGTGAAGACTCTCATTCTACTAGTTGTATGCAGTCTCAATTATCGGGACAAAGATTTCGAAGCGAGATAGATAGAGATCCCATGGGAGAAATATTGAGAGAACTATTAACAAAAAGTTGACAACATGAACAAGAGGAGATTTCGATGATACTACAAGCACCACCACAAGTACCGATGCAAGCACTGACACCACCATTAGCACAACTACATGAGCCATCGCAAGTATCATTGCCACCACCACCATCGCCTCGTCTAGTGATTAATCAAAGGTATGTAGAGACGTCAGAGTATTTATGTATCATTGATCACATTGCTAAATGGGGTACCAAGCCATATCGTGGTGGTGCGATACCTCTTATGAAGGTGGAGGAGTGGATGTTCCGATGGAAGCGGAACTTTCGATCATCTAGATGTCTATTAGAGTTTAAGATATATATTGGTCTCCACTATTTCGAGGGAGAAGCATTGTTTTGCTAGGACGAGATCCAGAGGGATTATCTAGAGCATATGTTTTCTTGGGCCGATTTCGAATAACTTTTTGAGTTGAAGTATGTATCGCACGCTGCTCGTGACGAGATGGAGTTGGTATTTCTACAACTGGCACAAGGCGACCACATTGTTGCTTAGTATTATGAGACGTGTTTGAAGTTATCATGGTTTGGACCCAAATCAGTAATTTCAAAAAAAATTTAAGGTCATATTAAGAAATTAGATTATTTCAATTTTTCATATTATGTAGCATTGGTTATCGTGGGAGATCTATAGATTCATGTGTTATTTTATACCAATATGATACATAGTTTTGTGAGTCCTTCGATGGCTAGTAAATTAGCTACTAAGTCTGAGGACTCAACGAGCATTGTTCCAGTGCATACTCCGGGAGGTCAGATTTTAGAAAAAGAGAACCTAGTTGTAGAGCTTATTATCATTCCGATGGAATACTACGATGTGATCCTTAGAATGGATTGGTTATCAAGGCATTAAACAGTGATGGACTATCTTCGGGGTCATATTGTTGCCAAAAGAGCGGTAGGGAGCTTAAGTATCAAAGAATCAGATCGGATAAAGGGTATCACATCATTTCAACTTTGAGTATGGAACAATTGCTAGATCAATGGTGTGACTTGTATCTCGTCACCATCTTGTTAAAAGAAGTCAGTCTATGTGCAAGTCGAGGAGATCCTTGTACCGCAAAATTTTGTAAATCTTTTTCAAATAACTACAAGACTTACCGCCAACAGGAGTAGATCAATTTGAAATTGAGCTAGAATCAAGTACTGCTCTGATATCTAAGTCTCCATATGGAATAACACCAGTGGAAATGGCATAGTTGATGAAACAATTGGATGAACTACTTGAGAAGGGTTTTATAAGATCGAGTATATCACCATGGCATGTACCAATCTTGTTTGTCAAGAAGAAAGATGAGAGTTTCATATTGTGCATCGATTAAATAGAGTAAGTGCCAAAAATTGATACCTGTTATCGAGGATCAATTAGTTATTAGATCAGTTAAGAGGTGTGACTTAGTTCTTAAATATAGATCTAGCATCGAGGTATCATCGGATTCCAATTGTAGAATGAGGCATTAGGAATACCACATTTCAAACTCGGGATGGCATTACACACTCGGTAGGAATACCACATTTCAAACTCGGTAATGCTCATATTGCCTTCATGAAGCCAATGAACAATGTGTTCAGACTATTTGGATCGTTTTGTTATTGTATTATTGATGACATTTTGTTCTACTCCAAAAGCCTCGAAGAGCACGAGGCACATTAACATTTGGTGTTAGAACGTCTCAGAGAACAATAATTGTTTGCAAACTGAGAAAGTATAGTTTTTGGAAGATTCATGAGGGATTTTTGAGACATATTGTATCAAAGGAAGGAGTTTCTATTGATCATGAGAAGGTGTCAGCGATCGGTAGACAGAAGCAACCGATAAACGCATTGGAGATATGGAACTTTCTTGGGTTAGTTGGGTACTAACGATGTTTCTTTATGAACTTTACTAGCCTAGTGAAGTCAATAACGAGATTTACAGGAAAAGACGTACCTTTTGTTTGGAGCGATGATTGTGAACAGTCCTTCAAAAATCTAAAAGAGAAACTAATTGAATCACCAATGTTAACCTTACCACGATTGGGGATTCCAAACATAATTTATATGGATAAATGAAAGAAGGGGTTAGGATGTGTGCTCATACAAGGAGATAACGTGTTTGCTTATGCATCAAGGTAGTTACGATGAGGAGATTATCTGATTCATGATTTAGAGATGACAACTGTGGTCTTTGCGTTAAAGATATGGAAGGCATACCTCTATGGAGAGAAGGTACATATTTTTACCATATACAAAATTTCGAAGTATGTATTCACGCAACCAGAGCTGAAATGCATAAGAGAAGATGGATGAAGTTTCTTAAGGACTATGAGATAGATATCACATACCATCTAAGGAAAGCAAATGTTGTTGCGACCATGCAAGAGCTCAACGACTTGATTAGTGAGATAAATGCCTTGAGGCTATAAATAATCTAGACTGAGTTAGAGCGAATGGGGTTGCAAGGAATAGATCGAGCTGATCTATTGAGTAGAATTCGAACAACACAACTATCCGATGAGTTATTGCAGAAGATCTATATTACTCAATAAGACCGAGGGTACAAGTTGTACCAGATCATGGTAGACGGTCTGATGATGATCAGTTGTAGAGTTTGTGTATCGAAGGATGTGGGGATTAGATAAAAGATTCTAAGTCAATCTCACCAATCTAACTTTTCGATTCATCTAGGATGTATCAAGATATCCGCCAGCTTTATCAATGGGAAGGGATCAAGAAGGATATCGTTAAAGGGGTAAGCGAAAATGTCAAACATGTCAATTAGTTAAAGTGGACCAATATGTACCGAGCGGGAAATTGTAAAGTCTACAAATTCCTGAATGTAAGTGGAACCATATTACCATGGATTTCGAGATAAGTCTTTCAAGGATTTAGAGTGGCAAAGATGCCATTTAGATGGTCGTGATCGACTAACTAAATTGGCACATTTCATTCCGATAAAAGACTTTTTATGTGAATTAGCTAGTAAGGATCTATATTGCATAAATTGTGAAGTTGCATCGGATTCTATCAACCATTGTGTTGCATCAAGATGGGAGATTCACCTCACGTCTTTGGCAGACATTTCAAAAATATTAAGGACCAAACAACACTTAAGCATTGTGTATCATCCATAGACTGATGGACAATCTGAGAGAACTACATGAACGCTTGAGGGCTTATTGCGAGAATGTGCATTGGAGTGGTCTGATAGTTGGGAGAATAATTTGCCGCTTGTTGAGTTTAAATACAATAATAGCTATCAGACTAGCATCGGGTTATTGTCGTACAAAAAAATATATGGGCGACCATGTCGTACCCCCTTGTGTTGGACCAAGGTGGGGGAGTGATCTATCCTTGAAAAGAAGTTTGTTGAAGATATTTGATAAAAGTTGAGAATTACTAAGATAAAAGTGAAGGCGGCTTGAGATCGTCAGAAGAGTTATGTTGATAAAAAAAGAAAGGATGTTGAATTTAACACCAGTGTTATGGTGTATTTGCGAATTCAAACGAGGCGAAGGAGATGAGGTGGGAGCCGGGTGAATAATCTATCATCATGGTTTACGGGGTCGTTTAAGGTGATAGAGCGGATTAGAGCATTGGCCTATTGGTTGAAGCTTTCTTCATTTTTAGGAGGATACATGATGTGTTTCTTTGTTTGTAAGTTTTTATTAGTACAAGAAAATACTGGTAGAGCCATTAACAACTTAAAAAAAATACTTAACGTATAAAGAGCGACTGGTGTGCAATGTGGATCACCAAGGGAAATAGTTAAGGCGTAAAAACAGATTCTGATGATAAAGATCGTATGGAAACATCATGGTGTGGAAGGAACGAGAATTATAGGATAAAATAATGCATGAGTATCCAGTGAGTAATATGATTCTTCTATTGGATACAAATATTATCGTAAGAATCAGAGGTATAGAATTCGAGAAAAAATTCTATTGTAGTGAGGAAGAAATTATAATTCCCAACTACATAGTTATATATATATATATATATAATAATGTGAATTAGGGTAAACTAAATAGAGAAAAAAGAAGGCAGTCGCTTGGCTTAGTCGAAGGAGAAGAAAAACAAGAAAAGAAAATGAAAAAACATAAAAGAAAAGTTGTGAAAAAAAAATTGCCACTTTTTTATCGCGTTCTCATTGTTGATTAATTCTAATTGGAATTTGGTTAAATCTTTAGAATTCTTCTTGTCATTATTCCGCCAATTTAAAGATTTACTTTACTTAGATTGATTATTTAAATGAATCTATACTAGAAAAAAAATCTAGTCGTACAATTGTTAGAAAAATGAACGTGAATCGTCAAGTCATAGAGAAAATCTAAGGTGATGATCCTTCTCCGTCAAAATTTAGTTTTTTTGTTGATTTGTGGAGAAGTTCAAACGTTTAAAACGATGCATTAACACATAGAATTTTAAGGAAATTTCTAATGGGAAAATTGAGATGTTATAAGTAAAGATTGGAACGAACCTTGAAATTATCTTTTGAGGGCATGTATATGAGTTGGTTTGGGTGAACCTTAGAGATGATCTAGATAATTCATGCTCGACCAAGTGTCGGGGTCTGAGAACATTGATATTTTGGATTAGTGTTAGAATTGAGTGAACATCTTGTCTATTGTACACGATCGAGTGATTTCACATTCGAATCTTCAGAAGAAAGCGTGTGCGAGTGTACCGGTGAGAATTGTCACGTGAAGAGTATCAGGTTGATGAAATCAGTATTACAACATTTGGATCATGGGTCAGCTTCGTATCATGTAGAGGTTGTGGTAATCTTTCGAACAACGGAGGACTGTAGTTAGTCAGATGAGTGGATCTATGAACATCGTATCGTGTTGGGGTTATGGTAACCTTTCGAGATCTTCAGTGTGATGGGGTCTTTTGAACTTTCTGAGTGTATGCCCGAGCTAGAGTCTTATGCACTCGGGGAGTTATGATCCGATTTTGTACTAGTCTTAGACTTAGGATACTCAGTTGGGTTGGATAGACTTATTTGTATGTATTTAGTGTGATGATAGATTTTTATTTTGTGTTATTTAGTTAAGAGTTGGAGAAAATGTAGCACAAAGTGCGTACACGTGTCTCACTGAAAGTGAGTCTTTCGTTTTCATTCTATTTATGAATTGTCGTGGATGGACAAATTATGGCGAAAAAATGAGCAATGAGGTTGAACAGTACCATCAGAACTCACATCAGACTGATGGAAGAAGTGTTCAAAAGGTCTTGATAAGCTTTATTTTTATATTTTGTACTATCTTTTATTTATCATAATTATTATTTTATCTATTTTATTTCATTATATGGTTATTGTGGACACTCAATAATCCTGAGCGTTTTTGGGATGAGAGTGTTACATATATTCTTTAGAAAATGAATTTTTTTCCGATAACTTTATTATTTATTGTTACACGTACAACAATTCACTACAAAAAAATAGCATGTTTGCAACGGACGGATCAACGAATCCCTCCGTTGATGATATTTTCTAACGGATTGAAAAGGATACCCGAGAACGTTCAATGTTATGTCCATGCAAAAGATGCAAAAACATGAAGTATCAAAGTCAAGAAATTGTTTGCAAACGGCTTTACAAGGTGAGTTTTGTAGAGAATTACGAAATTTGGTTATTTCACGGGGAAAACTGCAGCGTTAGAGATATTATGCAAGAAGCAAAAGTAGAAAGAAATGAAGAAGTTATTTATGAAGCATCAACGACCAATCCATATGTAGAAGGTATCAGATGCTTTTCCTGGAGTTGTTCATGATGAACAACCGCACTAAGCGATGTCGAACATCGAGGCATGCTAATTTTTGAACCTATTGGATTCGGCGAAACAACCTATATATGAAGGTTGTCGTGAAGGTCAGTCTCGTTTATCTTTGTCATCAAGATTGATGAGTATAAAAACAGACTCTAATGTTGCTGAAAATTGCATGGATTCATTTTGCAAAACCATGCGTGAATATTTACCGAAACAAAATCAAGCCCCCGAGACATACTACGAAACAAAGAATGTTTTTAAAAGATTTTGGAATACCACAGGAGAAAATTGATTTTTGTAGAAACAGTTGCATGTTGTTTTGGGGAAATGATAAAGATTTGTTGGAATGCAAGCAGTGAAAGCAGATTTCGGTCAAAAAAACTATCTTCATGTAAATATGTACCGTATAAAAAAATTGTTCTATATGCCTGTAGCAAACAGGCTGAGAAGGTTATTTGAATCGAAAAAATCGTTGTGGCAATGAGATGACACGCAGAACACTCGACGGGCGAAGGGATAATGCAACATCCATCAGTTGGAAAGATTTCAATAAAATATTTCCTGAGTTCGCGTATGAAACGAGAAATGTTTATCTTTGCCTGTGCACCGATGGTTTTAGTCCATATGGACAATCTTGAAGTCAATATTCTCTGTGGCCGGTGATTTTGTCTCCGTATAATGTTTCTGACGTTGCTCATTCCAGGACCAGAACATCCAAAGAAAAGTTTGGATGTCTTTTGTAGCCCTTAATTCATGAATTAAGACATTTTTGGAACAAATGAATTCTTGCTTATACCGTTAGTACGAAGCAAATTTACACTGAAAGCAGGCTTGTTGTGGACAATTAGCGATTTTTCTACCTATAGAATGTTATCTGGATGGAGCACGCACGAGAGATTAGCATGTCCATATTGTATGGAGGATAAAGATTCCTTTCGACTAGTACATGGTAAGAAACCATATTGGTTTGATTGTCATAGAAGATTTCTTCCTCGTGGACATGCTTTCTGGAAAAATAAAAATATTTTTGAAAGAACGTGGTACAAAAAGAAGAGGCCCCTTCATGCAAACCGGAACGCAAATCCTTTACGAAAGATTGAACACAATGAATGATTTACAAGAATCGATAGAATGCGGTGGAGATACTGGGCATCGTAATCCAAAAGGCCAAGGTAAATGACATAACTGGTATAAGCGTAGTATCTTTTGGGAAGTACCATATTGGAAATTATTTATATTACGTCATAATTTACATGTTAAACATATCGAAAAGAACTTTTCCGATAACATCATCAATACTTTTTTAATGTGGCGGGTAAAACTAAAGATAATATACAATCAAGAAAAAATTTGAAGACAATATGTCGAAGACATGAGTTAGAATTAAGAGATTGAAAGTCACCTATCCAGTATTTAGATTATCTGAGCCGGTGAAATCAGCATTATTAAGGTGGTTAAAAGAATTCGTTAAGTTTCGAGATGGATATGCATCAAACATTGCTCGGTGTGTGGATATTGTTGGATCGAGACTGATCGGGTTGAAAGGTCATGATTGTCACGTTTTCATGCAGCGACTCATTCCAATTTCATTTGCTGAGCATTTACCACGGAATGTTCATGATGTGCTATGCGGAATTGGCATATTTTTCAGAGATATTTTCAAGAAATTTAAAAAGGGATGATTGGGAATTAATGAAAAACAATATCTCTAAAGAATTATGTTCATTGGAAAAAAAATTGTTCGCCTTCTTCAATGTAATGGAACATTTGCCAATACATTTACCAAATGTGGCAATACTCGGTGGACCAGTTCAATTCAGATGGATGTATCCTTTCGAAAGGTTTTTCTTTCATTTAAAGAAAAGACAAAAAACAAAGCAGTGGTTGAAGGATCTATTGTTAAACAATACTTGTTGGAAGAAAAAAGTACGTGTAACGGATGATCACACAAACTATCTCTATCAATATAATCCACAATTTGGCACAATTTCTGATATGTTTACACCGATTGGATGCACAGGAGGTAAATGTGAAGAATATTGGTTAACACTAGATGAGTATAATCACGTCCACATATATATATTACTAAATTGTCAAGAGCTATTACCTTTCGAAAGGTACAAAACAATGAAAATCAATCTTTTAAACATAATTATATATATATATAATATTAACTTATTTTCATTACAGGATATTTGATAAGAAGTAATTGATACATATCCCCATTTAAACACAGATGAACTCACAGAAATGAAAGTTCAATATTATGACTCGTGATTGAGAGATTACGTAAGTACTCGTGTACACATCTTATATATATTAAAATTAATTGCATTTATTATAAAGTATTCATTTGTTTTTTATGTTATATAAGCGAAATGTTCTGATGAAAGACTTCCAACGTGGTTAAAAGATTTGGCTAATGGTCCTGCACAAAATGGTATGTGTTGGCCAATTTTGTTTACTCATGGCTACACGTTCTACACGTATGAACACGGAAAATATAGAAACACATACAATTACGACGTTTGCGTTAATAGTGAAATAGAGGGTGATAACTTCTACGGTATTTTGCACCAAATATTACATGTTAAGTATCTCGGTCTCGTTAGGTTGAAGGTAATACTTTTTAAATGTTAGTGGTTCAATCCAACCGTAGAACGTGGAATAGGAAAAAATCGATGGGAAGGAATTGACATCAATCCAGGACGACAATATGGTAAGTATGATCCATTCATCACAATAGATCAAACAAATAAAGTATGTTATGTGCAATATCCAACAACATTGAAACTTCGAAGAGAGGAGTGATGGGCCGTAGTAAAGATCAAGGTACGAGGAATTATAAGCACAATGGAAAAAGAAGATCTGTTGCAAACCGATCATCCGCAGCCGATTCGATTAATTGATACAGACAATCGGGAGGAGATTCTCACAAGAACTGACATAGACAGAGAATTCATACGCGATTATGAAGACGTTGAACTAGAAGATGCAGAAGATGAAAACAACGATTAATACAATAAAAATCGAAGGAAGACTCACCAATCGAAGAATCTACCGAAGAAGAAATGTAAATCCTATAATGTAATATATAAAATATATGTAAACTTTTTTTAAAACTTCATATGATCTAATTTCAATGGGCATCCATTGAGATTTCTAACGGATGCCCGTGGAAATACTAAATCGCCCTCGACACTTAGAAAAAATTTTGAGGTTTTTCATAATATCAACGGGCATCCATTGGTAATTTGTAACAAATGCCCGTTGTGAGGGAGCACAACAGACACCAACTGACACTTTGGCAGTGTCACAGGCATCAGTTGCAGATTGTAACAGATGCTCGTTGCAAAGTGTCTTCATGGCTACCTAGGCTACAGTTTTTTTCCAACATGCATCTGTTGCAAATTGTAACGAATGCTCGTTGCCCGAGGAGACATACGGTCGTTTTGGCGTCCGTTGTCTCAGGAGTACGCATTTTCAACGGGCATTCGTTGGAAATTATAACGGATGTCCGTTGGAGACATGGAACGTCGTGTCAATTAATTGCGTTCATGGAATGGACGTTTTTCCAACGGGCATTTGTTGATATTTCCAACGGATGCCCGTTGGAAAATTATATATAACGTTAAACAGTTTTATTTTCATTACAAATCTAAAACACCAAATCCTCTCAAATCTTACAAATCTATCACACACACACACACACACACACACACACACTTCTAAACACAAAATACAAAATGAGGGCTAGATGATTTATCGGCTGTGTTGGTATGTTGGCGGATTCAGCGAGAGCCCCGCCCCGCCTCCACCACCACCATATCGACCTTCTTCACCTTTATCGGCACCACAAATATTTGATAAAGAGGACGATATGGTGGATACCGATGTTTGATCGATAATTTCGACGGGCGTCCCACCCTTCCCATTATCGATCCTGATCGTCATGACCGGACATTATGGTAAGAATTCAAATTATGAATTTATATTGTTTTTAATTATAAATATTATCTAAATATTTGAAAAAATTCATAAAAAGAAAAACAAAAAGAAGAAAAAGAAAAAGAAGAAAAAAGAAGAAGCTCGGAAAGAAAGAAACAAGTATCCTCGGTTGACCTAGGTTTAGCATAGTCTGAAGTCTTGTCTGGTGGAGGGAGTTACGGTAGCGTGTCTAGTCTCCTTTGATTTACTTTCTTATGGGTAACCGTGGTGGACTTAGGATTAAGGCTGAAAACTCGAGTAGGCCGAATTTGCTCACAATATGCTAGTTGATCGGTTAGGCTCGCTTTAGCGGTATCTCTAGGAGAAGGGGGATTCTCGTATTTTCATACCCCATGTACTCCACGTTTACGTTTGCTTAGGGACAACCAAACATTCAAGTCTGGGGGATTTTGATAATCTCGTTTTCATACGTATTTCTTGCACGATATAGGAGACGTTTTTGATACATATGTGATGTTTTACGTATGATTCCGTATCCGTTTTACTTGCTTTCGTGCTTTTCATGTTCTTACAGGTTCTTACGCGTATTTGGATCATTTTGGAGCTAAAGGAACCGGGCGTCCCCCTTCCCATTATCGATCCTGATCGTCATGACCGGACATTATGGTAAGAATTCAAATTATGAATTTATATTGTTTTTAATTATAAATATTATCTAAATATTTCATTTTCATGTGCATGTTTGATGTGGATAATGTTCTAAAACATACGAACAACAACATCATCCTGGGATCGTAATCACTCTATTATTTCTGACAAGTGAGCCCAGAAGTTATACGTCGCCGATGGTGGTGTACTTTCATCGTAAATACTATAAAATTTGTATTTAAAATTATTAATTACATTTATTCTAAAATAATTTATTATAATTTATTTTTCAGCGCGCATACAGATGGCGGAAGAAAGATATGTCGTAAATCTACACAGCTTGGATGCACGACATGCAATGAGAGAACTGTTTGGAAGAATTTTTATTTAAGAGGTTTTAGTTCGAATTATTTCATGTGGTTATGTCATGGAGAAAATTTTGCACCACGACCTAGTAATGTTGTGGAAAACTTTAGTAGGAGCATTGTACATCATGAAGTGTTTGAGACTTCTCAAGATGTAGAAATGAACTCTTATATGGAAATGGTGGAAAATGTATTCCGTGACAGAAACGAAAATATTGAAGAAGATCCGGATGAAGAAGCAAAATTTTTTTTGAAATGCTAAAAAGTGCTAGGCATCCACTTTATGATGGTTGTAGAAGTGGTTTATCACAATTATCTATGTCTCCATATTTGATGAATTTGAAGATTGAAAATAATCTATCTGAGAATTGCATGGATTCGATATTGCAATTAGTAAGAGATTATTTGCTAGAAGATAATTATGCAATAGACTCCTATTACGAGACAAAGAAGATGATGAGATCTTTGGATTTATTTCCGATTGATGTTTGTCAAGACAATTGCATGATTTTTTGGAGAGAGACATCAAATATGAGTAATTATCGATTTTGTGGAAAAGATCGGTTTTATTTAACAAAGAATGGAAAATCAGTTCCATATCGTCGTATGTGGTATTTACCAATTACAAACAGATTAAAAAGATTGTATCAATCTATGGAGACAGCAAGCGACATGAGATGGCATGCTGAGCATTCAAGTCGTGAAGGAGAGATGTGTCATCCCTCAGATGGTGAGGCGTGGAAACACTTTAACAAGGTATATCCTGATTTTGCAGCTGAGAGTCAAAATGTCTATTTAGGCCTTTGTATCAATGGTTTTAATCCATTTAGGATGTCTAGGAAGAATTATTCATTGTGGCCAGTTATAGTGACACCGTATAACTTACCACCGGATATGTGCATGAAAAGGGAATTTTTGTTCTTAACAATAGTGATTCTTGAGCCTAATCATCCAAAAAGAAGTTTGGATATATATTTCTTCAAACACTTATTGAAGAATTGAAAGAATTATGGAATGGAGTTCAAGCGTACGATGTCTCGAGGCGACAAAATTTTATGTTACGAGGTGCTCTTATGTGGACAATAAGTGATTTTCCAGCTTATAGTATGTTATCTGGATGGACAACGCATGATCGATTGGCTTGTCCATATTGCATGGAGGAAACATATGCTTTTCAGTTGAAACATGGACGAAAGACGAGTTGGTTTGATTGTCATCGTCGTTTTCTTCCTGTTGATGATGCATTACGGATTTGGTCATCTTGCCAATGAGATAGGACTCACAAGTTGCATAAGATTCATAATCGAAATGGCCTAGAAGACCATCTTTATGCAACCTGTTTATCATCTTCTCACCGGTGTGACCAAGTCTACAATGCCAAAGGTACAGATTTATGTGCGAGAAATCTGAGTATGGATGTGGTTCCTCGACTGGAAAATAACATAGTAACTATACTTTGTAACTTAGAGAAGATTTTTCCACCATCATTCTTCGATGTTATGGAGCATTTGACAATTCATTTACCGCATGAAGCCGCATTAGGAGGTCCAGTTCAATTTCGTTGGATGTATCCATTCGAACGATTTATGTTTCATCTGAAGAAAAAAACCAAACAAAAAAGCTCGTCCGGAGGGTTCAATTGTGGAACAATACGTGAATGAGGAAATATCGTTCTTCACTTCATACTACTTCGAGCCACATGTTCAAACGCGGACTAGAAATACAGACAGATGTTTTTATGGTGGTGTGACGTATTCATATCCAGTACCAGATGTTACAGACATATTTTGAGGAATTGATCGATCTTTTGGTAAGGCGAAAGATATATGGTTATCACAACGAGATCTCCATATTGCACATACGTATGTTTTATTGAACTGTGAATAACTATAACCTTTTGAAAGGTAAAATCCCATAACTATGGTTATCATAATGACAATTTTGTTTCTTTTTGTAATATTTATAGAATTTTGTTTCTTTTTATACAGGATATTTGATGATATATTGAAGAATACATATACGAACATTGATGAGTCTCAACTCCAAGAACTTAAAGAAAAAGATTTCTCCACATGGATCAGACAATATGTAAGTAATAAAATTTTATATATATAAATAAATAACTTTTATAATATTTCGACGATGTGTCTAAGTTTGTACATGTACTTTAGGTTGAGAAGGGCAATCACCCGTTGTGGCTACGAGATCTTGTCAAAGGACCGATTGTGAAAGTTATGAGTTGGCCTATGTATTTTACACGTTGTTACAATTTTCACACTTACAAACACGAGAAATTGAAGTCGACGATGAACTATGGTATATGTGTGAAAGGTGAAAGCTATTGTGTATCGACCGATGAACCAGATTTTTATGGGATTTTGAAGGAAATTTTGTAATTGGAATATCTAGGTATGGAAGGAACAATGTTATCCTTACCACGTATGTCATTATGGATTATATTGACTCATATTTTGATATTTTTTGTAGGTTATGCCGGTTTAAAAGTGATGTTATTTCGATGTGATTGGTTCAATCCAATAATCGGTCGTGGAACAAGAGTAAACAAACTAGGTGTTGTAGAAGTTAAATCCACATGAAGATATGAAAAATACAAGCCTTTTATTCTTGCGTCACAAGCCGATCAAGTTTGTTATATTTCCTATCCGTATATTAGAAGATCTTCAAGTTGGCATGTCGCAATGAAGATACTTCTGAGGGGCAAATTTATCGATAACACTAAACAACAACAATTGCCAATGCAACAACAAATGATCATGCATGTTGCTATTGACGAGGTACGTGTTGAAGCACTTACGCACGGTGAAATGGAAGAAATCGAAAGAAATGAAGATGATCTTTATGAAGATATAGAAGAAAAAGAAGAAGACAAATTTGAATCAGATACAGAAACACAAGAGTCGACGGAACAATTGTATGACTCTGAAGATGATGAATCATGTTAAAACGTTTACGGATATTCAACTGTTTCTATTTCTTAATGCATTGTTTATTCGGTATTGAGAGTTTACGGATATTCATGTTAGCCGTTTACGAATATTCGAAGCATTGTTTCTATTTCTTAATGAATTGTTAAATGTTTACGGATATTCATGTTAGACGTTTACGGATCATGTTAGACGTTTACGGATATCCCTTACCGTCCCGACCCGTCTCATCCGTCCCATCCCGACCCGTCCTGTCCGTCCCGTCTCGACAGTTCTTCCGTCTCGTCCCGTCCCGGCATTATGTCTCGCAATTGCGGACGGACAGGCCACGGCCGTTCGGAATTTGCGGACGGACGACTAGAGGCCTAATGCACCTGATGATGAAAAACGCTAAGCGCAATTACTACAAGAAGAATTCAAAACCGACATGGGCAACGGATGAGGTCTTCAACTAACTCGTCCAATATTGGGAGTCTAAGGACTTCAAGGCCAAGAGCGAGAAGGCCAAGAAATGCCGGTACGACCGCATCGCCCTACTTTAGGATCAAAATCATTCCCGATGCGAAAGAAAGAATTGGTAAATTTCTTTTAGTTATTATTTAATTTTTTTGTTTTTACAATATTTATATAATTATATTTATGTTATATAATATATACAACGAATGGGAAGAGAACTGACTCTTCTTAAACTAGTTGTAGAAACCCACGTCAAGAAGAAACCGATCGTCGGGGAAAAGAACGACGAACTTGAACTCGTCGAACCTCGAGCGGAACGGACGATGAAAGCTATGACAGATAAGATCACACAACAATCACAAGCTTGCGGTTCAATTTCCGACGAGCTCAGTCCTTTATAAGATAAAAAAATTTATTTGGAGGTAAAGAAAAAGTTTATTGTTTATAATTCAATCAGTAAAGAAAAAAATTTCTAACGATTCTAACTCTAATTTTTTTTTTATTTTGTAGTCAGTTAGACCGTATAAAGGGCGTCTATAAGGTTTCGGTGTGCTTCAAAAGGATATCATCGAGGACGCCACGACGGTACCCCCGTGGTACAAGAGAGTAATACGCAAGAACGGCGCAGCGATCATCTCGAAACACAACTTCGAGAAATTCGATAACAGATACGGCATATGGAGAGCGTCATAGAATTGCTAACCGGTCGGGCATATCAAACGCAACATCAGATGGAGGAAACAACGTGGCGTCAAGAACCGGTTATCGATTCGGATGAACCGCCTTCTTCACGAGGTGTTGGCGACTACATGGATGAATTCGGCGCCACGAATTTAGATGATATGTAATCGAAATTGGATTTTTATTTTTTGTAAGAACTTTTTTAATTAGTTAAAGTTTTTTAATTTTTTATTTTTTTTTTTAAATCCTACGGATGCCCTTTGACTTTTTTTAAAAAATTAACGAGCATCCGTTGGAAGGCCAATTTTCTACCATTTTGTAACGGATGCCCGCTGCCATTTTCCGCCAAACCGCCAATGGACATGCGTTGCAAATTTTCGATTCCCGCGCATTTTCGTGCCAACGGATGGACAACGAATATCCGTTAGATTTTTGTAACGGGCATCGTTACAGTTTTGTAACGAGCATCCATTGCAGACATTGTAACGGTCATCCGTTACAATCTGCCAACGGAATTTTCTGTTACCCGTCCGTTGGAATGTTGCAACGGATAATATTCGTTGTAATCCCGTTGGAAATCGCAATGGATCTCGATTTGCAATGAGAGATTTCCAACGGCTCTCGATCTGTTATCGTCCGTTGGGAATCGCTCATTGCAACAGAATTTTGGCGATTTTCAACAGATATGTCCGTTGTAAATCACTTGTTTTTTAATGATTAAATTAGAATTCTTGACTTCACTCTTACTCATTTGTACATATTCTATTATTCTATTAAAAAAACCTTAAAAATTATTTATTTAAACTCTTATATTAAAATAAATAATTTTAAACTATTTATTTAAATTGTTCTATTAAAAGAAATAACTTTATTTCTAAACCGTTAAATCATATAAATAAAATATTATTATTATTTGGCTAAAACAATTTTATTCTCATTTTTAGAAGTTGTAATATTGATAATTTTTTAAGATCTTGTATAACTTGTTATTTGTACATAAAAACTAACAATCATAGATAAGAATAAAACAATATAGACCATTACTTTTTGAAAATATCTATATTATTGTCTATCAATTAAATAAATATGTGTCATCAAATGTTTTGAAAACATTGGATTTCGATCATCGATAACCAAAACTATGCATCGTCCGATAAATAAAAATTTCAATTATTCAAAAAAAAACTACGATATGAGCGAAACACACTTTTGGATCATATAAATGAATTGTTATTGTGAATCAGATAACATGATCTAAATGTTTAGATCTAAGATAAATTATTCAATCAAACATAAGAGATAATAACAATCAATAAAAACAAAAATAATACGAACCAATTGAATTTTTTTATCAATATATGACATTAGTTTAAAAATTATAATGAATTGTGACTAAAAATTCATTATGCATCGTTTCATCGTAATGATATAAACCGTATCATCAATCATGAGATGTAATATAAATTAATCAACAAAAAATGATACTAACGAAAAATAACCACCTTTGGATGATGAGAATATGTATATTAACGAGTGGACAAAAATACCTACATGGGCCGATGAACAAAATTTGATCCCTAGCCGTTTGTTCTTTACGTGTGATATGAACCATTCGATATGATTTTAAACTGTTAAGAGTTTATTTATTTCATCAAATATGAAGCGTTGGATCAAACGGATTATAATCCAAAACGATGAGATTAACCGTTGGATCTAACTTGGGAATTTTCGAAGTGGATTAGAGAAATAGGATATTTATTCCCAGCCGTCAATTTATGACATTCGATGTGAACCATTGATCAGAAAAAAAGATTTGTCTGAAGTTTGTGGTGCCAGAGATGGGCCCAGGCCCATTTACCCATACCGGTGGGCCCACTTCTCGTGCTTCTGTCTTCTTCTCTCTCTAAAATCTTGTGGTCCTCTCCACACGAATTGTTTTGTTTGAAATACTCCCAAAAAAGTATTATTCAAAATATTTTAAAATAACTGGTAAAACAGATTTAAAAAATATTATATAAAAACATAAATTTTTTAATATACGAAGAAATTGAATAGGTATTGGATGAATATAAAGTGTAATATTAAATGGAGTGTGTGTGTATATATATATACATATGTATATTGTTAGTTACCTAGAATTATGAAAGGCAGGCCCTCCAACATTAAATTTAGAATCTAACACCCATGCGAATGAATTTTCTTGTCACGTTCTTGTGCATTTAATCATTGTTACTAAAGACAAAATAAATACCTCGAGGGTCCTATTATATATATATATATATAATGACATTCCCATTAATTGATGAGAGTGTGCTAAGGACAGTGGTCAGACAATGAAGTAAATGTACTTAGTAAGTATCATACACAATTAATGATATAAAAAGGTTATAAGATTTAAAGGTTATTTATTAAAAAAAATTAAACGGGGAAAGTTAATGTTATTCATGGCAATGATGGAAAGTGATCCCTCTTCATGCATGTTGGTCTGTTCTTTCACCAAATATAATGTTTCTATGATATTTAAACATGTTATATATATATACATATATATATATATGGACCATCAAGGAGAGTTATATGTATGACGTCTCATTGACGAGAGTATAATTTTACATTACAATTTATTTTGAAATATGCATGATAACATTTTTTACGCATATAAAGTGATTTTGTAGAATAATAAAAATATTACTGTGAAATAGAATAAACTCTGTAAAGTGACAAACTATGAAACTTCACTTTCTTTGAGTATAAGAACATATATACACACCAAATCAACCGGTGAAAAGGACATTCCTCGATCTTTGATCAACCTACAAAATTGAAACTCTTGAAAGTAAAAATTATGTAAGAAAAAAAAAACAGCAAAATTTTTAATTTATTGGGATAATGAATTGTGTTTTCTTAATGTAGATATATGCAATAAGATAAAATCGAAAGTGATGTTTTACAGGCATTAGGTAAAACGTAGATGTTGCGTTTAGAAAAGTATTGTTGTAGATTTAGTTGTGGATTTAAAGGAGACCCTCTTATGTAATCTTCGCAACAATGAATTTAATCAACCTTTTAGTTATTATCCTTTTGAAAGTCAATTATTTTCTCAATAATTATGGTAATGGGACATCTAACAAATATTGGAATTTACAATAATTGTGTTAAGACTATACCAACTTATTTTCCCGTAATTCAATGAAAATATTTGTACAGGATTTGTTCAGAATACAATTGAAAATATACCAAACCTAAAAAATTGATAATAGAATTAAAAATATATAATAACATCGTTACTCTTATATAATATAGTATAAATAAATTGTCCTCTAAAATAAACTATATATGTGTGAAGCAATCCTAGTAGAATTATCGAGGTAATGAGTATAATAAAACGGTTATAACGTTTGATATAAAATGATCATCTGTAAGAAAAACATGATAAATTGGTAAATAACTTGTTTTGAAGTCTCTAATTGTGTTGAGTGTATTAAATTAAGTAACATGGATTGGAGTAAGAATGAATTAATAGTTTTAGATATTAAATTTGGTCGGATTAGCAAATGGATAAAGATATGGAATAACATCAATATGATTGATATTGATGCCTTGCAAGTCGTTGCAATTTCTAAAATAAAACAAAATACATCACTCAATCATCCGAATTTGTCAAAATATAGCTGAGTGACTAATCGACGATATAGTAATGTCAAAGTTGGAATAATTAGCTATTGTGTCAGTGGGATAACGTGTAAGATATCTTGGTAATAGAATAGGTTTAAGAGTTTAATTTCGATTAATTTGTAATTTTTTTAATGACTTTTTGAGAATTTACACAATCAAACATATCTGAGTTTGGACTCTTAAAGGGGATTATCCGCTGTCTTATTCAATAAAAAAATCAACATCTAAACCATTAAAGCACAGTTGTAAATGAGCTATTCTATTAGGGGTGGGCACCCGTGGGTACCCGCGAGATTCTCGCTACCCGCACCCGAACCCGTCCCGCACGGGTAGCAAGGTTTACTACCCGAACTCGTACCCACAGGGTGCGGGTACCCGCTGTTCGGGTACCCGCAAAAACCCGCCAAAACCTTTATTACTCGCGGGTACCCCCTCCGTTTTTCAA
>CM071868.1:37231823-37244562 GCA_036759665.1 Gynandropsis gynandra | reverse complement strand
TTAAAGGTATTTATGTAATTTTTTGCGGGTACCCGCGGGTACCCGTTTGTGAAATAAAAAAACCCGTCCCGAACCCGAACCCGCGGGTATTGAACTCAAATTACCCGAACCCGAACCCGCACCCGCGGGTACGAATAATTTTTTGCGGATTCGGGACGGGTTTCGGGACGGGACGGGTAGTGCGGGTTTTTTGCCCACCCCTATATTCTATTGATAGTTATAGTTGTTAGTGATATTTGCAATTAATATAATATTCACTTATCTGTATATACACGAGAATGTACAACATGTGAGAATCCGCTAAGCTTCGCAATTTGTGAATGTATAACGTATAATATTTGAAAGAGTATATAAATTATACACTATATTGTCGAAATAGAGCTTGACAAATAAAAAAAGGATATCAATATTTATGTATCTTTTTTTCTTTTTTCTTCACGAGACAGAGAATAGGAACAAAACAAAGAAGGGCTAAAGTCTGAAATCAAAGGCTTGATAACACTATAATAATTAATTAATTAATTAATACAATTGAGAAAAAAATAGAAAGAAGCTAAAAATCCCCGAAATCTCTAATGGAAAAAGAGGGATCCTTCTCGGGCATATTGCCAGCGTGCCGTAGACCGAGGGTAAGTGACACGTCACCGGCAGGGTTGGTCCCGAACCTCATGACACCACCAGTAGGGTTACCAATGTCGCCAGCGTTAGCGTTAGCGATCCCAAAACCGCCGGCAGCGACGAACGCGGCGGAGGAGGAAGAAGGGGGGAGCAGTGAAGTGTCACTTTCGTGGGCATTGATTTCGGATCTTTGGTGGTGGCCTGTTGGTGCAGCAGCTGTTGCAGTGGTTGTGGTTGTGGTTGAAGGCGTTGGAGTTTGTGCGTTTTTCTGAACGACAGTGCTGTTGCTTTCATTGTTGTTGTCGGGTTTCGTGTTGTTGTTTGTTTGTTGTTTTCTTCTTTGTTGCTGCGTTTCATCATCTTCTTCTTCTTCTTTTGCCTCTTGTTGATACATCTCCTCCACCATTGGCTTCCATAGCCGAACCCTAGCGTTTATGAACCAGTTTGATACCTGAAATCATCACACATATGCACCATTCACTTTGTCAACGTCAATAATTTCTACTATTTTGTGTGTTTTTATCCCAATAATAAGCATTTTTAGGATAAACTGAAAAATGCTACATCTTCGATGTATTTATGTCTCTCTCTATATATATGCATATATATATACAAATTTATGTATGAGGTGGTATAATAATGAATGAAATGGAACGAATCCCAATAAAAGTTATGTTATTGGAGGGTGTTCCACTCCCATTCCCATATCAAAATTATAAAGCAAAGATAAAAAGAACATGCATAGATTTAGTTGAAGCTATTCGTGGCCTCTTTCTCATCAAGTATCTCTCTCTCTCTCTTAGCATAAGATACTGATGTAAACTACCTACTAACCTTGCTAGCTAGATAGAGTAAGGAATAATAAAAAGATGTATATTTATACACATATATACACACCATTATTTATAATGTAGAGTATTCAATGATAAAAAATGATTTCATGTGTCCTTGCTTTTGTAATGGGTATCATAGGTAGATAATATATATAATTCATGATTAAATATAAATTTTGAAGGGTGAGTGTGTGCGTAGGTATGTATATATAGGCTGACCTGATTTCTGGATAAGCCAGTCTGTCGAGCCAAGAGGTGTTTATCTGCATCGCTTGGATACCTGAGAAAGAGACCAGAAAATGACATTACAATCTTTGCCCTAAACCCAAAACACCTGTTTTACCTTTTTTTCTCTTTTGTAAATTCAATTTCATTTTACACATATACATATATATATATGTGTGTGAAATGATAATCATGTAGATACAACCAAAAAAAGGTTCAGACTTTCTCCTTTTTATCGCAACGGCGTGAGAATCTAAGAGACAAAAGAAAAGCTAACCACAGAACATATGGAAGCAGTTCTTTAAAAAAAAATAAAAATAGAAATGGACAGAGAGGTGAAAATGGAAAAAAAAATATGACAAATTTGTAAAAAAAAAGAAAAAAGAAAAAAAAGGTTTGAGGTGAATAATGAGGGAGTAAGGCCTTTTATCAGCCTTTTTTTTCTTTAAATTATTTATAAATCAGGAGACAACATCCCAAAGGACAGAATCACTGACAACTGAACCTCTCTTTTATTTTTATTTTTTGTTATGCTTATAATGGTCAGACGAAAGATTAAACATATAGAGGAAAAATTTAAAGAAGGGTTTGCTTTCATTAGACAGAGACAGATAAACCTTAGGATGTTATTATGATCCCAAAGCACTAAAAGTTTGTGATATCACTCTGCAAACACCTTTATTAATTAATTCTATTTATCGTTTTCCCATGTAAACACTCACATTTATATCACATCACACATACAAACACACGCTTATATTATATATATCCATATGCGGATGCATATATATATATATCTATAGAGAGAGGTAAATGCTTATCCTGAAAAAGCCAAGGTCAATACCCTATCTATCTTTGTTCTTTAAGGTCCTTTATATATCCAAGAGTTATAAGCAACAAATATGCACCGAGTATATAAGGATATCGAAAAACCATTATATATTAATTATACATATTTGTACGGTGTATGCATAATGAGATTTATATGTAATGACTTGATGTATATGGATGATTTAGAAGCGGAAAGAGATGAACTTACGGGTGAAGAAAATGCTCGAACAGCCAAGCTCTGAGGATATTCACAGAACGTTCAGGCAAACCGCGTTGCGGCCTCCACGCTTCTTGCTCCATCATACCTATCTGGTGGAACGCGCGTTGCTGACGCAAGCTCTGCTCCAGCAGACGCAGTCGCGGCGTCTCGCCCTTGGTTAACCCTGAGGAAGAGCCGGCCGCGTCCTTCTCTCCCAGCAGCTCGCAGCTGTGTCTGAGCTGTGCGGAAATGGCGTCCTTGAGGCACCGGAAATGCCTCGACATGGCCTTTTGGGCTAATGCCGTGTACGGAACGGCCGCTCCATAACCCATCACTAGGTCGAACGAGTTCACCACCATTTGCATTTGTTCACAGTAATGGTTGTACCGTCGGTCCACCTGCAAAAACAATACAGTATATGCAATCATTTGTTTTGAAAATAAATGTTATAAACTCGTATATGTTTTCACGTGATTAATGTATATAGTGCAGACTTTTGTCACGGAACGCAACCATGCACGGGACTAATAAATAAATTTAGTTATAAATAATAAATTAGTTAATTATACTCAAAATGAGTATAATAAAGCTGAGGAAGCTTCGAAAACCATAGGATGAATAAAAATTATTAGAGAAATTAGGGAGCACGTAATATGCTCCAAGTGTTCGTTTTCCTGCAATAGTAAATTAATTAATTAAGTTTAACATCTCATAGAACATAAAATTAGAGGAAAGATAAAGTCAACTACGAAATATATAAAAGTATATATATATATATGTCTGTGTGTGAATAAAGAATGAAGTAACTTCAAGGACCGGCTTTGGTACGTAAGGAAGGTAGCTTACATGGAGAAGGAAACGCCAATTTCTGGTCGAAGACTTATCACAAATCGTAATTTCTTATGCACTGATTAATGGATACCACCAAACGCTAATCACACAATTATTCAATAATCTAATTATATATATACAAGTTCAATCACGCGAATTAGAATATTCTTAAATTATATATTAAAAAATAAAATGAAGGTAGGATTACGTAATCAGACTCTACCAACTGGAGCATCTGTATTCCCTGTTGCACCAGTCGGTCTTTCTCTATAGGATTTTCTGAATTCATGTATATGTCGTACGTAGCATATATTTATTTTGTTTTTTCATAAAAATAAAATAAAATAGATTATTACGAAGAGAAGCAAGCAAATTTCTTTTGTTTGCATTGATTAGGAGGGTAAGTGGTGATGTGAAACTTAGTGGATTTTTCAACAAATATCAACTAAATTATCACATCATGTCTTTGCTGTTTAAGTCATGGATCAATTACTGATTAGAACGATAATTTTTTTAGATTTTTAACGAAGAATGTTGTATGCAATAATTAATTTAATCACTAAGGAAAGTTAAAAAAAAATAATATGGAAGAGAAAAGGATTAGTAAGAACATGCCTCTTCAAGCATGGCGAGTAGCTTGACCTTCCTTCTTTGATGCTCGATCCGATCTGCTGCCGACAACGGAGGATGATCCTTCGCCACTGTCGCCGGCGAAGATGAACCTCCTCCACCACTGCCTCCGCCGCTCGTGGTAGGATTCGCTGTGTTTCTATTACCGAACTTGTTTTTCTTGAAGTGTCCTCTTCCGACACTACAAAACTCTTCCAACAACTCTTGCGCAGCTTTCGTGTACTTGGAGTTCCTCAAGATGTTGATCCCTGCAATAGAGGAGGAGGAGGAAGCCGACGGCGACGCAAAATGACTTACCACTTGATGATGGTGATGATGTTGTTGGTGATGAGAAGAGCCTAGTAACCCCTTGAAATGATTGTATTGATGATGAGTGGAAGTGTTAGAAGAAGTTGAAGTACCATCGACTCCTTGGTTGCTTCCGTAATAAATGTTTCTATACTCCTCGGCCTTCGCCGCCGCTGCCGCCTCAAGGGATGACGAAAGCGACAACGAGAGGCCTTGTCCACCTTCCACGTGGACAGTCCCGATCTCAGCGTTGGCTCCTTGGCCGTGATGTTGATGATCGGACCACGTGAAATGTTGCTGAAGTTGTTGTTGCATAGCGTTATTGTCGTTGCCGCCGAAGGCGGTTGTGTAGCCTTGATGATGGTTCGGAAGTAACATGTGAAGAGTTGAGTTGTTGTTGGTGTTGGATTCCTGCGGCGACGGAGACGGTGACCGTTGTGTTGTCGGCTGCGGCGGGGGTGGAGGGTTCATCAAGAAAAGCTGCATGGCGGCTGCGGCAGCGGTGGCTGAATCCGTGGCATTCATCCCCGGAATATTCTCGTGATGCTGACGATGTTGCTGCTCCAATAACTGCCTTGTAGTAACCGAATTCGACGGGTTGTAAGTCGAGGGTAAGGATTGGTGGAGAAGTTCTCCAGAGGCGGTACCGCCGGCGGGATAGGTGAACATTTCCGACAACATCCCGGCGGTTTCGTAGACCGGAATCCCAGCACCAGCGGCGGAATCTTCGTCGATACCGACTTGGTTTGGCGGATGCTGGGATTGATGAGTCGTCAGAGTAGAAGACGATCGATCAAAACCATTAGAGAAGGTGAAGATGCCTTGGGGATGATGATGATGATGCTGATGATGGTAATCTTGGGACATAGAAAGATCTGACGATGATAAAGAATTATTGTTATTGTGGATAATCTTGATGAAGTATTGATGATAAGAAGAGAGAATTGTGGGAGTTGTAGCTATTCCCATGTGTTCATGAAATCTTCAATCTTCTTCTTCTTCATCATATCTTCTCTCTCCTCGGTGGGTGTGTGATTGATTGTATAGACATACATATAATATATATTTGCTCGATCGGATCCTGCAGTAGTACTGAAGGATTATTAATTCAGACGAAGAAACATCAAAATTATTGAGACAAAGAAGAAGAGAAGAGTCAACTAAGTCTTCCATTACTTTCAGCTTCGGTCATCATCTGTATCTATAACCCTCAAAGAACACATACATACATACACATGTGTATAGGTATACGTAGAGATGATGAGGTTATGGCAGAAAGAGCAGACTAATACCTTGGAGTTACAGACAAAGAAAGAGAGAAAAGATGAAGATGGAACTTAGGTATCGTTTTCTCTGTATCTCTATGACACTCTCTCTCTCTCTCTTGCTTTCTCTTTCTGCCTCTCCTTTTCTTCTTCTTCTTCTGTTAGTGAGAGTTTATTCAGCAAATTCTGGAAACCATTAATAAAAAAACTACAAAAGAAAAGAGATTAAAGAAATACTCATAATCTCTCCCAAAGAGAAAGGAAGAGAGAGAGAGAAAGATAGAGAGAGCGGTCGCTGTTCTTTCTTCTTCACCTCCCTTTTTATCCCACCAATCTTCTTTATTATTATATCATTATTTATTTTTTATTTTTTTGTCGCCATTTATTTTTTTAATTTATTTAATTTTTGCTCTCATCTTCGCAAAGGTATCCCATTTCTACATAACGACGACTATAAAAAAAGGAAGAATTCAACTCGGAATTACCAATATACCCTCGCCTCTATCTCTATCACAATTTTTAGAAGAAAAAAATATAGATTATATTTTTTATTTGAATTTCAAGTAACATAAATATTTTTTTATGAATTGTTAGTATTAAAGTCTAGAACAATTTTTTGTTAGGTTGTTAATATTTTTTGTTAGGTTGTTAATAGTAGTTAATTAGTTGTTAACTATAGGGTTAGATTAGTAATTAGTTAGTATAGTTAGTTAGAATATTTTGTGTATAAATACATGGACAATATATATTTTTTAAACACATGAAATAAAAATATCCTTTCTTTTTGTTAAAATGGTATCAGAGCCTTTAAGGTTTTAAGGGTAAAAAAAAACCTAAAATCTCTATGTTCTGTGTTTCTCTCGCTAATTCTTTCGCTCATTCTACAAACGGATTCTTGCTCTCAATTCTCTTAAATTTGATTTCTTGTTCTCTTTCTCCAGAAATTCTTTCTCCCAAAATCCAGAAATTCTTCTTTTCTTTCTTCTCCACATATTGATTTATGCTACTCGTCCCTGGCCATAGAATTTTCGTCGGCTCTCGTTTCTTTTCTGGCTGGACATGGACTGTTTGCTCATTGCCTTCTAACAAAAAACCAGTAGGTTGTAAATGGTTGTTTAAGATTAAATACAATGCTGATGGCAGTTTAGATAGATACAAAGCAAGATTAGTGGCTAAAGGATTTACATAAAAATAAGGTATTGATTATGTTGATACTTTTAGTCCTGTTGCTAAGATGATTACAGTTAGAATTCTTTTATGTTTAGCTTCATCAAATAATTGGATAATAAATCAAATGGATGTTTCAAATGCTTTTTTAAATGATGGTTTAAAAGAAGAAATATACATGCAACTACCTCCTGGATATATGCCATCTGAGGGGGAGATTTTCCCTGATAATCCTGTTTGTAAATTACATAAGTTATTATATGGTTTAAAACAATCCTCACGTCAATGGTATTTGTTTGAAATTCTCATCTGTTTTGTTAAATTCTGGTTTTACACAATCTGTTTCAGATAATTCTCTTTTTTTGAAATCATCTTCTGATTATTTTATTGGTCTTTTAGTGTATGTTGATGACATCTTAATTGTTGGGAATAATGAATCTGCTATTGAATCTGTAAAACAACTTCTTCATTCTCATTTTGTTGTCAAAGATTTAGGAGATTGCAGGTATTTTCTTGGTTTAGAAATTGCTCGATCTTCCAAGGGATCTCTTTGAGTCAGCGTAAGTATACTTTGGAAATGCTTGAAGAATTTAGTATGTTAGCTTCTAAACCGGTTCTTATACCTATGGATGTGAATACGAAACTATCTCTTACAGATAGTGCACCTTTAGCTGACCCCCCAACATATCGCAAATTGATTGGAAAGTTGATATATTTACCCATTACTCGTCCTGACATATGTTTTGCGGTTAACAAATTAAGCCAATTCATGTCTTCTCCTACTGACTTACATCTTATTGCAGCGAAAAGAGTTTTACGATATTTAAAAAACAATCCTGGATATGGACTGTTTTATCCTTCAAGTCACAACAGCAAATTAACTGCATTTTGTGATGCGGATTGGGCTTCATGCCCAGACTCTAGACGATCGGTTACAGGTTATTGTGTATTTTTGGGAGATTCTTTGATATCGTGGAAATTTAAGAAACAGGTTACAGTTTCAAGAAGCAGCGCCGAAGCAGAATATCGTGCACTAGCGAATGCTACATGTGAATTGGTATGGATATCATCCTTACTCCGTGAAATGTCTTTTCCTATTACACAACCCGCGTTGTTGTTTTATGACAATACAGCTGCTATACATATTGCAAACAACCCTGTTTATCATGAGCGCACAAAACATATCGAGATTGACTGCCACCTAGTTCGTGAAAAGATTCAATCGGGGTTTGTCAAGACTTTGCATCTTCAAACGCAACACCAACTGGCCGATGTTTTGACGAAGTCTTTATGTTCAGCACAGTTTTATAATCTCACTTCCAAGATGGGAGTAAATAACATGTACTCCTCATCTTGAGGGAGAGTATTAAAATCTAGAACAATTTTTTGTTAGGTTGTTAATATTTTTTGTTAGATTGTTAATAGTAGTTAATTAGTTGTTAACCATAGGGTTAGATTAGTAATTAATTAGTATAGTTAGTTAAAGTATTTTGTGTATAAATACATGGACGATGTATATTTTTTAAACACATGAAATATGAATTTATGAATATTTATATGATTTTCATGATTGTTATTTTTTTATTGAATTATACCTAAATTGATTTGTTATATTTTTCAAATTGCGATCCGGAATTATACTTTTCAATTTTTCATTCATCAATTTAGTTAATTTTTTTTGGGTTTTTGTTTCATATTTCCGCAAAATATTATTATAATAACTATATTGTTATTATTGTTGATCTTTAGTGTGTAAAGTAATATATTTTAATAGGAATTTATTTCGTTACGCAGAAATATGTATCATTTTCCCGGAAATGTCGATTGGAATAAACATATTTAAAGGAGTTATTTTGGAAACTAAATAAAAAGCAAAGTAAAAAGGAATAAAATAAAGATAAGGTCAGTACAAGGTCATATCTCAATGATCCAAACCACCACCATTAAATACTTCCACATTTTTTTCCGTTTTGAAATTCCCATATCGCCCTTATCGTTTCTTTTCCTTTCCACGTTGGGGTTAGTTGTTGGTAGGGTCAATTACGTCAATTCCGTACTCGTTTTGTGGGCGCATATCAATATATTATACACATGGAACGGAAAGCTAAAAGAAGAGCAAAAGCTTTACAATATCTGAAACCACATTTTACCTCAAAACGATATATATTACACAAAATCAAGCATTTTGATGTCTAATTATACATTTAAAATAAATATTAAAAAAATATATAAAATTAAAATGGATAAAATAAAAAATGGATGAAATGTAAAAATAAAATAAATAGAACACATAATACTAAATAAAAATTGTTTCAATTTCATAATATAGTTGATAAAGTTAGATGACTTTCATCTTGGAGGTTATGCATTCAATTTTTCATTTTATATTTATTTTTTATATTGAATATACATATAGTTTATATTATATGATTTGTATGTTATTTATTTTTTATATTGAATATACATATAGCTTATATTATATGTTTTGTATGTTATTGTGTAGGTTTTGAGAGTTTATAGGATATGTATCCTAAGAATAATAGCTAAAGGTTTCAGATTTTTTTAAAAAATTGCAAAGAAATTATTGGTCATTAGCATTTGAGACAAAAGTTTTTCCTTTAATTTTAAGCATAAGTAGGACTTAAGTATAACATATTTGGACGATAATGAAACCTCGTTTGTAGAATTTGTATGATTTTATAACAAACGATGAAAAATAGGATAGTTAGCACGTGCGAAGGGTATGTTTAGCACGTGGGAAAATTCAAGTGAGAGAGTTAGGTTTGTGTGGGGGTCTCAATAGCTTCTGAAAACCACACATAACCGCTTTCCGGTTTGGCAATGTTTGATTCCCCTCTCCTATGTTTTTCCTGTTACGATATACAATAACTGTTATATCATATGGTATTCCATATCAATAATTAGTGGCATTGTGTATTCTATCCCGTAATATTCTCTTTTTTTCATTGTTTTTTCTCTTTTTTTGAAATTTATTATTAAATATTATTTATTAGATCATAAAATTCCCAGATAACTTTATTTATTTATATTTATAATAACATCATGAGGGGTCTTCTGTTAGTCTCAGCTAATGTTAGAATATCACGTAACGATGTATGTATGTGAAGCTCATTATTTATGTGCTTATAATTCAGATTTTTTGTTCCAACTTTTATATTGTTGTGATATTAATTAATTAGTAGTATAAACAATAACCCTTTGAGGAATTATTTCAGGAATTAACAAAAACGTATTATGATGAAAAGAATTTGATTGGACAGCCAAATACACGCACACACACATATGTGTGTATAATAATAATAATAATAATAATAATAATAATAATAATAATAATAATAATAATAATAATAATAATAATAATAATAATAATAATAATAATAATAATAATAATAATAATAATAATAATAATAATAATAATAATAATAATAATAATAATAATAATAATAATAATAATAATAATAATAATAAAAAGAGTTTTGTTGAATAGAAAAGTTTTACCACATTGGAATTGACGTGTGGAAGCTAGAAACGGTTAGAGACATATTGTATATGCAAGTGCAGGTTATAAATCCCGAATTGGATAATAATTAATTGAAGGCTCGAAAGCTAAATGAAGCCCACTTGTATTAGGAAAATTTGTCCATATATGTTACATTTGTGTTGGAATCTATCATGTCAGAATCAGATACCACATCAATAATTTTTGCAACATTTTATTTTAATCTAAAGTTATGTTCAAGTGGCTCTACGAGGATAATAATTATATATAATCACTTTTTATTTCTTTTTCCTTTTCTTAAAAAATTGAAAAAAATTAGCCCATTGGGTATAATATTAATATCGAATTATAATCGTTTTGGCATGACGAGAAGCCCCTGCCAATGTATCCGAGATATTCCTCCTTCTCCAACTTTTATATTTATATGTGTTATGTATCATAATGAAATTGTTTTAGCATTTAATATATGATGTAGACGATGTATTCAAATTCACGATGTTTCGTCTTTAGAGTTTCTTTCGCGAAAACATTGCCTTTTGAAAGTCTCGAAAAGACGATTTTATTTCATTTTACAAAATCGATAATCGATAAATAATGTATTAAAAACTAGGAGTTGTTTTGATTTTTAAAATAACAGTGTATAACCAATATGTAGTCAAGCTATTATCGCATATATGGAAGGAAAATATAGTAATCCGATAATGAATTTTGAAATAATTATTTTAAATGGTTAAAAGATTTGGAAGGAACCAAAAAAAAAATCCATATTGAGTTCCATTACGGGGTACTTACAATAATAGAGTTATTCAAGATTGCAATTACGACGCTTCCATCAATCGGTCAATCAATCTTTTATTTGATTCCTTATTTTTCTGATTTCTCCGGTAAATTCATTTAGAAAATACGATTTCTCATTATTGAAAATTTTGTATAGTTGTTTCATCTTTGGTCGTTTTGAAAATGGACTATTGTAATAATGTTGTAATTTTGTTTAATTATCTATACATACACAAACGTTTGATAAAACAATGTTATTTTCAATTAGGAATCATATTAACCGGTTGAAAATAATATGGTTATCTGTATTTTGCATATTTTTAAAATAAATAAAATTAGAAGCAAAAAATATAAGATAAAAAGAAATTCCAAGACTTGTGTTGTGCCAAATTACCAAAAAAGATTTGAACACTCTGATTCTGCTGCGAACAACGAGCAAGCTCCGCACGAATCTGATGTACCCGTGCAGCATTACCTGCGGAAAATTGTTGTCGAAGATCTTCCCACAGCGTCCGCACATCATCAACAATGGAAATATTGGTCCTCAATTGCGGATCAATAGTGTTGAACAACCACTCGATCAACATAGAGTTGACAAGATCTCATTCCTCACGATCAGGAGAATCGGGCAAAGGTGCAACAATTGTACCATTGAGAAACCCTAGTTTTCTTTTCGTGCGAAGGGCATGTCTGATGTGTTTGGTCCATTCCTCGTAGTTAGAATCACCACGAAGTTGAACCGATGTGATAACAGTTCCCGGCCCCTCTAACGGATGCAAATAATATGGAGACCCGAAAGTGCAAGTCGCACGAACGGTCGGAGCGACAGGCGGTGGCTGTGCTACGGCCGGTTGGACAGCGGCAACACCGGCCGACTGAGCATCGGTCCCACCTGGCTGGTAGGCCATGGAACCGGCAGATCAGCGAAAACAGAAAACGGAGGCGTGCGGCGGAAAGATGAAGACGCGCAACGAAAGCGAAAGACAGATTTTTTTTAAAAAAAATAATAATAAAAAAATAATAATAATTCTCAGGAAATTTCCTCGATAGAAATTTTGAGGAAATTTCTGAGGATCCTCAACAGACGCGCGCGGGTATGCCGGCAGGTCGGACCAGATCCAGATCCAGCAGAGGCGCGGCGGAAAACAGACGCCGGAAAACAGAGGCGCCCGGAAAGCAGAGGCGCGGCGGATCGACTGGGCGACGGAACGACTGGGCGACGAATCGACTGGGCGACGGAACGACTGGGCGACGGCGACTGGAAGACGGCGACTGGAAGACGGAACGACTGGAAGAGGTGCGAACGACTGGGCGACGGAGACTGGGCGACGACAAACGGCAGAACGGCAGAAAGGCAGAACCGAACAGAGAGCAGCTACTGAACAGAGACACGGTGAGGCGGTGCGCTGCGAACGGCAACTGTAACGGCGGCGGCGGCGGCAAAGAAAGTAATACGACGGCGGCGACGAATAATCGCGGCGGCGGTCGGAAAATTCGAGCGACGGCGGCCCGCTAAAAGCGGCGGCGGGCGGGAAAAATAAAAAACGGTTTAAAA
>CM071868.1:37215532-37231636 GCA_036759665.1 Gynandropsis gynandra | reverse complement strand
TTGCCTTCCGGTCGGAAAATTCGAGCGACGGCGGCGGCTAAAAGCGGCGGCGGTCGAAAAAAAAAATAATGACGTTTAGACGGGGCTAAGGCGCTGATACTATGCCAAATTAGAGTGAATACTGTGTGTCGTATTATTAGGTCTAAGACCGTTTAAATAGAAAATCTAATCATGATACAAACCCTAATCATGGGTAATTACCAAAAACACCCTTACTACTACATAAGTAACCCTAATATGTTGTACGAATTTGGCAAATCAAAGTCATAAAATCTTCAAACACGACCTTGAAAATAATGTGAGAAAAAGTCACTTTTGGTATTTATTTATTTATTTATCCATCGTTTACATATGATCGAATAACACATAATATAATTAAAATCGACTAAAAAATGCAAAATAATGAAGAAGATTTTAGAAGGTCAATAATTAAAGTAACAAATCAAATATCAAGATAAAAACCATCATCAAAATGAGTGAAGCAAAAGACTAACCCATATTATAATTAATTCCTCTTTTCCCACCTAAAAATTTCGCATCTCATTTTCATTTTCTTTAAATAAAAGGAAATTAAAACGGAAAAGAGGAAAGATGATCGATAAATTCTCTAAATAGTTTTTTTACAAATTAAAAATATATAATTTTTTCCAACTGCAAACCGGATTGATAGTTGACAGCCCAACCTTCTTCTCTCCTACCATCTGTCTTTTCTTTTTTCTTTTTTTTTAATTTTAAATCTCTCACGTGAATCCCACCCTCCATTCACACGTTTGCACAACCATCAGTCACGTGCCAAAACTCCTTTTTCGCACGTGTGAGTTACATCTCCTCTTTACGCATTTATAGCCCATGCAAAAAAAAAAAAAAAACAATCCACACGTTTGAAGAAGTAGTAATGTTGGGTTAAAATGATAGTTGCCAAATCTCTTTACACTTAACTTAATCTATGCGTTGCCATACTTCCACGTTATTCGCTTTCCGTCCTTTCCTTCATCACATTAATCTCTCTCTCTCTTTCATTTAACATTCTATGATTAACAAAATTACAATTAATGAACCGCCGAATAAGCGTTATTAATTGTATATGCGTATTAAATTCTCCAAAATATGTCCAATAATATTTTATTATAACCCAAGATGAACAAAGTATATAAAATGTTTCTTCCTCATAAAATTTAAATTCTCATATCAAAGATGCTTACATTAGCCGGACCATCACTACTTTTGGAAAAAAAGAAAATTGGTGAGACTTATATCGATAAAATAAAAAGAACTTTTTGTAAGAAGTAGATGTAATGAGTTGTAAGATCTTGTGATTTTTAAAAGTATAAAATACACTTATATAATATTTTTTATATATATAAAGAGATGTTACATGGATGGTCTGGTTTTTGCATTCATAATCAAAATATGAATAGATGATTATCGAACATAAATACTCTCATAAATATTAATAGCACGAAGCTTGTTTTCCATATAAACGGTAAAGATAAGTTTTATTTTTATTTAAAAGACTCATTGTTTTCAATAGATAATTAATTCGTATTTTGTTATAATAATCGTACTCATAATTTTTGTTTTAGTATTTGTAATTGGAATTAGAGGTTGATATAGATCAATATAAAAAAAAGTTTACCTAGATCATATACTATCGTTCATACACTAATTTCATGTATTTAGCTTTTAAAAAATTATTTGGATATTAAAATGCCAAATAAAAATTTAGATTTAACTAATTTTAAAAGTTAGTTAAAAAAATTAAGATTGACGAATGGCATATAAAAGATTTTATGATATATGTCTTAACCAATTTAGGCAATACGATACAATATGATATAATATTGTTTTCACTGTCCAAATATTAAAATTAGAATATACGTTACGTTGATATCATGTGTAATATGATTTGGTTTTAACTAATCCTAAAAATTAGTTTAAGAGAGAAAGAGTCTGAGGTTGGGTCGGACGATCTACATATCTGGAGACTGAACCTTTGTAAGGCCTTTCTCTCACTCAATAGATCTATCTGGTCTGATACGGTACAGTACAATACGAGACGATGGAATGAATGCTATGGCATGGATGGTAGAAAGATTGCTAATATTATATATAAGTTTATGATTTATTTCCAAGTCGATGTGAAACAATACAAAATAACTTTTTATCACGTCAAAACTCGATCTCGAAACATAGACATCACAATCGGAGATTAATATCGAAATATTCAATTCAAAAAATGAAATATGCTCTATTATAATATCAAATATTAACTTAGTCTAACTAATACTAAGAACTAACAAAAAGATATAAGATTATCATATGAATATTGTTGATAATCTTATATCTTTTTGTTAAGGTAATTCTTAACATGAAATATTTGAAATCTCGTACACATCTCCTCTAAAGAAACAAAGTAACAAACGATCTATAATTATATATATAGTAATGGTCACAATAAATTTTTGGCAAGATATTGACAAATGTAACTGGAGTGGAATATTAAAAGCAAATAACTATAACTATAATCAAGTAAATATTTCTGATTAAACTTGTCGAACAAAGACTCAAGCGTGACTACAACATAATTACCCAAAAAGATAAAAACTATATGATTATGTCATCGGGTTAAAAAAAACACTTTGTAATGGCTTGAATTGGGTCTGAAATGTACGGACAATCTTAATTTCTCTTTCCAGTTGTAATTTATTTTATTCAGATAACTTTTTTGTTATCAATATTGTGACGAAACATTAATATTGTGACGAAACATTAATTGATAAAATTACAACATATAATTATTATTTCGTTATTCTTTTTTTTGTGCCAACTTTCAATGCACTTTGTTTTTCTTATGAAGCCGTACCCTCCCCTTGTGTATATATTTTTTAACTATTATAAGTATTATTATAATTATAAAAATTATGAATATCTGATACTTTTATGAATGATAATATAAATTTACGATAAAGATCATAATGAATTTTTGATTTTTAAATTGAAGAATCATATTTTTTTTTATGAATAGACAATGTAACTATTTATTTCAATATATAATTTCTAAATTTAAAATATTCTTCATTCTTTCGTATTTCATATTTTCTGTTCATTCTTTCATATTCAAACTTTTAGATAAATTTTCTATTTTTTCCTTAATTAGTTATATGTATACATATATATCACATATGAGATATGTTCATACTATGATATACATACATCATATATCATGCATATCATATATCATGTACATATGTATATTATATATATAATATGTACATGCACATACCTATATCATATATCCATGTATATATATATATGATCCATCATATTATTATTAATTTTTAAAACGTTATCAGTATCATCGCTTTAATAAACTAAAATTTAAAACTCGATATTTTTACACCATAAATATTTTTTACACCATTAAAAATTACATCGTAATTTTTTTTACGTCGTTAAAAAATTACACTGAAAAAGTTTTTTACGACGTTAAAAGAATATGTTGTAAAAATTATACGACGTTATAAAAAATTATGCATTAATTTATTTTACGCCATTAAAAAATTACTCATTAAAAATGACTTCAATTTTTTTTATTTTCAATCAATTTTAGTTTTCAATTTGGACTCGATTTAAATATATATATATATATATATATGGACATCATCGACTTAATACCTTACATAATGGACTGAATACCGTAGACTGAATGTTAGACATCATGGACTGAAATTAGGACATCATTGACTAAATATAATACATCATGAATTGAATTAGGACGACCTTGTAGTCCAAAATTGCAGACAGTTTGCAGACTACTTTTTCCGTTTGTATTTACGGATGAATTGCGGACGAATATGTTTTTGCGACGCGTGTTTGCAGACGGATTTTGGGCATTCTTAATCCGTCCCTAAACTTGTTTAGGAACGGATTAGAGACATATTTGTCAGTCTGGAATTCTTAAATTTCTTGTAGTGATAAAACATTATGGACTAGATAACAAAAATAAAATACATATTTTATATTATATAATTAATGAAATCGGCTAACAGGCAATAATTTACTACATTTCTATTTATGTTATATTTATGTTTATTCTTATAATTTATAAAGAAGGTTATGCCACCTAATTATTTATTTATTTTATTTAATATTATATGCTAATTTAATTTTTTATTTAGTTTATTTAATTATTTTATTTAATATTATATTCTAAAAATTATTATGATAATGAATAAATTGAATTTGTTCTAAATATAATTATCGTGTCGGATTTTTTGAATCTCATATGATGACACTCGATGCCTCACGATAAAATTATATGACATGAGCATTTTGATACTAAAATGCATCCTAAAAGCAAAAAGATCATTGTTACAATGATAAAGACAATAATTTCTCCGAAGAGAAAAATAAAAGCCATGATTTTTCTATGCCATCATATTGTATACGATTTTAAAGATAAATATAATACAAAAGAAGATCCGAAAGATTTGTGGGAGTCTCTTAAAGATAAATTCGATCACAAAAATATGTGATCCTCCTAGAGACAAATATTCATTGGCTAAATATGAAATTCCAAGATTATAAATCCGTGGATGAATATCATTCTACGATGTTTGAAATAATCTCTAAAATGGAGCTATATGTGATTATGATAAATTGGAGAATATATTATCAACATTACATGTGGATATTGTCATAATATCGAGCGAAGGTTTGTAAAATCTGTCACAAATTATTACAATTTCTCCTTGTTACAGAATAATAAAACGAGCTACTAATGAAAAATTATCATGCTCGTCCCACTGGGTCTATACCATTCTATGAAACAAATGAACATCGCATATTGTATTAACAAAATTAAAAATGATACAACATGAAAAAGATATCGACATGAAGTCTTATTAGATTTTTAATATTTTTTGTTAAAATTTTATATGCAACTTCAATTTCATATTTTTCAAGTTCGTTAATATCTTTACCGGATCAAAGTAACATCAAATATGTTACGATCAAATATCAATGATGTAGATGTTGCCATAATTGGCATAATTCTCCAACGGCAAACATATCTTGTGTTTTTGGCAATAAGATCATTCTACCATCATCACCTCCAAGTCATTCCTTTTTTCCGCAATTTCATTTTTTTGTAAATGTATATTGCATTTTCCTTTTCTATGTATTCACTCAAACATTGTAACGCCAATATAAATTTGTACAAATGATCTATCAATTAAAAAAAATAATCATTCTCCTGTTCTTCACAATTCTTATCATTCTCTCAAATTCTTCATGGTATCAGAGCCCGGTTCGTCCCGATTTGAATATACAAATGTTGGGCCCCCGATCGCGATGTCCATGCTCCATGATCGAGCCTGGGCATAAGGGGTAGTGTTATGATAAGTTATCCCACATCGACTAGGACATGAACTTTGGGACTCATACATATGGTGTTGGGCAACCCTAAACTCTTGAACTAGCTTTTGGGATTAGTTAGACCCAATCCATATTTGACTCAAATTCTTCTACAAACCTTATTCTTGTATCAAATCTCGACCACCTAGCTATGGACACCACAAGCAAGCGCATACCAATTCTCCTCAATGGTGATAACTACACTATATGGTCCAGACTCCTTGAAGCGAATCTCAAGAGTTGCTCGTTGTGGGGTTATATTCAACCCTCAACGGATCCGAAGGAGATCATGATTCGACACAATCAAGACAACATTTTTAATTTATTGTCGACTCTTGATGCATCTTATCATGATCTAATTAATCATATTCTTCGTCAATCAGAATTCCTTCACTTAACGAAGTGTGCATGATGATCAAGAAAGAAGAGGGATCAAACCGGCTCTTCAAGGGACCTGCAGAGATCGCTCATCTAAACAAGAAACACGATGGATTCTCTAGAAACTTCAAGTCCAATACTGACTGTAAAACCTCTTATTACTGTGATCACTATAGGAAAAAAAAATAGCACTCCAAAGAAAGATACTGGATCCTTCACCCTCACCTCAAAACCCGAGGAAGGCAGAGATCGCATCCGAGAGAATCAGCCCGCTATGCATCACAACCCTAGGCCTCACAGGGATCACAATCCCTATACGTGACATTAGAGGCGCTTGAACACATGCTTAGCAAGGTCCTCACCGCCTCAGACAATACCAAGGCTGATCCAAAAGAGGATGGAAACATTGCTTTACGCTCTCGTCTTAAACATCACGTTGTCATTGACTCGGGAGCGACATCACACATGATAAAAGATCAATATCTTCTTGAGCATATGAAAAAAATCAATAGGAGAGGTTACGATAGCTGATGGTCAAAGTGTCCCGATAAAAGGCATAGGAAAATTAAAATTGCTTGCAAAAGACTCGACCGCTCTATATGTACATGATTTTACAACTAATCTTATTTCGGTTTAAAAATTGGTTAAAGATTGCAATTGTCTTGTGTGCTTTGATTCTAACAAATTTTGGTTATGGATATTGAGACAAAAATGATCATAGGAGGTGGAACACTACGAAATGATCTTTACGTGCTTGAAGAGCTTATCACCCCCACGGACTCTTTACCTCGTGCTTTATTAGTTTTTTCATCTATTTCCAACAAAGATGATGCTTCGTCTAAGTTATGGCATGTTAGACTAGGTCATTCTCATTTTCAATCCCTCAAACATGTTTTCCCGCATGTTAGTTTTGATCATGAGAAATGCGAGTCTTGTATCTTGGGCAAGCATTGTAGAACCGTTTTTCCTATTTCTAAAACTCTATATAACAAGTGCTTTGAATTGATTCATTCGGATGTTTAGACTGCTCCATGTTTCACTAGAGATCAAAAGAAGTATTTTGTAAGCTTTATTGACAAGAAATCAAAACTTATATGGCTATATCTTCTACAATCTAAATCTGCCATCTATGATTGTTTTGTTAAATTCTATCAGCATATTCTAACCCAATATGAAGCAAAAATTAAGTGCCTCCGTACAGATAATGGTGGTGAATTCGTCAATTACAAGCTCGGATCGTTCCTTGCCAAACACGACATCGTTAACCAGACATCATGCCCTTATATGCCAACAAAACGAAGTCGCAGAGCGTAAGAACCGACACCTCATGGAGGTCTCCCGTACTATCATGTTCGATCGAAATGTTCCCAAGAAGTTTTGAGGGGATGCGGTCCTCACAACATGTCACCTCATTAATCGTCTACCGACTAAGTGCCTTGACAACAAAACTCCATATGAGGTATTAAATAACTCAAAACCCGACATAAACTATTTGCGTATTTTTGGGTGTGTTTGTTACGTGTTTGTTGCAGACAATCAACGTACCAAGCTCGATCTGAAAACCATTAAGTGCATGTTTGTGGGATATAGCTCTTCCTCGAAAGGGTACAAATGTTATAACCCGGACTCTCGCCGCATAATCTTGTCTCGAGAAGTCAAGTTTGATGAAGGACGCAATTTCTATGGAAATCAAGATTGGAAAGAGCTTAAAAATCTCTCGGTACCCCATGATCTCAACTCTTCCCTAAAATATTTCATAACACAACTGTAGAGTAAAGGTGTTGCAGGTCAAGAAGATAGCCAAAATGATAGGGGGAATCGGGCCGTTGATGAGACAGCGCTACCCACTCGTGTTGGTGATGACAGAAATCTCGCAGAAGGAACAACACGGGTTGGGAGCCAAGAGACCCGTGCGGGGCAAGAAGCCCGCCCGTGCTCATTACCCAGCACGAGCGTGTTGGTGTTGACAAAAATCTCACAGAGGGAACAACACGACCTGGGGAGAGCGCAGACCCGCGCAAGCGAACACAGACCAGGACAGCCTGCTTGTTCCATCTACCCAACACGAGCGTGTTGGTCTCACAGAGGGAACATCACGACTTGGGGAGAGCGGAGACCCGCGCGGGGCAAACACGGGTTCTAAGACAGAGATGGAGCGTCCCGCTCGAGCTTTAGTTCGGGTCGTTGGCGACACCGATCGGACCGCTGACAGAGACAATCACGAAGATGAAGAAACACATGAAGATGCCATCATTCAGGAACATCACGATGCTGTTGTCCCTTTTCGCAACACCCGTATTCAAAAACCGGTCTCTGAATGGCTATACAAGGGAGAATACTATACTGGTCTTGTTGTTGCTTATCCAATTCAGAATTATTGTGATATTTCCTCATTACCTACTAACCATTGTGCTTTTCTTAGTAAAATTAACCAATATCATGAATCTGAGTCGTACTCAGAGGCCGTGAATCAGCTCGAATGGATGTCTGCAATGAAGGAAGAAATCTGCGCACTGGAGAAAAACCAAACATGGGACCTCGTCGATCTCCCCCGAGATAAGAAACCTGTCAGCTATCAATGGATATTTAAGATCCAGTACAAGAGTGATGGGTCAATCGAACGACACAAAGCCCTACCTTTGGCAAAAGGCTACACTCAAACCTACGGAGAAGACTACATCGAGACCTTTGCTCCCGTAGCAAAACTTCATACGGTACGAATTTTGTTATCCATTGCGGATAATTTTAAATGGGATCTATGGCAGATGGACGTCAAGAATGCGTTCCTCCAAGGCGATCTTGAAGAAGAAATATACATGCAATATCCCACAAGATATACCAAAGGCACATGGCAAGTATGTAAACTAAGAAAGGTTATATACGGGCTCAAACAATCCCCAAGAGCTTGGTACCATAAGATCCATGATGCCCTCACCGAACATGGCTTTACCAAAAGCGAAGCGGATCACTCCTTGTTTTCAATTCAGGGGGAATCAGGTATAGTTTTTCTTTTAGTGTATGTTGATGATATCATAATTTTTGGAAGTGATCACATAGGAATTGAAAACACAAAAGAGTATCTGAAACGAACATTTGATATTAAAGACTTAGGATAATTAAAATAATTCCTTGGAATTGAAGTTACTCGTTCTACCGATGGTTTGTTCTTGTCCTAAAGAAAGTATACTCTTGATCTACTGAATGTGACAGGAAAACTAGGTGCCAAGCTGGTTAAGACACCTATTGAGGAGAAGCACAAGACTCATCACGAGGGGGAACCTATATCCAATGTCGCCCATTATCAACAACTCGTGGGAAAATTAATCTACCTCACAATCATTCGTCCCGTCATCTGTTTTGCTGTAGGTGAAGTCACTCAGCATATGCATGCCCCAAGAAAACAACACTGGCATCTAGTGGAGAGAATTCTCAGGTATCTCAAGGGATCACCGGGAAAAGGGGTATGGATGGAAAGCAATGGTCAGACGACAATCGTGGGATACTGTGATGCAGATTGAGCCCACCAAACGGATCAGAAATCAACAACAAGATACTGCACCTTTGTGGGAGGAAATTTTGTCACTTGGAGAAGCAAGAAGTAGAACGTAGTTGCTCGTTCAAGTGTAGAAGCAGAGTACAGGAGTATGGCAAACACCACATGCGAACTCATGTGGTTGAGGGATATTCTCCGTGATCTTGGAAGCGACTCAGAGGAACCAACCACCCTACACTATGATAATCAAGCATCAATTCATATAGCGAAGAACTCGATATTCCATGAAAGGACGAAGCACATAGAAGTGGACTGTCACTTTATCTATGAGAAAATCAAGAAAGGAATCATCTCAACAGCCTACACAAGAAGCTCCGATCAACTCGCGGACCTATTCACCAAGGCCCTCCGTGAGAAGGTCAGCTCTAGTCTTCAAAGGAGAATGGGTTTCATGGTTATTCTTAAACCTAGTAAAAGATCAAGTTCAAATGATACCATCATAAAGACTACCTAGTGTTTGTACTATTTTTCCTTCACCGAGTTTTGTCTCATTGGGTTTTCTCGGTAAGGTTTTAACGAGGCAGCACTACCTAGTCTAGATCATTACGAATTTGAGGGGGAATGTTGCCATAATTGGCATAATTCTCCAAAGGCAAACATATCTTGTGTTTTTGGCAACAAGATCATTCTACCACCATCGCCTCCAAGTCATTTATTTTTCCACAATTTCCTTTTCTTGTAAATGTATATTGCATTTTCCTTTTCTATGTATTCACTCAAACGTTGTACGCCATTATAAATTTGTACAAACGATCTATCAATAAAAAATAATCATTCTCTTGTTCTTCATAATTCTTATCATTCTCTCAAATTCTACAGGAGATATATGTTTAGCGGATTGTGCTACAACACACACAATATTAAAAGATAAAAAGTATTTCTCTAAGTTAAGAATACATGAATCTAGTGTCAGTACGATATCTGAAAATGCAAAAAATAATTGAGAGATGTGGAGAAGCAAATTTTATAATGTTTGGAGGGAAAAAATTCATTATATAAGATATATTATTCTCTCCACAATCCCAAAGAAACTTATTGAGTTTCAAAGATATTCGCCAAAATGGCTATCATGTTAAAACTATGAAAGATAAAAATCGTGAATATCTTTATATCACGATAATGGTTTATAGAAAGAAACATATTATGGAAAAATTATCAGCTTTATCCTCTGAATTATATTTCACAAAGATAAGAGTGGTTGAATCATATGCCACTTTTAACCAAAAGTATAAAGATGTGTTTAAGATTTGGCATGATCGACTGGATCACCCTGGTTCAATAATGATGCATAGAATCGTTGAAAACTCCAATGGTCATCCATTAAAAAATGAGAAGATATTTCAATCTCATGAGATCATATGTACTGCTTGTTCTCAAGGAAAATTGATAATAAGACCATCATCGGTCAAAATTGAGCATGAATCACCATCGTTTTTAGAACGAATACATGAGGATATATGTTGACCAATTCATCCACAAAGTAGACTATTTGGATACTTTATGGTATTGATCAATGCTTCAAGCATATGGTCACACGTTTGTCTATGATCAACCCGTAATATTGTATTTACAAGGTTTCTTGCTCAAACAACAAAATTACGAGCTCAATTCTCCGATTACCCTATTAAGAAAGTGAGACTTGATAACGTTGGTGAATTCACTTCCCAAGCTTTCAATGATTATTGTAAATTGATTGGCATTGAGATTGAACATCCATACCGCATGTTCATACCCAAAATGGTATGACTGAGTCGTTAATTAAACGTCTCCAACTCATTGCTCGACCAATGCTAATGAGAACAAAACTCCTAGTTTCTGGTTGGGGGTCATTCTACATGCTGCACCACTAATTCAAATAAGGTCAAGTGATTATCATAAATATTCTTCATTTCAATTAGAAAATGGCAAAAAACCAAATATGTTTCATCTTCGAGTATTTAGTTATACGATATATGTTCCAATTGCTCCTCCACAACGAACAAAAATGGGCCCACAACGAAGATTGAAAATTTATGTTGGATATGTACAACATGATTAAAGCGTGGAAGACCCCTTGGTTCTAAATGTAAAAATACTAAAAAAAGAAAGAAGTTAAATAAATATATTGGTTCTTAGATCATAGAAAACATCCCAAAAGAAATAAACGAGAGAGATGATAATGAAAGTGATGAAAATAATCATGAGCATAGAGAGAATAATGAGATTTCCATTAACTATATCTATGATAAAAATATCATAAGAAGAGATGCAATAAATGACAATGATGAAATATTTCCATTCTCTATATCCAAAGAAATTGAAAATGATAACGAAAATCCAAAACCAATGCCAGTCTCTGAATGTCAAAAGAGACATGATAGAATAAAATGGAAAGAAGCTATGCAAATAGGGTTAGACTCATTGAATAAAACAAAAGTATTCAGACCCATCATTCAAACTCCCAATGGTGTTAAAACAGTTGGAAGCAAATGGGTTTTTGTGCGAAAGAAAAATGAAAATAATGAGGTCACAAGATATAAGGCTCATCTTGTCGCACAAAGGTTTTTCAGAGATCTATAATTGATCATGAAAAAACATATTCTCATGTTATGGAGACAATCATATTTAGATATAAGGCTCATCTTCTCGCACAAAGGTTTTCTCAGAGATCTAGAATTTATTATGAGGAATCATATTCTCCTGTTATGGATCCAATCACATTTAGATACTTGATGAGTTTACCTGCATTAAAATGTTTTGATATGTACCTTATGATGTGGTTGTGATATATCTATATGGATCTTTGGATAATGATATATACATAAAAATTCCTCAAGGATTAAGAATGCTGGAAACATCAAACTCAAAGCGTAAAGTAATATGTGCAATCAAACTGCAACGATCTTTATATGGGCTGAAACAGTCTGGACGTATGTGGTACAATCGTCTAAGTGAATATCTATTAAAAATGAGATTTATAAATAACTCTATTTGACCTTGTGTATTTATTCAGAAAACAACAAGTGGATTTATGATTATAGCTGTTTATGTTGATGATCTGAATATAATTAGGATCTTAAAGGAGATTGAAAATGCTCGAAATTATCTGAAAGAGGAATTTGTAATGAAAGATCTTGGGAAACAAAGTTTTGTCTTGGTTTACAAATAGAGCATGTAAAGAATGATATATTCGTAAATCAATCGAATTATACAAAGAGAGTATTAAAATACTTTAACATGGATAAAGCAAATCCATTAAACACTACAATGTTATGTAGATCTTTAAATGTTGAAAAGGATCCGTTTTGTCCTTGTGAAGAAAATGAAGATATACTTTGACCAGAAGTACCATATATGAGTGCAATAGGAGCTCTCTTGTATCTAGCAAATTGCACTCATCCTGATATAGTATTTGCCACTAATCTCTTGTCACGATATAGTTCTTTCCGTACACATTGTTATTGGATATGGATCAAATATATCTTTCGATATTTACAAGGGAAAATTGATCTAGGATTATTTTATTCTAGAGATTCAAAACACGAGTTGATCATTGTTGCAGATGCAGGCTATTTATCAGATCCTCATAAGTGCCAGATCACAAACTGGACATGTTTTCACAATTAAAAGTATAAAGATATCATGATGCTCTCAGAAGAAAACATTAGTTGCAACATCTTAAAGTCACGCCGAAATCATTGCACTACATGAAGCAACTAGAGAATGTATATGGCTTAGGGCGATAATCCGACTTATACAAGAAACATGTGGATTATTGGGCTAACATCAATCTGACAATATTATATGGAGATAATGCAACATGTGTCGTCCAAAAAAAAGAACGATACATCAAAAGTAATAGTACATAACATATCCCTCTTAATTTTTCTTATATACCCAAGAGCTTGAGAAGAAGAAAGAAGTTGATGTTCGATCAAACGAAAATGTAGCTGATCTATTCACAAAGACGCTTCCCATTTCAATATTGAGAAAACATATTCATAACATCGAGATGCGTCACCTTCGAAGTTTATGATCAAATAAATGGTTGACAATCGATGAGGAATTTTTTATGGTTGCACTCTTTTTTCCTTATCATGGTTTTTATGCCAATGGGTTTTTCCATGGTAATGTTTTTAATGAGATAGTCAATGGACATTCAAGGAGGAATATTATAATTATGAAAAATTATAATTATATAAAATTGTGAATATTTAATACTTTTATGAATAGTCATATTAAATTTATAATTCTTTTATGTAGGATCATATAATGAATTTATGATTTTTTAAATGGAATAATCATATTTATTTTCCTATAAATAGGCAATGTAACTATTCATTTCAATACCCAATGAGAAAATATGACCCACGCGTGCTGTCCCCTTAGCCCGCATGGGTTGCCGTTCTAGAAATTCTTGCACGACTCGGGCTTGCAACAAACACGTTCGGATTGGATGTAACATAGACAGCCCGCACGAGGTGATACCTTAGCCCGTGCGAGGCGACAACCCATAAATTCTTGCACGACCCATGGTGGCAATGAGCCCGCTCGGATGGGATGGAAGGGCATGAGCCCGTGCGGATTGAGCATCTCGCCCGTGCGGGTTGAGCACCTCGCCCGTGCGGGTCGCGTTTTAGGATGCTAACCCTTTTTTAGGGTTAGAACGAAGGAAAAAGGAAGGGGGCATGCGTAAAGTTGGAAAAAAGCTGCTCAGAACAGAAGGGAGGACAAAAAATAGAGAGGAAGATCTCATGAGAAGCTGGAGAAGAAGAGAAACAACAATCCTAACTTCGGTAACGAGATAGGGAAGTCTGAAGAATCGTACTTCTTACTCTTTACCAACGTCGTAAATGTTTTATACTTGTGCTGACCGCTCAGTAACTTAGGAGTTCATGTTTAATCGGGAGGTTAGATTATGAACCAGGAATCGTTGATTGTTGACTAAGTTCGATTAACAAGAATCTAGCCGATCGGTTAATCGACTTAGGAATTAGGATTGCACGCTTAATGTTACCGTAATCACGAGTTAATCGCTACCAGTAGGTAGGATTGCACGTTGTCGTGGTTAGGACATTTAGGTGTCGAGAGAACCATTCCCTATTTAGGAGCATAAATTCCCCGTTATCAAGATAATTCGATAGGTTCATGATTCTTTGTTTGTTGCTCCCTTGCAAATCCCGGTCACCTGAAACCCATAGTGTTCGTAATTATCAAATTTTTCACGTTTCATCATCGCTGTCATAATTCATTTTAGCGTTCTCGAAATTTATCTCACATCACCATCAATTTAACCCGTCTTAGTTTAATTGTATTCTTAGGTTAATTGTATTAGTCCCTAGAGTTTGACTCTGGTATTACATCGATCCGTACTCTTACGGTAAGTGAATATTAGACATTTTATTGCTTCATAGTTCTCACATCACATGTATCATATATCATTATATCATATATTACCAACTACATATATATATTATATAATATATATATATATATATATCAATTTTTAACACAAATTTTATTTTCTCAAATAATCTACGGTTTTTTACAACGTGCTGTCCAAGAATATTTAAAATATATTAAAATGGAAACCAAAATAAGAAATTTTTACATTTCACTCTGTTCGGATTTCAAAAACTAACATTTGACCATGTAGAGTTGGTTGAATTAGTCGACGTAAATACCCTTGCATATCTTTTATATTCAATTTTTTCTATGAAATGTGAATTGTAGAGGTACTTGATCTGTTAATTAAATCATTTTCATTAGCAATGTAAGGTTATTTATTCTTATGGGTTATAGAAGTGGGTCCAGAATTTAACTGTTTACAATTTTATTTTAACAGGTGAATTTATAAAAATATAATTTTGACCGATTTCAAATAGGTGAACGGTCATATAATTGCATTTGTGGTCGCTGTAGTTTTCGGATGTAATTGTTTTTAAAATAAAATTGATATATATATATATATATATATATGAGAATATCTTATATTTTATATTATCTGTTAAGTTAACTAAATTTTCCTTACTCTTAGTTAAATAGTTAGAGTTAATTTAACTAAATTACTCTTAGTTAAATAGTTAGAGTTAATATATTGTAAATATCTTATAATATATTTAATTAAAATCAATTAAAGATTTTATTTTTTCAATTTTTTTAGGGCGGAATATCAGATATACCCTCGTAGGGCTAAAACGCTTCAAAAATACCCTTCCCTAAAATAATTATTTAATCGGAAAAAAAAAACTGGAGAAAAGACAAATTTACCCTTAATTTTCGAACGTGGGAAAAACCGCATTCTGGGAGAGTAAAAGCCAAGAAAGAACAAGTGATTTCGAACTTGAGAGGGATCGATTCGAAGTTGGCAAGAAGGAAATGGATAGAATCAGCAGCGGTGGAGAAGAGAGCACGAGTCAATCTTCAATGGCGTCAATAAGTATAAGTAGATCGATTTCTAGGGTTTTGGAGGATGTCGAGTCCCAAAATGGTGTGAGTGTCAATGAGTCGGTTGAGTCTCAGTGAGTCGGTTGAGTCGCAAGAGTCGGTTGTCTCAGTGGGTCGGTTTGGGTCGCGATGGTCGGTTGAGCGTCGATTTCTAGGGTTTGCAGGCTGTCGAGTCCCAGAATGGTTTATTGATTTAAAATGGGTGTGAGTGTCAGTGAGTCTGTTGAGTCTGAGTGAGTCGATTTGGGTCGCAATGGTCGCTTGAGCGTCGCAAGGAGTCTAAGGGTCGTTTGAGTCGGTTGTCTCAGTGAGTCGGTTTGGATCGCAATCGT
>CM071868.1:37186144-37205177 GCA_036759665.1 Gynandropsis gynandra | reverse complement strand
GAATCTGATGCCGATTGCAAGCTACTCTCGCCGAATCTGTTGTGATGTGGGGGAACAGTAATTTTCGCGCGAGAATTAGAGGTGCTCTAGAGGAGAGAGAAAAAAATGTCGTAAAGGTAACATGGGATTATCAATATTTTAAGGGTAGATTTGAAGTTGAAACTTTTTTTTTTCAGCCAAGGGTATTTTTGAAGCACTTTAGCCCTACAGGGGTATTTTTGATAATCCCCCTTTTTTTAGTTTACATCCGGGATAAGATATTTAATTTTGTTAATTTTTTTTTCCGGTAAGTTTTTTCATGAAACCATTTTTTTCCGGCACGAACCTCGACCTTCCACCTTCGACCGAAACCAAATCTTCGACCTTCAATCTCGGCGAACACACCTCATACCTTCGACCAAAATTAAACTAACAGACCTTCTCAACAGACTTCATCAACTGCTTAACTTGACAGACGACCACCAAAATTTCCCACCGAAAACCTGTGACAACTTGATCGAAACTTACAATCGATGCCAAACCAGAAAACCAGATCTTGTGCGACGACCGAACTTTTCCAACTCTTGTGCGACGAATAGACGCCAACCGAAGAACTCCGGCCGACCGACCATTCTTGACCGAATCTAGACGATCCTGCACATCTAGATGAATCTAGACGACCCTGTGCATCGACCAAGGAACCAGACGACGACAGAACTACCATACGATGACCAGACGACGATCGATGACAAACCGAGACGAACGATGACAGACCAATGAAACTCACTTGGTGATTAGACAATTTTCTTGGTTCTGACATTCTGACGTCCAACAATTTAATATTAGGTAGACTTGGTTTCATCTTGTCAACGACAGTCTAATTTGAGGATAATTTGATTCAACGATTTGGAACGATTTTCTTTGTTTTTTCGACGATGAACAACAGTTTATTTGGATTTTTCATTATGATTTCTTCTTACTCAACTCAAATCATTGAAAGTTTGGTAATTCAATGCCGAACGATTTCTCCTTATGATTTGACTCTAGGTAATAATCGTGGTTTGATTTTGTCTCATCCACTCCTTCAAGGAGATAATTATGATGAATGGAAAAGTAATATTCGACATGCTCTGAAATCTCGTACGAAGTTTGGTTTCGTTGATGGCAAGATTGCAAAGCCCGTTTTTTGATTAACCTGGTTTTGAGGATTGAAAAACCAATAATTTTTTGGTTGGGTCATGGTTGAAAAACACCCTCGATTCGAAGCTTCATTTCGATGTTGCTCACCGCGAAGAAGCTTTTGATATTTGGGATCATCTCCGTAATCGATTTTTCACTAATAATGGTCATCGAATTCAACATCTTTGAGCATAATTGGCTTATTGTATACAAAAAAGGATTGACCATTCATGCTTATTATGGCAAGCTTAGTCATATATAGATGGATTTTATTAATTCTCGACCATTGCGTGTATGGATGAACGAAAAATGCACTTTTGAATTGACGTCCAAGAATCAAGATCGTAATGAGGATATGGTACATGATTTTCTTGTAGGTTTTGATGAAGCCACATTTTTGGTTATTCGTTTGAACTTGTTATCTCGCGATCCTATGCCCTACCTAAATACTGTGTATCACATTGTGTTACAAGACGAAGTTCTCATGGAGTTTTTACATTATTCTGATGAACACTAGTGTTATGGATTTTACATTTAAAAGCGGTTCTTCTCGTATTTCTGCTGAGGATAAAGCCAAGTTTTTGTGCTCTAATTATGCATAAAAAGTACATGCTTCACACTCATGTTTTTTAGATTTTTGGTTTTCCAGATTGGTGGGGTGATATGCCGCGTAATCGGGCTACGTCGTCGTGGATCAACTATCTCGAGCAAGGGTCGTAGCTCTAGTTCATCCGTTCATGTTAATGCTGCACAAGCCATACCTCACTTACCCATTGCAATCTATGGCTTTCTCGTACTAATAGACTGTTCATTTTAGGGATATCTAAGGAACAATGGAGAACTCTAGTTACATTGTTAAACATAATAAGATTGGTGGTACTGAAAAGTTCTACGATACAATTTGTCGGTTTTCTTGGATTATTGGTTGTGGTTGCTCTCATCATATGACTGGTGATGTAACTTTGCTCACAAATATTTCTGATATGGAACCATGCCTTATTATTTTACTCGACGACCGAGCTACATAATGTGTTATACATGAAAATTTTCTTATTAGCAACAATCTGATCTTGTCTGATGTATTTCTATTGAAGGACTTGCACTACAACAAAATCCATCCCTAATTCATCTGGAAAATGGTTTCCAGACGTTTTTCGGACGAATTTTTTTCGTCCGTAAATGAACATCGGTAATTAATATTCGTCCGAAATTCATTCAAAATTTTGGACGGATTAATCAGTTTGAAAATTGGTCGTATCCGTCAGGAAAAGTTTTCGAAAAGTTAAAAACATATAAAATTTTAAAAATTTAAAAATTAAAAATTAGGAAAACACCTCCTTCGTTGCATCCTCCTCTGTCGTCGCATCCTCCTCCGCCTACTTCCCCTTCTTCCCTCCCTCTTTTCTCTCTTTCTCCTTCTTCCTTCTATTCTCAAGAGGTGTCTTGCTAAAGTATTTCGAAAACACTATATTTTTTTAATCCATTTGGATTAGGGATAGTTTTGTTTTTATCATAATGATTGAATTTTCAAGAGGTGTTTGGATTCATCTAATGACACACAATAATGGGGTCACTACCAATATTCGACAATTTATAGTTATGGTCTCTCGAAAATTTATGGGTATGGTCTCACGAAAATTTGAAACGAATGTACAAACCGTACAAACTGATAATGATACTGAATTTATGTGTCTTCCTCGATAATTTCTAGAAAAAGGCATACATTATGAAACTTCACGTGTAGGTACACTACAAAAAATAGGCATTTTCCAACAGAAAAATCGGTTGAAAAACGCTTTAAATCCATTGGAAAAGGCTATTCCCAACAGACGGCAACGAATCCGAGCCCGTTGGAAATCGCTCGTTGCAATTCTCAATGGAGTTGCAACGGACAACATCCGTTGCAAAAGTGTAACGGAAGGGCCAACGGACGGTGCCTTTGAAAGTTTGTAACGGAAGCCCGTTGAAATACTTTGTAGCTGATACCCATTACAAAATTGCAACGGAAGCCTGTTGGAAAAGGGTAACAGATGTCCGTTAAAATGTTTTAACGGATGTTTGTTGCCATGCAGGCGTGAAAAATGAGCGGGAATTTAAAATTTCCAACGGGCATTTGTTGGAAACTGGCGGGAAGGAGCAATGGACGTCCGTTGTAAATTGATGGGAAAGGGCAACGGACGTCCTTTACCTTTTGGCGGAAAAATGCGTCCAACAGATTCCCGTTAGAAATTGCAACGGGCATCCGTTGGAAATGTGGTTAAAATATAAAAAAATAATAATATATTTTTTAAAATAAAAAATTTTTATTTAAAATATTAAAATTGTTTACAAAAAACATTAAAACTAAAACTAATCCTATTACATCTCATTTAAATCGGTTGGATCGATATCCTCTCCGCGATCATCACCACCTCTAGACGGCGTTGCATTCGAATCGAAACTCGCTTCTTGCCGCGGCGTTGATCTCCTCACCTGACCGGACATCCACTTAATGACGCTCTCCAACTGCTGTATTTGGGAGGTTTGTCGTGGCACGTGGGCTTGAATTTCTTGAAGTTGTGATTCGAGATCCTCGATCCGCCGTTGTTGCGTGAAACTCTCTTGGATTGCGGGAGGTACCGTCGTGGCGTCCTCAACGATATCTTTTTGAAGCGCACCGAGACCATATAGACGCCCCTTATTTGATTTACAAGACAAACAAAATCAGAGTTAGATTTTTACAAAATATTTTATTAATAATTGAAAAACAAAAGAAACTGTTTTTACCTCTAAATAAAATTTTTCCTTTTGTAAAGGACTCAGCTCGTTGGGAGTCGAACCGCAAGCTTGTGATTGTTGTGTAATCTTTTGCGTCACAACTCTCACGGTTCTCTCTGCTCGAGGATCGACGAGTTCGGGTTCGTCGACCTCTTCCCCGACGATCGACTTCTTCTTGGCGTGGATTTCCTATACGAGCTCAAGAAGAGTTGGTTCTCTTCCTAATCCGTTGCATCTGTAATATAAAATAAACTTAATTAGATAAATATTATACAAACAAAAAATTTAAGTAATAATAAATTTTACCAATTCGTGTTTTCTCTTCGGGAATGATTTTGATCCCAAAGTATGGCGATGCGGACCATCTCCGGGAACCTTCTCGCTGTACCGACATTTTTTGGCCTTCTCGCTCTTGGCCTTGAAGTCTGCAAACTCCTAATGTTGAATCATTTGATTGAAGATCTCGTCCGTTTCCCATGTCGGTTTGCGATTTTTGGTGTAGTAGTTGTGTTTCGCGTTGTTCATCATAAGGCGCATCCGAGCCTACATGTCGTGCACCCATGCTGCGTAGATGCGCGTTGTATCCTTTCTCCGCCATCTGTATGCGCGCTGAAAAACAATTTATAAATTTTTAGTTTTATAACATATATATAATTAATAATTTTAACTGAAATGTAATTTAAAACTTAAGATAAAAGTGCACCACCATCGCTTGCGTACGATTTCTGGGGTAACTTACCAAGAATAATATAATTGGTCCTGTAAGGACCCTTGGATAATGTCGTTGTTCGTGTGTTTGATCACATCATCCACGTCAAACCTGCAATATCAAATTAAAAAGTTAGATATTATTTATAACTTACAATAATGTAAATACAAATAATGATTTTTTATCATAATGTTCCAGCAGAACGTTGGAGATTGATAATCGGAATGTTTAGGATGCCCATCAAAATCATCGATCAAGGAATATCTACCATATCATCCTCTTCATCAAATATCGGCGGTGCCGATATTGGTGAAGGAGGAGGATATGGTGGTGGTGGAGGCGGGGAAGGAGCTCCCGCAGAACCAACCAACATTCCTCCCGATCCTATAAATCGTCTAGCCCTCATTTTTTTCTAGTTTTTGTGAATGTGTTTGTGTGAGAAATGTTAAGTTTGAGAGGATTTAAAGGTTTTGATTTGTGTTGAAAATGAAATTGTTCAACGGTTTATATACAGAAATTTCCAACGGGCATCCGTTAGAAATTCCAACGAATGCCCATTGAAAAATACGTCATCTCAACGGATGCAGTTAATTGACACAACATTCTGTATTTCCAACGGGCATCCGTTGGAATTTCTAATGGATGCCCGTTGGATATGCGTGTTTCTAAGGCAACAACGGTGAAATGATGGTTCATCTCTCTTTGCAACAAGCATCCGTTACAATTTCCAACGGATGCCCGTTGGAAATTCCTGCAGGCTAGGGTAGGCATCATTACACTTTGCATCGGGGATCCGTTGGAAATTTGTAACGGACGCCCGTTACAAATTTCTAACCGGTATCCGTTTCCAATTGTAACGGATGCCCGTTAGAAGTTTTCGACCGTTATAGGTTCCAAGGGATGCCCGTTAGAAGTTTTCGACCGTTATAGGTTCCAAGGGATGCCCGTTGGAATAATTGTAATGGGTGTCCGTTATAAATTTTCAACGGATGCCTGTTAGATATATGGAAACTAAGAAATTTTTTCTAAGTGTCGGGAGCGATTTAGGGTGTCAACGGGCATCCATTAATATTTCCAACGAATGCCCGTTGGTATTAGATAATTCTAATTTCTAATACATTAAACATCGTTTATATAAATTGTTCGATTGTATTAACATTCCGATTGTTCGATTACACATCATATACATTATTACACATCATGTACATTACACGTCATGTACATTACACATCATCAACATTTATTACACATCATACATGTTATTGTATTTACATTTCTTCTTTAGTAGATTCATCGATGGGCGAGTCTTCCTTCGATTGGTCATTGAATTTATCGTCGTTTTCATCTTCAGCATCTTCCGGTTCAACGTCTTCATAATCGCGTATGAATTCTTCGTCTATGTCAGTTCTTGCGAGAATCTCCTCGCGATCTGTATCAATTTGAATCGGTTGTAGATGATCGGGTTGCAATTGATCTTCTTTATCATCAGAGCTTATGATCTCTTGTGGCTTGATCTTTACTACAACCCACCACTCCTTTCTTCGACGTTTCAATGTTGTTGGATATCGCATGTAACATACTTGATATGCTTGATCTATTGTGATGAATCGATCATACTTACCATATTGTCATGCTGGATTGACGTCAATTCCTCCCCAACAGTTTTTTTCGTATTCTACATCCTATAGTTGGGTCGAACCACTCACATTTAAAAGCATCACCTTCAATCCAACGAGATCGAGATATTCCACTTGTATGATTTGGTGAAAAATACCGTAGCAGTTATCACCCTCTATATCACTATTAACGCAAACGACATAATTGTATGTGCTTCTATGTTTTCCGTATTCGTACGTGTGGAACGTGTAGCCGCGAGTAAAAAAGATTGGCCAGCATATGACATTTCATGCAGGACTGATAACATGTAATCCGTCGTAGTATTTACATGTTTCTTAGGTTTATTTTTTATTAGATTTCTTGGATTTTACCGATTTATTGAGTTTATTCGAGGACTTCATCTACCATTTCGTGTTTTGTGTAGGAAATGAAGACATGAAGGAAAACACGAGTGATTACGGCAATTCCACCCCGAAAACATGTTTGAACAGCAAGATACAACATGTGCACAGCCACGGATCCAAATCGAGCACTCAAGCATCGAGCGAAAGGAGCGAAAATAGCAATTGATGTGCTGCACGCTCGGGCATGGAGCAAGCCCGCTCGGGCTGAGGTCGCGTAATTAGACTGAAAAATCCCCAAAACCAAGCCCGACTCGGTCTGGTAATTGACACGCACGGGCAAGAGAGCTCGCTCGAGCTTAGTATGGTGCACACACGGGCTGACCTTGTGCACGAGCGGGTGCAAAGTGTACCCGCGCGGGTCCACCTTTTTCTCAACAAACTCTTTTGAATTTTGAACGGGCTGCATTTAAAAGGAACAGAAGGGGGAAGCCAAGAACAGACGGGAAAAGGCAAGAGAACAAGGAGACGAACCAGGCCAAAGGAGAAGAGAGAGAGCATAGCCGAAGAAGGAGACTTCGGGGAACCGAAGGATTCGTCGGAGGTTACGCTCGGAGGATAGGGAAGATGAACATCTACTTCGTTTTTGTTTGCTTCTCTATGTATTTTGAGTAGTTCTTGTTGGCATGGGTTAGGGATGCCATTGTTATGGATTGTTTGAGTTATTAATGCTTGATTTCGGTTTTGTTCAATTGAATGGTTCGATAGGTTATAGATTTGTGCGTAATGCCTTCATACGTTGTTGATTTCATGCTTGAATAAGAATAGATCCATTAGCCAAATCTTTTAACCACGTAGGAAGTCTTTCATCAGAATATTTCACATGTACGTATAATAAAAACAAAATAATACTTTATAATAAATGCAATTAATTTTAATGGATGTGTACACGAGTACTTTGTAGTCTCTCAACCACGAGCCATAATGTTGAACTTTCATGTCTGTGAGTCCATTTGCATTTAGATGAGGATATGTACCAAGTACTTCTTCATCAAATATCCTGTATAATAAAAGTACCTTAAAGTTGTATATATACATATATATTTAAAAGATTGAATAATATGTACCAGTATCTTTCGAACGCTAATAACTCTTGACAATTTAGTAGTATATATGTGTGGCCGTGATTATACTCCTCTAGTGTTAACCAATATTCCTCGGATTTACCTCATGTACGTCCAATCGGTGTAAACATCTCAAGGATTGTGCCAAACTGTGGGTTATATTGATACAAATAGTTTGTGTGATCATCCGTTGCACGTCGTTCTTTCTTTTGAATATGCGACTCGAAATAAAATGTGCTGAAATATGTGATTTCTTCCAGCAAGTATTGTTTGACAATAGATCCTTCGACCGCTGCTTTGTTTTTTTGTTTTTTTTAAATGAAAGAAAAACCTTTCGAAAGGATACATCCATCTGAATTGAACTGGCCCACCGAGTATTGCCTCATCTGGTAAATGTATTGACAAATGCTCAATAACATCGAAGAATGAAGACGGAAAAACTTTTTCCAATGCACATAACACTTCACAGATATTGTTTTTCATTAAATCCAAGTAATCCCTTTAAATTTCTTCAACATATATCTCTGAAAAATATGCTGATTCCGCATAACACATCGTGAACATTCCATGGTAAGAGCTCAACAAATGCAATTGGAATGAGTCGCTGTATGAAAACGTGACAATCGTGACTTTTCAACCCGATCAGCCTTGAACCAATAATATCCATATACTGAGCAATGTTCGATACATATCCATCTGAAAACTTAAAGTCCTCTTTTAACCACTTTAATAATGTCGTTTTTACCGGACCAGACAATCTGAATACCGGGACAGGTGACTTTCCATCTCTTAATTCCAACTGAGGTCATCGACATATTGTCTTTAAGTCTTTTCTTGATTGTATATTATCTTTAGTTTTACCCGCCACATTCAAAACAATGTTGATGATAATATCGAAAAAGTTCTTTTCGATATGAATAACATCTAAATTATGACGGGTACCCGTTACAAATTTCAACGGATGCCCGTTGAAAAATTTTTCCACGGCTACTAACGGACTTCCAACGGAAATGGAAAACGGAAGAAATCCGTTACCATTCCGTTGAAAATTCCGACGGATTGCAACATATGGATCAACAGACAATATCCATTAAACCTCCGTTGAAATTTGTAATGGATTCCAATTGATTTGTGCCCGTTGAAAGTGCTTACAAATCCGTTATAATCCGTTATTTTTGTATACTAAAATATTTAAGGTTTTAAGAATGATGATGTTGATGATGTAATTGGAACTGATTTCATATCGAACTCAAGCGGTGAGCAAAAACCGAAACGACGCGAAATATTGGGTCAAAAATTAATTTCAAAACTTTTATTTCCTTAGATTATTTTTCCTTTTAAACTAAAATTTCATTAATATCTCTCTCTCAATCACACTTTTAACATAGGGTAACAGTAAAGAGAAAAGGGAAAAAATTGGGGAATGGCTTCAACTCAGAGGCGAAGCGTCAGCTCGACTCGGATCCTCTCCGCCAGCTACCTCCGTCGCCAAAACCAACATCTTTGTCGCCATTATTGAATCCAAAACCACCCTCATAAACTGGTTCACCACCGGGAATCCTTTCCCGTTGCAAGATCACGTGAATTTATTTCCACCGGTGAACCTCGAAATTAATTATTTCAACGGGTATCCGTCGTCATTTATAATGGGCATCCGTTACAATTAGCAACGGATGACCGTTGAATTTTTTTTCCCGGCTTCTAATGGATTTCCAATGGAAACGACCAACGGAATAAATTCGTTAACATCCCATTAAAATTGCGACGGATTGCAACGGATGGGGCAACTGACAATATCCGTTAAACCTCCGTTGAAATTTGTAACGAATTGCAATGGATTTATGCCCATTGAAAGTATTCACAAATCCGTTACAATCATTTGCCATTTCATATCAACGGACGGATCCGTTGCCCCGTCCGTTGGAAATGGCGTGTTTTTTTTGTAGTGGTACTCCGCAATAGAACAAAAGAGTTGAACGAAAACATAGGCATATTCTCGCGTTTCACGTTCCTTACTTTTTTAGTCCCATCTACCAATTGAGTTTTGGGGAGAAAGTGTTCTTACAACGATCTATCTTACAGAAATCCATATAATCTTTTTAATGGTCGAACACTATATGAAATGTCCTACGGTTCAAATCTGTCCTATGCAAATTTACATGTGTTCGGATCCTTATTTTATGTGCATAATGAATAAACACATGGCGATAAATTTGCAAGTCGAAGTAATCATTGCATCTTTGTTGGTTATCCTTGTGGTCAAAAGGGATGGAGAGTTTATTATCTTGATTGTGCAATATTTTTAGTTTTTTGTAATGTTGTTTTCTCGGAAAATTAATTCTCATTTCGCAATCAAAACAATGCACCATGTTCAATTTCTTCACTTCCTTTGGCCTCGGAATGAACATGGTCTACTTTTGACGAGAGTTTGCCTTCATCAACATTTGATGTTCCCATACCTATTATCATAGAGGTTTCTCGAGACGATCATGATAATACGGTGGTTTCTGCTGAGGAATCAACTGAACTAGGATGTGGACAATGCATGGAGATTCTGTTTATGAAATTGTGTGATTTATTATCAATACGGTTCAAGTTACTACTCATGTCATCTCCTTGACCCTATATCTGATTTCTGATTTTGTGTCTTGTACAAAGTTTTCATAATCTCATCGTAATTTTCTAGCATCTATTACTGCTACCCAAGAAACTCATTCATATCGTGAAGCTTTGACTGATATTATTTGGACGACAATAATGTGTGCTGAGATTGATGCTCGAACAAAATCATACTTGGACTCTTGAAAGTCTTATTCATGGGAAAAAACTGTTGGAAGCAGATGGTAGTCAAAATCAAGTACTGTTTTGATAGATCTATTGAACGCTACAAAGCTTGCTTGGTTATTTTGGGAAATAATTAAGTATAGAGGATCGATTACGAGGATAGTTTTTCTCATGTGGCAAAGATGGTGACAATGCGACTATTTCTAGCCCTTACTTCCATTTGTCATGGGGAGGTACATCAAATGGATGTTAATAATATTTTCTTACATGGTGATTTTAACGAATAAGTTTATATGAAACCTCCACCTGGTTTTGTTCCATCAGATTCGTCAATTGCTTTCTGCTTACAAAAATCATTGTACGGTTTGAAGCAGACACCGCGTTGTTGGTTTGCAAAACTTGAAAGTTCTTTGAAAAGGTATAGCTTCCAATCTTCACCTTTATATCATTATCTTTTTACATACATTGTTAGTCTTATTTGTCTACACGTGCTTGTCTTTGTGGATAACTTGATTATTACGAAAAACTCATTAGTCGCCATTTGTGAGTGCAAGGATTATCTTGGTAGTTGTTTCCATATGAAGGATCTTGGTAAGCTTAAATATTTTTTAGGTATCGAATTTGCTCGAAATCTTGAAGAAATTTATCTCTATCAATGAAAAATATGCGTTAGATATCATCTTGGAATCTAGTTTACTTGGTTTAAAACCTGCTGGTTCTCCACGTCATCAGAATCATCGATGATCTTTAGTTAGTAAAGGGTGTTGTTTTGGATAATCCTTACCTTATCATCGTTTGGTATGTCGATTAATTTATTTGACATTTACACGTCCCAAATTATCATATTCGATGCATATCTTCTCATAATGCAGACTCCAAGGCAAGAACACTGGGATGCGACACTTCGGGTTGTTCGATACCTTAAAAACAATCTTGAACAAGGTATTCCTTTTCGATCAGATCCTACCTTACAACTTTTTGCTTGGTGTGATTCTAATTGGGCAAGTTGTAAGTTAACTTGTCAATTTTTAACGGGTTGGTTTATTCAACTTGGTTCTTCTCCAGTATCCTGGAAAATGAAAAAGCAACATATAGTCTATCGATCTTTTACCGAAAGTGAATATGGCTCAATGGCCATGACTACATACGAACGAGTATGGTTTAAGGCTTTACTTAAAGATCTTGATTTTTATCATTCACAACTGATTCATCTAGCTTGCGCTAGTAAAGAGACATTACATATTACGACCAATCCAATATTTCATGAACGGACAAAGCATATAAAAATTGAATGTCATTTTGTTCGTGATGTGGTTCTCAAATGCACCATTGCTACTAGACATGTTTCGATGCACAATCAACTTGCCAATATTTTCACCCCAGTTTTAGATCGCAAAGAATTTGATGCATTTCATATCAAGCTGAGTGTTCTAAATTTACATGTACCAATTTGATGGATTATTAGAGAATATTCTATATTCCTATATTTTCTACTAAGGTAATTAAGTCTTCGTTATTTTTAGTTGAATGGTTAGAGTTTACACATTATAAATATTTCGTAATTTGTTTAATTAAAATCAAACAAAGATTCTATTTCTTCAATTCTTTTGAGTTTACAATATATGTGAATTTGCAGATGTTTTTAAATAAAAACATGTGGATTAAAAAATATTTATCGATTTATAATTACTATTGGTGTACGTATCATTTATCGATATTGACTAACGTTTGAAAAAAAAAATCAAATGTGGTGCAACGTTTAATTATAGTATATCATTCACATAAATAACAGCATAAAAAATCTGGACAATGAGATTTAAGACAAAATAAACATGAAATTAAGAATATAATCAGAGAAATTGAAGGATAATTTACATTGAAGTTTAAGGGCAATTAGTAATATAAGACTTTAATACGAGAGAAGGTAGCAATCTAAGAAAGGAAAGTAAAAGAAAACGAAAGGCAAAGAAGGTACAAACAGCAAAATGCTTTGTACGAGGAAAGCCTAAACCCTCAAAATTTCTCTCTATCTACTATCCCTTCTTTTACTTTTCCCATTTTACCCTTTACCCAACGGATTTGGATAATTTTTTTAATTTTGTTTTTACAGTGAATTTTGAAAAGGCCAAGTAAATTACTTTTATAACTTATTTACATTGATTTACAACTTGCTTTTTTAACCAATGTACAATTTTTGGGCAATATACACGACGATTATCATCCACCTTTTCATTTAATATCTATATTATCACATATGAAATGGATGTTAAGTCTCTAGCACAGTGATGTGTGGAATTACGAGCTATAAATTATCCTAAATCACCTCACCGCAAGTATACAGATCGTGTAGTACCAGGGTCGATCTCTGGGGACTAAAGCAGCAAAAAACTAAGAATGAAACTAAACTAAGACGAATAAAGATAGAATGAGGTATGGTCCTAAATATCTAAAACTAATCTAAGTGGTGACAACAATACTAGGTTGGGGATGAACTCGGATATGACAAACATTACGGGTGTCCGGGATACCGGGAATCGCATGGATGAAGCAACTAAGGATCATAGATCTATCAACTTATCTTGACAACGGGAAATTCATGCCCTAAGGTGAGGAGTGATTCTTCCGAGCCTAAACCTCCTAACCATGAGTACGTGCAACCCTACCTTCCAGCAGTGATTAACCCGTACCATGGCAGCTTTACGAACGCAATCATTATCCCTAAGATGACTAACCGACCGGTCAGATTCTCATTAGCCAAGCTTAATCTACAACTTAACAGGTCCGGATTCATTCTTTAACCTTCCAGCAAAGTCCGAAATCCTATGTCGCTTGCCTCGACCTTCCCTATCGTGTTACCGGTGTAAGGATTGATGTTTCTCTTCTTCTCCAACGTCTCCCGAGCCTTTCTAGATGTTTTCCCAGCCTTTCCTTGCCCTGTACGTCGCCCCCTTTGCTCTAGATCTGTTATGTTCCTTAAATTCGGTCGTTTGAATGTTAGATCTAGGTTGTTGCGAAATACACGGCCCGCTCGGGGGGCACCACTGTCGTCCGGTCGTGCATAGACGCGCCCGGTCGTGTTCCTTTATAATGCCCGATCGGGTACCAAGCACCCGATCGCGTGGTTGAGCGGCCCGAGTCGTGTAAACTCTCGGGGCAATTGGGATGAATAAACGCCCGACCGGGTATACGTGTTGCGCCCGATCGGGTAAGGCTACCCGATCGCGTTGCCTTCGTGCCCGGGTCGTGCAGGGTATCCGTAGGTTTTATCCGAGCGGGTGGTCTATGGTGCCCGACCGGGCACCCTTGTTTCCTTGAAATTTCTCTTTTCCGCTCGTTGCTCGGGTGTTCCTTTGGGTTCTAAAGCTCGATCTTGGCTCCGAGTAGATATATCTTCAAATTACGTGGTTTTGTTGAGGAATCCGTCTTTTTAAGCTCATTTAGGCCTTGTCGCCTAAAAATCTGAAAACCAACAAAACGGGTGTGTGAAACTCATAATCATATCGGATATGTAGATCTATATATATAATATATGCGAAAATGGCACTAAAACCTATCTTAAAATTGATACACTTTCAATGTTATCACACAACACTGTAATATATGATTTAACGATTTTGATTGTCTTTAATATTGTAATTTTGTATATACTCTATGTATAGTCGTATGCTAATTATCTTGTGTCTTGTGTGTGTGTGTGTTTTTTTAAAAAGTATTACATTCATGTTTCCCTTTTTATTGATATATTTATATTTTTGCCAATATAAATATACTCACATTTTATAAGAAAAAGAAGCATAACCAAGACAAGGGTTTCACAATCACTTGTACATATCATGACATTTTAAAAAAATTTCATCCTTGCCAACATAATATTAGCATAAAAATCAATCGTTATCAAATAAAGTTTTTATTTTTTTTAAGTGAATTATATGATCAGCTGTATATTGGAAAGAGTTTTTTTTTTAACTGAAAGCAAGTGGGTGAATGGCTGCGGTACAAATATAAAATTAATAAACCTTGAAAATAAAAATAAAAATAAAACACATCGTCTATTCGTTAGAGCTCACAATCACATAGACAGAGTAACAATTTTATTTATATAAGTTGGGGTTGGGTTGTAATGAGAGATCCAAAGAGTGAGACCACAAAAAGGAGCTTCTGAAAATGGCAGTGATGGTCCTTCTTATTCCACTTTTTGTCCTTTTAGTGTCAATCAAATTGTTCCTTTCTTCTTCTTTTTTTTTTTCTTCTCTTTATTTATTTATTTACATAATATTAATAATTTACGGCTTTTTTTTGTTAGATACTTTTGTTTTGTTTTCTTCTCGCCTTTTAAGCACACTGTTTTTGCAACTTAAAGAGTGCTTTGTCTATGTGGTGTGACCACATGTTCACTACGTTTTCCTGCTTTCCCTTTGGGTTTTCCCATATATATATATATATGTGCATTAGTTTTGGTGCATGGGACCTTTGGAAATCTAGGCACGACTTGTTGCTTTGTTAAATTAAATATTTTCTTTTGTCTTTTCAAATTTCTGAATGGTTAATCTCTTTTAAATTGGATATTCGATAAATAGTCTGTAAATTTCGAAGATAACTTTAGTTTTAATTTGTTTAAGATATCTAGTGATGCTTTCAAATGGGGGATAATATATAAATTATATATTTGGGTGGTATATATTTAAGTATGATTTGTATGTTTTTATGGTTATATTAGGGTTAAAATTTAAAGAAAAAACATAGGGTCGAATACAAAAAAGTGAACACTTTAACTTTGAATTAATCGCTGTTATGTTATATTGTTTTAGACTTTTCATATTCTTAGGACCATACCAAAATGATGCATTAAGTGCATGAAACACAATTTGAGCCATACCAAAATGATGCAATAATTGCATGAAACACAAATTGAACCATCACATTTATCAATTATTTGATAATTATACACTACACATCCATTATATTTGAGACCAAGTCTGCGTATTGTGCTTATACAAACATCATTTTCTGCTTGAATATAATCCAATATAATAATAACAATAATAATTTAATGTACCTTGACAATATAGACTATATATATAAAATTGTAATTCATGTGAACAGAAAAATCAATATATCTGTAAATTAAATTCTATAAAACCTATTTTGTATATCTTTACATATAAAATATAATCAAATAAAAGAATTCGGGTTATTGATAACTATGTAATTTCATAATCAGATGCAAATTATACTCCAATTAACAACTGACAATTTGAAAATCTTCACCTAATTGATGTTAAGCCCTAACCAACGGGGTTTCCCACTGCGCCCAATGCTTATATTACTCATTAAATATTCATTAACACACACAAATATATAATTATAATTACATAGGAAAATATATGGTTAAGATACTAATTGTATAAGGAACATGGGTAACAAAAGCATAACGCTTTCGCTTAAAAAAGATATCATCTTTATGCAGCTCTTGCTCCACCAAACCCTATTTTTTTCCTATCTGATATATTCCTTCAAACTTCTCTTGTTCATTGGTCCAAATCCTAGTATATTTGTAAGGAAATTATTTTTTGTTATTCGTTTTGGGAAAACAATAAAGATCCGACTATTTTTTTCCAACACACTTTTAAATTTTTGAATAATTTGGGAAATGTTAGAATCTGATATAAAGTTTAAATCGAAGCTCAATTATTTATTAGATTATTTTTACATATTTGTAAGGTGTTATTTTTTAAAGATGAAAAGTTTAACCAATATGATTTGAAAAGATCGAAGTTGTCCAAACCAATTGAGAGTATTCACACTAGACGTTCTCGAGAAATGCGATACATAATTTTTTTTTGAAAATCTTATTAAGTTGATAAAATTTAATATTTATTATATGTTCCATCCTAATTTATGTGCATAATGTATAATATATACATTTCGTTAAGATACTTATATTTACAAATATATATGATTATTCAATATTTAAAGGCAAAGATTCTACACTTATTTCATATACAGTCTAAATCTTTTTACATGAGAATTTAAAAATGATTTTAATTAAAAATTGTGGTTGATTGAGCATTTCTCCTACATTATTAGAGCTCTAGAAACAAATATAGTGACGTGCACGGCTTACTCAAATGCATTATAATCACCCGGACATTTCTTTCATACAAATGACAAAAAATAGTATTTTAAATCAAATTTAAGGGCTGTGATTACTCGTCCGAATATGATAATTTGGAGATATGGAAATGAAGGTACTATAGATATGATGTGTTTGTCTCATTTGAAAGAAGAATTAGGGCAAATTTGGGATCCAAGGATAGAGAAGAAGACAAGCACTGTTTTCCTCTGTGACTGTCAATTTCTTCCCAGAACCAACATTCTCATGCTCTCCTGTCTCCTCATTTCTCAATTTATTTAATTTTTTTACGCCATATATTTTGACATCTTAATAGATATATACTATTGTTATTGTCTACTAAAAACTGTTAAGAGTATGTCTCCTTGATTTATTTTGGACCGGCTTTACTCGTGAGAATTAATCAGTATAATTGGCCATGAAATTGTAAAAAAACGATTAGTTAATGCTTTGAAAATACATATTTTGGCCTACATAAATGAAACCATCTCGAGATACCAAAATATTAGAGAAAATTGCATTCCTGTGATTTCTTTTAAATTTGTTCTCACAAACTTAAAATGACAGCGTATCTTATAATTTTCATAAAAAGATAATGAAAAGCCTCATCTTAAATATTTAAAAAATTCTATCATCTCATCTAATTGTTATGAAATAACACTTAAAAAAACAACGCAATACGTATATTTTCTTTTAAAAAATTTAATATCCGAGATATTAAAGCAATATTATTATTATATTACAGGATTACATCAACGATTGGATAATTTTCTTGACCTAATTAATATTTGTGGGGCACAAAAGCACAATATATAATGTTAATATAATTCACGATTTAGTTAGAATGAATAACATGCAATAAATAAACGAAAGGATGGTGAGACTTTAGGATAATTGGGGAAAAAAACTTTTATAAAAACTTAAGATGGGTGCTATCCTTGGCCCCATGAAGAAAATGACCCTTGAATTATTGACAAAAGGCATTATCACTTGTATATAATGGTACGGCACATAATATTATTGATTATTTTATTTTATTAAAATGCACGCTCATTACGTGTATTATTATTATTATTATTATTATTATTATTATTATTATTATTATTATTATTATTATTATTATTATTATTATTATTATTATTATTATTATTATTATTATTATTATTATTATTATTATTATTATTATTATTATTATTATATTAGTTATTATTATCATTATGTGTGTTTATGAATGACGAACCCTTTTGGTCTTACTTACACTGTCGATTTTATTACATCTAAAAAAAGAAAGGTGGTCCTAGGAACACAACTCAACACAATAGGGGGTCCACGTGGCACACCAGGCAAGGGATGGCCATGGCCACGTGGGATATGTGGTCCATGTCGGAATCAACGTGTCTAAGCTCACCACGTGTTTCGACCACAACCTTGACAGCCTGTTCCATCACCCGGCTTTACAAAAAATCCCATCCTCCCCCTTTTATTTTTTACATATATTTTTTATATATTTTTCTTGCCAAGACATATAGGAAGATTTAAAACAGCGAAAATAATTTTATTCCAATATTATTTGAATTTAGGATATAGAAACAATGTTTATATATTATAATGTTTCGGCTTCCATTTGTCCTTCTTAGGCCCTGTATAATTTTGGTCATTATTGTATTCATGATGACGTCATGTTTTTTAGAGTAGGTTTCAATTATTGGGCCTTTTTCATCCTCATGTTTAATAATTTGTATGGGTTGGGCTTACAATGATCTTAGCTCAAAGCCCATAGTTTAACGGGTTGATATTAATAAACGGCTCATAAATGCTCAATGCTTGAATACTAATACAATTTACGGGCCGTAATTATAATTATAAACTAATAAAATAAAATTTTTTAAATTAATTATGATACAGGCTACAGCCAAAAGGTCATTCGTGACACTGATATAATATTAACTGAAATAATATTAAAGTATTTAAACTACTATACAATATCAGAAATGCCCTCTTAGGGTTAAAACACTTCAACACTACCCTCCTAAATCTGATGGAAAAAAAATTGGAGAAAAGACATATGTACCCTTAGTGAAAAACACATAAAAAAGAGGGAAAGACAAATATAAGAAGAGGGAAAACGAAAATTGAGAGGAAAACGAAAATTGAGAGGAGGGAAACAAAGTAGAGAACTATTTCTTTTCATTTTCGAGTGTTTCTTTTCTATTTTCGAACGATTTCCTTCAATTTTTGAGTGATTTCTTTCCATTCTCGAGTGATTCCTTCTATTTTGAGTGGTTTGCAGCAATTTTCGAGCGATTTCCAACAATGTTTCAGTCATTTTCAGTGATTTCCAGCGTTTTTAGCGATTTTCCGGTGATTTTTGGCGATTTCCGGCGATTTGTAGGTGAGTTTCAGTGATTTC
>CM071868.1:37160703-37172895 GCA_036759665.1 Gynandropsis gynandra | reverse complement strand
TTCTTGGATAAGTTTTTAACTATTTCAGATTTTCATTGATATGAGTACATCGAGATCGATGGTTCGGGTCTAAGTGGTGGGTTGAGGCGCTATTCTACGTCCCAAGGGTTAGAGTGATGCGTATTCTTCATAAAAAAAAAGAGAAGTAAAAAAAAAAGAAAAAAAAGAAAAAAATATTCTTCAATGACGCATCTCTTCACTCCGCTAAGGTTACGAGACCTTATGAGTGTGCCATAGGCAGCCTGGGTCTAAGTAGAAAGCCGTCCCTCTTCGACTTCGACGTCCTAGGAACCAAGCGTGGATCTATAAAAAAAGAAAAGAAAAAAAGAATAAGAACGAGAATATGAGCTTAATGATATCTCAAGCTTAGGAGAGTTGGTATGGAGATCGCTTGGACGTTGTTTAGGAGTACGGATTAGACTTAGGTCATTGGTAGGATTACATGGTTCGAGACTAGTTTTGAGTAGATTACTTAGATTTCACACATTTATCGAGTTTATTCGAAGACTCATCTACATTTCGTGTTTTGTATAGGAAACGAAGACATGAGGAGAAACACGAGAGATTACGACAATTTAACCCCGAAAACGTAGTTGAATGATAAGGTTCAACTTGTGCAAGGCCATGGATTGAAGTGAACACTCAAACACCGAGCGAAAGGAGCGGAAACAACAAATCGAGACCTGCACGCTCGGGCATGAAGTGTGTGCCCACTCGGGCATTAAGGCAAAAGACCCCCGTAGCTTTGCACGACTCGGGCGCTCAAGGAACACGATCGGGAAGGTGTGCCCGCTCGGGTGGAAAAGGAGTGCCCGCTCGAGCTAATTGTTGCCACAATTTGCCGTAGGTTTGCACGACTCGGGCTGAAGATGCTACACGCTCGGGCATGGGTGCCCGTTCGGGCTGGAGGAGTGTACACGATTGGGCATAAGGCCTGCACGAGCGGGTAGAGGCTGTGCCCACTCGGGTCCCCATTTTTCTCAATCAACTCCTTGGTTTTAGAACGACCAATTAATGAGAAATCACATCTAAAAAGAGGGGATTTGAACCAAATTGAAGGGGGGGGGACGAAAGGAGACATTAGAGGACACACTTGGAGACATAGAGAAGGACGGAACGAAGAATCCGGAGCATGGAGGAGCTATTGAAGACGTCGGTATATGAATAGGGAGGAATCTCTTTCTTTATCAATGTTGAATATAGTTTTCTTTTGTGTTTTGTTTTCTGAGTTCATGTCCGAGTAGATCTACATCCATGGGTTAGAGAGTATTGCCAATATTTAACAAAGTCTTATGCTTAATAAATGGTGGTTCTTAATGCTTTCATACTTGTACGCCACTTGAAATGAATGAATTCGGTACTTGATCGTTTTTCAGATTGATTGGTTGTGTTTAATGCTTTCATTCTTGTACGCCACTCGAATGGATGATATTAGAAGTCTAATGAATCTACGCCAGGGGATTAGACTTTGGAACCTAGCCATGATTTAGGGTTTAATCGGTTTAAAATCTACGCCAGGTCAATCGATTGAATCTAGGGATTAGGATAGCGGTCTTAATGCGTCTATGTAGGTGAGATGCGCAATAGATATATTGGTATACGCATGCTAGATAGTGGACAAGTCTACACCAGTCAGTTCCTATATGAGAGCTTGAATTCCCTGAACTAGTGATAGTATCTACTTTCATTAGTTTAGTTTAGTATAGTTCGCATTCCCATTCAATCATTGATTTCACACGTCTTATTCATTAGTTACTAGCTTTAGAGTTGCATCAATTCCTTGTTTTCGACCCTAGTGCTACACGATCCGTATTCTTGCGGAATCGTTAGTCTAGGTATTTTATTACTTGAGTTAATGCACATCAACTAACATTTTCCAGATAGACAGATGTTTAAACTGATTCACACTAAAACCTCTTTTCAAAAAAATCTCTCGTTCCTTAAGAGTCTTAAATTTGGATTCATTTGTTTCCTTGTAAAATTTGTGTGAAAAAACTTTTGAAGAAGATATGGGGGTACCTCTCCTTGGTGACATGGCTCGCGCTGTGGGTGATCTCGCCGGATTTTGGACATCTGCTCGGACATCTCTGTATGGAAAAGAACTAGAGGAACTGTGCTGAGAATCAGATTTGGAATGTGTTTCGACTTGAACCACTGGAGGTGTGTTGCACGCTTATTCTGTGTCTTCTTTGGAGCTAGTTTCATCGTGGCCATGACCTTATACCGTTTTTCGTTGATTCTCGGAGGATCGTCTGTAAATTTAAGGTCACCAACTCGGACCGGAACTTTGTTGAACAGTATGGTTGCATCATCAGGAAGATCTCGGATTCCTGTGCTCCTCGAGTTCATATTTTCTCGGTTTTGGTTGCGAAATCTGCAGAAAAATTTCACTTCTTCCTCTCTCAAGTTTTGGTTAGGGTTTCGAAAGTTCACTCGAAATATGAAATGCAACAGTTCAGAGAAAAATGCACAGATGGTTTCAGAAAATGAGTAGCAATTCAAAAATGAGAATAACTACCCCAGTCACGTCAGCCACCAATACATCAAATCACATAAACCATTTTTCAGAAAACCGCCTTGTTTAAGAAGATCACTCAAGTATGTTAATTTTAGTTTTTTTTAAAACAAAAAGCTGATAAGAGTGATGAATAATTAAAAATAATCAGACCATTAAGATTAAGTCAAATATTGCATAAGACCGACCATTTAAGTACACTTACGTAAGACTGTTTTTCACTTAAAGCAAACTTCAGCCAAAATTACTTTTTTTTTTATTTTTTGTATTTCAAAAATCATCAGCTTCTAGGACGTTGTTTAGGTATCCTTTTGTTCATATAACAAGCTCCTTGATTACCTTTTTAGGTATACTCTTATGTAAATGAATTTAACATAGAGGAGTATTTAAGCTCAACTTAGCTTTGTATCATAGGACGTTATAACTAAAACTGAATACCTCTCAACTTAGATCCGAGCATATACTCATAACACCCTTTTCTTAAATTTTCATAGAGATAAGTGTAAAAACTGTTAGAGGAGTAAGTGATGCAATTAAGTGCATTTAAGTTACCGGAAAGGAAACTTATTAAAACAGGGGCATTTGAAAATTCAATAGGCTGAGCATGAGTCATCTAAATGTACTTAAATCATACAAACTTATAATTTATTTTCTTTTTTCTTTGTAAGATCATCAAAGAATTTGAAAATTCATCAATTTATCACTTATATGAACAAAATCATCAAAACTCACAAACACCAAGTTATTTCCTTTAAGAAACAAACCGATTCAAATCCAATTATTTCGTGAAGATGTCTGCTAGCTGACGTTCCGTATGTACGTCTTCCACTTTCATTTGCTTTTGTTCAACCTTTTCTCTCAAAAAATGATGCCTGATTTCAATATGCTTTGTCTTGGACTGCTGAACTAGATTTTTCGTAATATCTATAGAACTTGTGTTATCACACCATGCAACAAAAGTTTTAGAACTCATACCATAATCCATTAGCATCTGGTTCATCCATAAAAGTTGACTACAATAACTTCCCAGAGCAATGTACTCAGCTTCTGCTGTGGATAGTGATGTAGAATTCTTCTTTTTATTGTGCCAGGATACCAAATTATTTCTAAGAAAGAAACAACCATCAGAAGTGATTTTTTTGTCATCTGCATTTCCTCCCCAATCAGCATCATTGAAACCAACAAGTTCACAGTTAGTATCCCTGGTGTGCACAATTCCATATTCTGCTGTACCTTTGACGTATTTAATTATTCGTTTCACAACCAACAAATGTGATTTTTTGGGTTTTGCTTGATATCTGGCGCAAATCCCTACACTCAAACACAAATCAGTCTACTTGCGCTAAGATATAGTAAACTTCCAATCATACTCCTGTAAAGTTTCACTTCTACATCTTCCCCATCTGAATCCTTCGTCAGCTTAGTTGTCATTGACATGGGAGTACTTGCTGACTTACTCTGGTCTAATTCAAATCTTTTCACCAAATTTTTCACGTATTTGCTCTGAGATATGAATAGTCCGTCGTCAAATTATGTCACCTGCAATCCGAGAAAATAACTTAGCTCACCAAACATACTTATCTCGAATTCTCTCTTCATGGTTTGAACAAACCAATTGACTTTATCCTGCGATTTTGAGCAAAAAACAATATCATCTACATAGATCTGCACAACTAGAAGAATATCATCAGAATTATGAATAAATAGAGTTTTGTCTACTCCCCCTCTCTTGTAGCCGTTCTGGATCAGAAAACTTGTCAACCGTTCATACCATGCACGTGGAGCTTGCTTCAATCCGTATAGAGCTTTCTTCAGCTTGTAAACATATTCTAGATGATGCGGATCTTCGAAACCTTTTGGTTGTTCGACATAAACTTCCTCTTGAAGTATACCATTTAAAAATTCAAATTTGACATCCATCTGAAATAACTTAAAACTAAAAAAACATGCAACACCAAATAATAGTCGAATTGATTCTAGTCTGGCAACAGGTGCAAAAGTTTAATCAAAATCAACACCTTCGACTTGTGTATAGCCCTGTGCAACTAACCTTGCCTTGTTCCTGACGATTTCACCTTGTTCGTTAGTTTTATTTTTGAATATCCACTTTGTGCCGATAACATTTAAATCCACAGGACGAGGAACCGATGTGTAGACATCATTCCTAACAAATTTTTCTAGTTCTTCATGCATAGCCTTTATCCAGGATTCGTCATCTAAGGCGTCACGAACACACTTGGGTTCTATTTGAGACGTAAAACATGTAAATTTGACCATATCATGATAATTCAACCTAGGTTTATTTCGTGTTTTTCTACCATCTTCAATGTTACCTATGATATCATCTATTGAATGATTTCTATGCACCGTCGTCTGTTCCAATTCAGTTTTGTGATTGTCGCACTCCGAATGATCTCTGTCTGTTCTTCACTCAGCACCAGTTTGCTCAGCAGGTACACTTGGATGTTCATTAACTGTTTCTGACTGTTCTTGTACTGTATCTGTGGAAAATGAAAATACAATACTATCAGTCAAATGATCTTCATCAAACACCACATTCACAGATTCAACAACTGTTCTGGTATGCAAATTAATATTCTGTATGCAGTTGTATTGGTACCATAACCAAGAAATATTCCTTCATCGCTTTTAGCATCAAACTTACCCAGATATTCCCTGTCATTCAACACATAGCAAGTACACCCAAAGACATGAAAATAGCTTAAGTTTGGACTTTCACCTTTCCACAGTTTGTGAGGATTTTTCGACATACCTGGTCAAATATACACACGATTAATGATGTAACATGTGGTATTTATAGCCTCTGCCAAAAACCTGATAGAAATGGATTTTCCATGCAGCATAGCCCGAGCCATCTCTTGAAAAGTTCTGTTCTTCCTCTCAACAACACCATTTTGTTGTGGTGTTTTGGGTGCAGAGAACTCATGAATGATAACATGTTTTGACAAAATTTCTGAAATACATCATTCTCAAATTATTTCCCGTGATCACTCCTGATTCTTTCAATACAACCTTTTGTGTTTTTCAGTTGAAGAAACAAATAATGAAATAGTTCAAATGTGTCAGATTTTTACCTTAAATTTTTACCTAAGTGTACCTTGAAAAATCATCAACAACTACAAAAATGTATCTCTTCCCACCAAAGCTTTCTGTCCTCATTGGACCCATCAGATCCATATGTACCAGTTCCAAAATTTTATCAGTCTTCACGTTAGGCATTTTCTTGTGATGTACTTTGACCTGTTTTCCTAATTGACATGGTTTACAAACTTCAGTTCTATCAAGATTCAATTTAGGAATACCTTTGACTGCAGTTGAGATTGATAGTTTTACAAGAGAGCGATAGTTCACATGTCCTAGTCTTTGATGCCACAAAGATAGAGTATCATCTGTTGCCTTGAGACGAATTTTCTCTTCACTCCATACATAGCAATTGTTTGAAGAACGTGCACATGTAAGTATACATTTGTTATCAGAATTCATCACTTGACATTCTTTATGATTAAATTGGACCCGATGGTTGGTGTCACATATCTGAGTGATACTAATCAGATTAGCTGTCAATCCTGCTACATATTGCACGTTTTTTAGAAGAGGTTGTCCAGGAGAATTTATATCGCCTCTTCCAAGGAATTTTCCTTTGTTTCCGTCTCCAAATATGACACTACCTGCATTCTTGATTTCTGTGAAATTTGATAGAAGTTCTTTTGAACCTGTCATATGTCTAGAACATCCACTATCAAAGTACCAGATATTAGACTTTTTTTGAGCAGATATATATGCAACATTGCAGTACAAATCACTTTTCTTGATCCAAATTTGTTTCACCTTAGAAGACATATACTTACCTATGTCATACCTGAGTTTTCTGTGGCATGTGGTCTGTTTATGTCCTCAGATTCCACAGAAATAGCATATCACCGTATTCCTCTTTTGATTCACACCTTTGATACCTCCTTCCAGTATTATGTCCATGAAATGGTACCTGATATTGCCTTCTAGTGTTGTATCTATGATGTGAAGTCTGATACTGTCTTCCTGAATGCATTCATGAAAAGGAAATTTTCCATTTCTGTTTTTATTGAATACTCTAAATCTTGTCCCTTTTGAATGTGTTGCTCGGTTGTGTTTTTTTCTGCCTCACATCCTCTTGTAAATCTCCTCCAGAAACAAATTTATTCTCTGTGTCACCTGAATTTCCTGTATAACCAATTCTGTGGTTATCTCCTTTTCGTTTGCCTATCGAAAGCAGGTGATCAAGTTTAGCAGTGCCATTCGATAGCATTTTCAGTTGTTTGTTCGTTTCTTCAAGTTTACTCTTGACGTAGCACACTTCTTCTTCTTTCAGTGTTATCTCCAGTTTCATTTTTGCAATTTGGGCTTCCAACTTTTCATTTGTTTTGACTAGTTGAACGTTAAGCGTGCTCATTTTTAACCACTCCTTGTAGATGATTTCCACATTTCCTTCATCTTCCTCTTCTTCAATTTTTGCTTCATCTGCTTTATTGCGTTCTTTATCAGTTTCATCAATTATTCCAACGAATGCAACAAGACTTGATAATTCTTCTTCATTGTCATCTTCAGATTCTGAACTTGATTCACTAAACATGATCAATGATTTTCCCTTGACCAAGTTTCCATCAGCACATTCATTCTTTGTATGTCCAAACCCTTTACATTGGTAGCATGCGTTTCTTGTAATCCTTTCAGAACACTCTGTCTTTTCGAGATACTTGGACAATCAGATTTAAAGTGTCATAAACTTTTACACTCATGACATTGGGCTCCAGATTTGTTATCCTTCTTATTTACTAATTCATCAGTAGATGATTTTCTCAATCCTAAGCGCTTTTTCATGAACTTTCCAAATCTTCTGGTCAGTAGAACAAATTTTTCTTCAAGATTATCAAGTCTGGAATTTTCGTTGGTAGCCTGAAGAACGACACCTTTACTTCCTTCTTTTGCTGATTCGCCTTGTTCGAGTTGTAGTTCTAATTCATAGACCACCAAAATCCCAACAATTTCTTTAAAACTTGTAGTGTCTGTATTTAATAACATATTCATCGCAACTTTTTGAGCATGAAATTTCTTTGGTAGACATCTGAGCAGCTTTTTGACAAGCTTCTTATCATCAAGATTTTGTCCAAGTACACTTACTTCATTAGCGATTGCATTCATTCAGCCACTGAATTCCTTGATACTTTCGTATTCACCCATTTCCAATTTTTCAAACTGATGTTCCAGAATATTTAGACGCGTTGTTTTGACACTTGTAGTTCCTTCATGTATGGTCTCTAGAACGTCCCATGCGTCTTTTGTAGATTAACATCCTTGAATTTGCTTGAACTCATTTATGTCTACAGAAGAGAAAATAGCTGTTAAAGCTTTAGCATTGAACGTTGAGTTTATTTTTTCACTAGGCGTCCATTGATCTGAAGGTTTTTCTTTGACATTTACATTTTCATCGATCACTGTTGGTGGATTCCATCCATTCTTTACGGCACTCCAAGCATCTTCATCGATTCCTCTTATGCTTACTCTTATTTTAACTTTCCAATAACCATAATTTGACGCATCGAGCATGATTGGTTTTCCGAAAGCATACAGATCTTGTGGTCCTTCCATATTGTTGTCTTCTAGAATCTCGAACCTGATCTTAGAATTGCTCTAAATTTAGGTTACCAGCTCTGATACCAATTGAAAACCTGTAGACAGACAACTAAATCAATTAATATCTTGAAGAGACCAAATGCACAAAGCAATACTAGCTTTATTTACCAATCAATCTTTTAAGTACACTTGCTTGCTTTTACAACGTACTAAAGATTTCCGCAGATAACTCCCCCTGAGTTAGATGTAAATAAATGCTAAATATCTCTCACACTTTTTTCACGATATCCCACTAAGTACACTTAAAACTCTGTGATCTGTATTCACTATGTTTTTTGGTACTTCTTCGATACTCGCCCATATAATTTAACTTCTCTATTTTTCTCGAGTTAACTTATCTATACTTCACATGTGCTCAGCTAATCCACCGATTTTCTAGCTGCACATCCTTGCCGTTTTTTTATTCATATCTTGACTTCTCTTGATCCTCTTTTGACTTCGTCTTATTCTCCTCATTCTTCTCTTTGACTCCTTGAAGTTCTCCTCATTCCTCTCATGAATCTTTCTGCTCCTTATATATCTCAACAACCTGATTTTACAGAATTATATTCTACGTTTCTAATTTATTGCATTAACAATATCTAATGCATATTAAGATTGGTGTAGGAATAAACCATGTGCAAGTGAATAAACCTGGATACCTAAGAAGTAAGGCAACAGTCCTAAATCTTTCGTTGAGAAATTTGAATGCAACATGTGTATTAGTCGTGTGAGTAAGAGTTAAGAGGTACCAATGAGTAGCATATCGTCTACACAAGGTATCTGAACCTTTTTTGTAGACGAACAATGATGGATCTGTAGTATTACAAATGAATCCAAAATCAATGAGAAATGAGCTGAATGTATTCAACCAAGCTTTAGGAGTTTGTTTAAGACCATATAGAGATTTTTTTAATCGATAAACATGATTTGGATGTTCTTTATTGTCAAAACCTGGAGGTTGTGTCATTAAAATAGTTTCATTTAAATTGCCATGAAGGAAGGCATTAGTGACATCAAATTGTCTAATAATCTATTGTTTTGTTACAATAATAATTAAAAATAATAACTAAAACTAAGCGTATGGTAGATGTTCTCACTACAGGACTATATGTATCTAAAACAAAAATTCTTTCGGTTTGGTGAAACCCTTTAACAACCAACCTGGATTTAAGTCTATCTAGTGAGCCATCTGGTTTAAGTTTTACCTTAAATATCCATTTTCATCCTAACACATTCATATGAGGTTCATGAGGAACTAGTTCCCAAGTGTCATTTGTTTTAAGAACACTTATTTCTTCACATATAGAAGCATACCAACCTGAATGTTTTAATGCGGTTGCTATTGTCTTAGGAGTAAGGGAGCCATGATTGTGGTGAGAAGTGCATATTTAGGATTTGGTTTGACCGTGCCTACTCTAGACCTAGTAGTCCTAGGGTGAATAGGTTGGTTTGGTGGTTCTTGGGTTGCAGATATAGGACTATTAGTTTAGAGTAGTGTTGGGTGGTAACACAAGAAAGGTCCACATGAGGAGGAATAGAGGATGGTTCGAGGATTGTAATTGGCGTTTGAAAAATGGTATTTGCTGAATACTCAAAGATGAAGAGTTAGAAGTGGATACCTCATGACCTTTTTGTCATGCGGGTGATAAAGATGTTTGATATGGAGGGACTAAAGAGTTGTATTCAGAGGAGAAAGGAAATGATATTTCATTGAAGATAACATGTCTAACTATGTAAACTCTACAGAACCCTTGAACAAAAGTAACATGGGAGGATCCCCATAAGTTACAGTGCAAGAGTTCTAAAACTTCAGAAGCATGAAACAAGCTACGAGAAAATGGTAATTTCGATGTCTTTGCACTAGTGAACAAGTAGCGCAGAAAGTAGATGACTTAGAGCTGGTGTGAATCTTCCCATTGGAATGCAGTTGATGTAGAACCCTGTTATTGGTGTGACCAAATCTAAAATTCCAGTCATCTTCAAAGGTGACTTTGTTCTGAATTTTAAAAAGAGCTTGAGCAGCCTATGATTTTGAATCAAATAACTAAAGGCAATAAAGTAACGAGTTCTCGGTAACCAAACACATGCTCTTGGATACTGTTTCACCACAAGGCTCTTCGGAACCAACTATCAATCAATCTAATCATGCATTCCCAATCAAAGCATCTAAGGCAGACCATCCTAATATGATTTCTACCCTCTTTGAAGGCATAAAAACGTGATTTAGTCAAGTTACCCCCTAATTTTGTGGCTGATCCCTTAATCTAAACCCATAAAGTTCAATGATTCATCCTATTTCAAATCCTCAATCATTACTACTCTACTTTCGTAACCTAGTCTCGGTTGTTCTAAGCCTGAATGTCCGAGATCAGAATTCTCCTTTCGGTCCTTCTCCTAAGTCCCTAAAATATGCATACTTGGACTTCACTAATACATGACATTCAAATACTAAGACAAAGAATAGAAAAACCAGAATAGGGAATTGCATTCATAAATCAATCAAAAGAGGTTTCGGGATTGCCTAGGGCTAATCCCTTCTCCTAGAACAAGGCTACTACTCAGACATGAATTCGAAACAAAACATCATGAAAGAAATAGATAGTGTAGAGAACATAGAAATAAAACAAAATGAGGTTCGGATCGATTTTCCAATGCTCTCTTAATGTCTCCTTGCTAAGATTTCTCCTAGGATGATAAAAACTGAGAGAATACGAACTCCTCTTCTCTCCCAAGTTTTTGGGACTTCCTTCTTCTAAATCGTCTCCCCCTTATTTTGGCGGCACTCCTTCAATTTTCTCTCGTTTAGTTCCTTTTTTCATGTTTTTTTTCCGACACACGCCCCACGCGGGCTAAGTGGCCACCCCGCACGGGCTCCTCTTTGCTGCTGGTCTGCGCGGACTTGAAAGCACCCCGAGTCGTGCAGATCCTGCTGGATGGTGCAGCATGCGCGGGCAAAGGGGACCACCCCACGCAGGTTCATGTCCTTTCATGGGGCATGGTCGTGTTTGCTCCTTTCGCATGATGTTCGGGGTATTTCGTGCGGTCCCTTGGCCTGAATCTGCTCCGAGTGGTTTGTAGCTCCAAGTATGTGCAATTGACTCAAAGAATCAACATCCTTAAGCTCGATATGCCTTGTCGCCTTAAAACCATTGAGAATACTTTGTCCCGTGTATGCTCTTTAGCTCTGAAACAAACCAAATACGTCTAAAAACCTGTAGGAACATGTGAACATGAAAACAAGTAAAACGAATATATAATCACACGTAAACATCGCAATTATCATCACAAACATCTTTAAAATCATGCGAGAAACATGTATGAAAACGAAATGATCAAATAACTATAAAATAAAAAATTGTATTAAAAAACTATTGTATTTTTAAAGAAATAAATAAATAGTTATGTTTATTGTTAAAATCACTATGATAATTATATACAAAATATTAACAAACTCTTTTGATACAATAATCCGATTTTCGAAATAAAAATCAATGTGCGTATATCGTGAATAATAATCTAGTTAGATATAATTGCCAAAAAATTAGATATAAATTCGTAATTAGTTTATAATTGTATGTATTAAGAATATTTTATATTTGAACTCAAACTCATTTGCAATTGCAAATGGATTTGGTACTGTAAAATGTGTCTCTAGATCCTTTGTAATTTAGGACAACTTTTGGACGATTTAATTATCTATAAATTTGCGGATAATGATGGATTTTCATATTTGTCTGAGAACAATTCCAAAAACGTTTAGAGTATTTTCGAAAGGAGTTTTCACCTAAACATTTCATTTATAAATTAAAGATTAATTTGTAACAATAAAATGAGGATCGCATGTTAATTAAAACGAGATAATTTCCGAATAAGGTGATGATAAACTATCATTTTGGTTAATATTAGCGGTTAATTTTTTAAGTTGTAATTTGTTTTACTGATAAATGGGTCGCAAAGGGTCAAAGGGTCGCAGGGGTGCAAGGGTCGGATGGGAAAGGGGTCGC
>CM071868.1:37134670-37160603 GCA_036759665.1 Gynandropsis gynandra | reverse complement strand
CAAGGGTATTTTTGAAGCACTTTAGCCCTACAGGGGCATTTTTGATAATCCCCCATTTAAAATATTGAATAATATTGTTTTGTACCTTTCGAATGGTAATAAAGCTTGAAAATTTAGTAATATATATATATATATATATATGTGTGTGTGTGTGTGTGTGTGGACGTGTTTATACTCTCCTGGTGTTAACCAATATTCCTCAGATTTACCTCATGTACGTCCAATCGGTGTAAACATCTCAGAAATTGTACCAAACTGCGGATTATATTGATACAGATAGTTTGTGTGATCATCCGCTGCACGTCGTTCTTTCGTCTGAATATGCGATTCGAAATAAAATATGGTGAAATATATGATTTCTTCCAACAAGTATTGTTTGGAAATCGATCCTTCAACCACTGCTTTGTTTTTTGCTTTTTTCTTTAAATGAAAGAAAAACCTTTCAAAAGGATACATCCATCTGAATTGAACTGGCCCACTGAGTATTGCCTCATCTGGTAAATGTATTGGTAAATGTTCCATGACATTGAAGAATAAAGGCGAAAAAACTTTTTCCAATAAACATAATACTTCGGAGATATTGTTTTTCATTAATTCCAAGTCATCCCTTTTTAAAGGTCTTGAACATATATCTCTGAAAAATATGTTGATTCCGCATAGCACATCGTGAACATTCCGTGGTAAGAGCTCAACAAATGCTATTGGAATAATTCGTCACATGAAAACGTGAAAATCGTGACTTTTCAACCTCATCAACCTCAAACCAATAATATCCACACACCGAGCAATGTTCGATGCATATCCATCTGGAAACTTTACGTCTTCTATTAACCACTTTAATAATGCCGTTTTTTCCGGATAAGACAATCTGAATACTGGGTCAGGTGACCTTCGATCTCTTAATTCTAACTTAGGTCGTCGGCATATTGTCTTCAAATCTTTTCTTGATTGTATATTATCCTTCGTTTTACCCGCCACATTCAAAACAATATTGATGATGTTATCGAAAAAGTTCTTTACGATATGCATAACATCCAAATTATGACGTAATATCAATGATTTCCAATATGGTAGTTCCCTGATTCACCTTGGCCTTTCGGTTTACGAGTCCACGATCTCCACCATATTCTACCGATTCTTGTAAATTGCCAGTGTTTTAAATCTTCGTAAAGGATTTGTGTTCCGATTTGCATGCACGGTGCCTATTCTTTTTGTACCACATTCTTTTGAAAATGTTTTTTTATCCTTCCGGAAAGACTGTCCATGAGGAAGAAATATTTTATGACAATTAAACCAACATGGTTTCTTACAATGTACTAGTTAAAATGAACCTGTATCCTCTATACAATATGGACATGCTAATCTCCAGTGCGTACTCCATCCAGATAACATTCCATAGGCAGGAAAGTAGGTAATTCACCACAACAAGACCGCTTTCAATGTAAAATTTTGCTTCGTACTCACGTCATAAGCAAGATCTCCTTCGTTCCAAAAATTTCTTAATTCATGAATCAAGGGCTGCAAAAAGACATCGAAACTTTTCTTCGGATGTTCTGGTCCTCGAATCAGCAACGTCAAAAACATTACCTCTCTTTTTACACATATCGGGAGACAAATTATACAGAGACAAAATCATTGGCCATAGAGAATATTGACTTCCAGATTGTCCATATGGACTAAAACCATCGGTGCACAGGCAAAGATAAACATTTCTCGTTTCATACGTGAACTCAAGAAATATTTCATTGAAATCTTTCCAAGCCTTACCATCCGATGGATGTTGCATCATAGCTTCGCCCGTCGATTGTTCTGCATGCCATCTCATTGCCGCAGCGGGTTTTTTTATTCAAATAACCTTCTCAACCTATTTGCTACAGGCATATAGAACATTTTTTTTGTATGGTACATATTTACGTGAAGATGGTTTTTTTGGCCGAAATATGCTTGCACCGCAAAACTTACATTCCAACAAGTTTTTATCATTTCCCTAAAACAACATGCAACTGTTTCCACAAAAAATCAATTTTCTCATGTGGCATTTCCAATTCTTTTAAAACATTCTTTGTTTCGCAGTATGTCTCGGGAGCTTGATTATTTTCTGGTAAATATTCACGCATGGTTTACAAAATGAATCCATGCAATTTTCAACAACATTGTAGTTTGTTTTTATACTCATCAATCTTCAAGATAAAGATAAGCGGGACTAACCTTCACGACAATTTCATATATTGGCTGTTTCGCCGAATCCAATAGATTGAAGAATTGGCGTGCATCGATGTTCGACATCTTTTCATGCGGTTGTTCGTAATGAACAACTCTAGGAAAAGCATCTGACACCATTTCCACATATGGATTGGTCGTTGATGCTTCACAAATAACTTCTTCATTTATTTTTACTTGTGCTTCTTGCACAATATCTCTAACGCTGCAATTTTCGCTGTGAAATAACCAAATTTTGTAATTCTCAATGAAACCCACCTTGTGAAGATGTTTTCAAACAATTTCTTGACTTTGATACTTCATGTTTTGCATCTTTTACATGGACATAACATTGTCCCACGTTCTTGACACAAAGGTTGCATCGATGCAAAACTCATGAATTTCTCCAATCTGTGTAAGAATTCTTGCGTAATCTCTTCGGTTATAGGATCCTTTCTTCTATACATGCACTCTCTATACATATCTCTATTTGAAGAAGACAACATTTTGTTGAAATTATATTTGTTGTTAATGGATTGATGCTAAAATCTTGATAGTAATCATTAAATAATGTTATTTACAATGGACATCCATTGGCAAAGTCAACGGATGCCCTTTTCAAGGTCACATGAAATTATTCCACCGGTAATCCTTGAAATTAAAAATTTCAACGAGCATCCGTTACATTTTCTAACGGACATCCGTTAACATTTCCAACAGATGCCCATCGGCTTTTTTCCTGTGGTTTTCTTACCGTGTTCCAATGGATGCTCCCAACGGAGTTGATGTGCGTTATATCAAGTAATAAATTACCTAGACTAACGCTTCCGCAAGGATACGGATCGTGTAGCAACTAGGGTCGAACACAAGGAATTGATGCGACTTATAAGCTATTACACTAATGAATAAGACGTGTGAAATCAATAGTAGAAGGGATGCAAATGCAAACTAACTAAACTATAGATGGGAATGACTCAGCGACAAATCACCATAGGTATCAAGAGTTGCACAACGATGTATCGAAGTTCTAACGAGATAATTGATCTTAGATACTATCATGAGTTCAGGGAATTCAAGCTCTCCAGGAACTGACTGGCGTAGACTTGTCCACTATCTAGCATGCATATACCAATGTATCCATTGCGCATCTTACATGGATAGACGCATTACGACCGCTATCCCAATCCCTAGATTTAACCGATTGACCTGGCGTAGATCCTAAACCGGCTAAACCCTAAATCATGGCTAAGTTCCAAAGTCTAATGCCCTGGCGTTGGTTTATTAGACTCCTAACATCATTCATTCAAGTGGCGTACAAGTAATGAAACCATTAAGAACAACCATGAAATCTAAAAACATGATAAAATACCGAATTCATTCATATCGAGTGGCGTACAAGTATGAAAGCATTAAGATCCACCATTCATTAAGCACAAGACTTCTCTACATGTTGGCATTTCAATCTGGTTCGAATCCCCTTTTTATAGATCTGATTTCTCATGATTTGGTTGTTCTAAATCTTGGGAATTAGTTGAGAAAATCAAGGGCCCGAGCGGGCACAGCTTCTACCCGCTCGTGCAGGCCTTGTGCCCGACCGTGTACACCCATTTTCGCCCGAGCGGGCACCTATGCCCGAGCGTGTTCCTCTTCAGCCCGAGTCGTGCAAACCTACGGTGCATCTTGATGACAATTAACCCGAGCGGGCACTCCATTTCCCCCCAATCGGGCACACATGCCCGACCATGTTCCTTGAACACCCCAGTCGTGCAAAGCTACGGGGTTGTCTTGGCATCAATTACCCGAGCGGGCACACTTCCGATGCCCGAGCGTGCATGACCTAAGATGTTGTTTCCGCTGCTTTCGCTCGGTGTTTGCATGTTCACTTCTCCACGGCCTCTTGCACAAGTTGAACCTTGTTATTTCGGGGTTAAATTGCCAATATTTCTCGTGTTTCTCGTCATGTCTTCGTTTCCTACACAAAACACGAAATGTAGATGAAATCCTCGAATAGACTCGATAAATGAATGAAATCTAATAAATCTAATCAAAACTATACCTAAGAATGACATAAAAACTACTACGGATTACGTGTTATCAGGAGTCAATCCGTTGACAGTCCGTTGAAATTTGCGACGGATTGCACCGGAAGGGAGCAATGGTAGGTATCTGTTGACCGCCCGTTAAAAGTTGAGACAAGTTGCAACGGATGGCTGCCCGTTGGAAGTTATAGTGTATTCGTTGCAATCCGTTGGCATTTGTCATCAACGGACGGATCCCTTGCTCCGTCCGTTGCAAAAGCCGTGTTTTTTTGTAGTACTGGGCCGACAAAAACTGCATTATTAAGGTAGTTAAAAGAAACGTTAAGTTTCCAAATGGATATGCATCAAACATTGCTCGGTGTGTTGTATCACAGATGATCGGCATGAAAATTCACGATTGTCACGTTTTCATGCAGCGACTCATTCCAATTGCATTTTTCGAGCTATTACCACGAAATGTTCACGATGTGCTAAGCGGAATTAGCATATTTTTCAGAGATATATGTTCTAGAAATTTAAAAAGGGATGACTTGGAATTAATGAAAAACAATATTTCTAAAGTATTATGCTCATTGTAAAAAGTTTTTCCGCCTTCCTTCTTTGATGTCATGGAACATTTTTCAATACATTTACCAGATAAGGCATCCGTTGGAGCATTGCAACAGATGTTCGTTACCACCTTTAAGCGGCCAACGGATACCCATTACAAATGAGAACGAGACGATTTATTGGTAGTAGTGGTATGTTGGCAGGTTCAGCTGGAGCCCCGCCACCACCTCCATCGCCACCATATCGACCTCTTTCACCTATATCGACACCACCGATATTTAAGGAAGAAGATGATATGGTGGACATAGACGCTCTGATCGATAGTTTTGAGGAGCGTCCTACCATCCCGATTTGCTGCACTTCAAAAGGATATCATTGAGGATGCGCCGATAGTACCAGCCGTGGTTCAAGAGACTTATATACAAGAACGACCTACCGAGCATCTGGAAACCACGCTTCGTACAACACAAGATGCTCTTCAAGAAACTCATGCGAAGATGCATCACATGGAGAGCATCATCGAGTTGCTAACCAATCGATCGTATGCACCTAATTTAGATATTTTATAAAATTATTTATGTTTTTAATTAGTAAAAAACTTTAATATTAATCAATATTTTTAAATTTTTTAATTTTATTTTTATTTTTTTTATTTTTTTCAGTACATATTTTAACGGATGCCCGTTGATATTTTTTAAACATTCCAGCGGGCATCAGTTGAAAAAAATATTCACGCCATTTTGCAACCAATATCCGTTGCTAGCTCCCGCCAAACTGGCAACGAGCTTCCATTGACGCGAATTATTTCCCACCAATTTTATTGCCAACAGACATGTAACGGATTACAAATTTGCAAGGGGTATCGTTGCAATTCTCATAATGGTCATTCATTGCTATTTTTCTAACGGGCATCCGGTGCCACTTCCAACGGAAATTTTTGTTACCAGTCTGTTACCATATTTTCAACGGATTTTTTTCATTGTAAGCCCGTTACAAATCGCAACAGATGTGGATTTGCAACGAGCCATTCCCAATGGCTCCTGATCCGTTGCAATCTGTTGGGAAACGTCGTTTTCAACAATCTCGAATTCCAAATGGTTTAGTGTGAGAACACACTATCCCATTCATAATTTTTGTCATGTATCTAAATCGACAGAAGCTACAAAGGGTACAATGCAATTGGTTAAGGATTATTTGAATGAGAAATATGCCAGGAAATATGAGACACCTCCAGCAAAAGAATTGATGGCTCGTGTAAAAGCAAAGTACGGTGCAATTGTATCGTATTTGATTGCATTAAGCGACAAATGCAGTGCTTAGAAGGAGATTCGTGGTGATGAATTTGAACACATAGGAGGCTTCTAGGGTGGTTGCATGATTTTAGAAAGAAATCCCGAATCTGTCGTAAATCTTCCGCTTGATAGTGATGGGAAAAGCTTCAAATACGTTTTTATGGTTGTCGTAGCGGCTATAAGAAGATGGGAATACATGCGTAAAGTGGTTGCTGTGGATGCAATATTTCTAACAGGAGTGTACAAGGGAGCATTGATTGTGGCGACCGCGCAAGATGGTGAACAGCACAAATTTCCTATTGCATGTGGAATAGTCGACAAAGAGAAGGACAAATCATGGACGTGGTTTATGTTAAGGTTGAAAGAGGTGATCAGATGGACGTGATGTCATTGTCATATCTGATCACCATAGAAGCTTGATCAAAGCAGTGAAACACGTGTATAAACAAGTTGATCATGGTTTTTGTGCGTGTCATATATCGCAAAACATAAAGAGCTACGTCAATAAAGGGCATGGTAGAAAGACTTCAAGATGATACTGTGGCGGAAATCTTCTTCTAATGTACAACATCATACACAATGAACGAATTTAATGTTCTATTAAATGATTTGAAGGCCAGGTACAAATATGAATTTTGTGACTTTTGTGACTGTTGTGCCCTTTGTGACCATTTTGACCTCTGCGACCTTTGTACCTCTGCGACCTTTGTACCCCCTGCGACCCTTGTACCTCAGCGACCCTTTGACCCTTTTGCGACCCTTGTGCCCCTATGACCTTTGTACCTCTGTGACCCTTTGTCCTCTTTGTGACCCTTGTACCCCTACGACCCTTGTACCTGTACGACCATTGTACCCCTGTGACCCTTCGACCCCTGCGACCCTTGTACCCCTACGACCCTTGTACCTCTACGACCTTTGTACCCGTGCAAACCTCGTACTTCTGCGACCTTTGTACCCCTACGACCCTTGGACCCTTGTACTAGTGGAATGGTTCAATAGGTATAGGTTGGAAGCATCTATCGATGATGATTCTCAAAAGTTTACACCTTATGTTGAGAAAACATTACATGAACGATTTGGACAAGCATCCAAGTATGAGGTTATTGAATTGAACAGGATGAGTGATGAGTATGAGGTGAGAAATGAGATGGGTCGAAGATTTGTAGTGAGTCTTTAAAAAAGAACGTGCGGCTGCAAAATGTTTGATGTGGATAAGTATCCATGCAGTCACACAATTGCGGCTTCACATAAGGTTGGTAAAGGTCACAAGATACCATATCTATGTTCAACATACTACCTTCGGGAGACATGGCGTTTGTCTTACTAAGAAACCGTATATCCGATCTTGATTGCAGTGATTGTAACATTCCTACTCAATATTCTGAAGTTACGGTTCTACCTCTTAAGCTGGCTAAGAAAAGGAAAAATGGGAGGCCTAAAGAGAATCGTTATCCTGGACCTGATGAGGCTCGGAGAAATACGCCATTTTCATCGAGACAAACCCCATCTTCATCGAGACAAACCCCATCTTTATTGAGACAAACGGGTTCAAATGACAGCATCACTAACATTGTTTGGAATGTGACAACCGAGACAATGCCAACTTCAGAAAAAAAGAAAGGTTTGTTAGAGTTTAATATTATATTATTTGTATTATTTTGACAAAACCTTTGTGATTTTCATCATTATAATTTGATAAATTCTTCGTTATAATTTGAACCATGTGACCCTTACGGACATTGCGACCCTTGTTACCTTTGTGACCCATGCGATCCGTGTGACTCTTGCGGCCATGCAACCCTTGCGACCCTTGCAACCTTTGTGGAAAATGCGACCCTTACGACCATCGCGACCCTTGCAACCCTTGCGACCCATGTGGCCATTGCGACACATAGGACCCACGTGACCCTTGTGACCCTTGTGACTAGTCGTTTCGATGTCAGACTTTTTGACTTTTCCAATGCCATCTATGCTTTTTTTACGAATGCCGCACTCAAGACCCTTGCGACACGTAATTTTGATGTCAGACTTCTGTCTTTTCAACACTCTCTTTCAATCGATCTCTTTTATCCATATATTAAAAGGTTCAACAAATTCTCTAAGTCTCACCATCACACCCATTTGAGATGAGATTGAATCGGGAGAATCTAATCTCTTTTCTCTTTTAGTCTAAGTATCTAACCTTAAATTCCTGAAAAATCTTTGTTACCTTTGTGATCTTTCTGACCTTCGTCACGAAGGTCACATGGCTGACGCAGAGCATCGTGCTATCTATGTGCTACTCAAGGTCTTGGTAATCGTTGGACTCGGTCTCGATGCAAATATACACAAGTCATTACAACGTGGATAGAGGACATTATGCTGTATCTGCATAACATAAGGTCTTGGTAATCACCGGACTTAGACATTGTTTTGTACCCGTAGTACTTAAGATCACGGTTGGAGGTAAACTTGGAGATGCATTGAGTCACACACGAATCTGTTTACCTTTATGACCTTTGAGACCTTATGTAACCTTTTTCTTTCTTATTTTCATATTTTTTAACTTTTTCAATCTTCCTTTTTTTCCTTATGACCTTTCTAACCTTATGTAACCCTTTTCTTTTTTTTTTCAACTTTTTTTTGAACTTTTGCAATCTTATTTTTCTTTCCTTTTTTGTAACCTTTGTGACCTTTGAGACCTTTATGATCTTTGTCAATCATTATAAATAAATCAATATTTAAACGTTGAAAATGTATTATTTTGCAGTTATTGTTCGTAATTACATGAAATCCATAGAATCGTCGACCCTCAATTGGATTAAATTATAATCAAGTATAAACGGGAACCCGTCCGATCCAAATGGGACCACATATGACCCTTTTGCGACTCATGCGACCCATATGACTCATGTGACCCATGTGACTCATGCGACCCATGCGACTCATGCAACCCATGTGACTATTGTGACTCGTCATTTCGATGTCAGACTCCTATATTCCGACCCATGTGATCCTTCGGACCTATGTGACTTGTCGTTTTGTTGTCAGAATCCTATCTTGCGACCCATGTGACTCTTCCGACCCATGTGACTCTTTCGACCCATGTCTATAAGTTCACGTCTACGTCTATTCTCATAGCCTTTGTGACCTTCATGATGAAGGTGACATTGTGGACGTAGGGAATCGTGCTGTCTATGTGTTACTCAAGGTCTTGGTAATCGGCGGACTCGGTCTCTATGCAGACACTGACGAGTTGCGATGGTGACCTAGGTGAAGGTGTTGGGTCACCCTTGAAATGTGACTATAAGACAAATTAGATGGCAGGAGATAACTCTGGACAATAATACCAAATAAGAAAAAAGTAGAAGACTGGAAGACGAAGTACATGACAGGAGATAACTATCACTTTTGAAATACATGCATTTGTTCTACACTACTTGGGACACATGGGTCATAATCCGTTTTAACCATTGATTGACCAAGCGACCATTGCAACCTACGCGACCCTCAGTTGGCATTATTTAGTTTGACGTTGTAAATGTATTATTTTGATTGGTTTTTGTCATTTAATCCTTATAAATCCATAAATTTGTCGAGTTCACATCTATTAATCCATATATGCGACCAAGCAAACCATGCGACCTATGCGACCTTTCAGTTGGTATTAATTAGATTGACGTTGTATATGTATTGTTTTGATTGGTTTTTGTCATTTAATCCTTATAAATCCATAAATTCAATGAGTTCGCATCTATTGATCCACATATGTGACCAAGCGACCCATGCAACCTATGCGACCCTCAGTTGGCATTAATCAGTTTGACATTGTAACTATATTGTTTTTATTGGTTTTTCATATTTAATCCTTATAAATCCATAAATTCGTCGAGTTTGCATCTATTGATCCATATATGCGATCAAGCTACCCATGCGACCTATACGACCAAGTGACCAATGTGACGTTGTAAATGCTAGCGACCCTTCGGATCTATTGATTCATAAATGCGACCCATGCAACCATGCGACCAAGCAACCCATGCGACATTATAAATGTATTATTTTTACCATGCGATCCATAAATAGTTTGCGTCGTAAATGTATTATTTTCACCAAAATTCGCGCCCGACTTTTCACGAAAATTTGAAAAAACATAACCGTGTGATCACGTCTTTTCGAATTCTATCTAACGTTGATTCGATGTCAGGGTCATGTCTTTTTGAATTCCAGTCAACATAAACATCTCTAAAATCATACGAGAAACACGTATGAAAAGGAGATGATGAATCTTCCACCCATCTTTCAATCTAACACTCATAATCTCCCTGTTTGGAAAATGCCAAATTTTTCTCATTTCGTCCAACTCATTCTTCTCAGCTATTTGGAGAACTACCTTGTAATCTCTTTCATTTATCTCTTTTTGAGTATGTTACATGTAGATAATGTATAGATTTAACTTTGTTTTTCATTTTTTGTTACAGGACATTCCGAAGATCTTCTTCGATGAGCATATTTACGGGTAAACGAGGGACCACAACACGACAATGCTTAAATCAGATGTGTCTAACAAAACATGGGAAGTCAAGTTGGATGGCTCCAGATTCACTGATGGATGGAAAGATTTTTCCAACGACCATTAATTTTGTATTGGGGATTATGTAGTTTTCCGTCACGAAGGTGACATGGTTTTTCACGTCACCGTGACCTTTACTGCTCAGAGGATTTTCACGGTACCAGTCATGCGTTTAAATCTAGTCGTAGATGCATTGGTAAGTGACATAAAACCGATTCATATCACTTTGGTTATTTATTAAATTTTATTCATTTCGACTGATGTAACATGGGTTATGTCGCAGACACATCCGATAGGGTTGAGGTCGAGCGGTCTTTGTGGTAGACAATGTAAGATACTGCTGATAATCGATTTTGGAAGGGCGCGGTCGACAGACTTAAGGCCCATGAAACGTTGTGGCGCTAGCATCAGAGGGGGTTGGAGAATGTTTTGTCACGAAAATTGACTAAAAGAAGGTTTTTCCATCAAAGTCGAATTGGTCTCCCATGGAACATCACGTATGCTTCGGTTTGTCCCTCAACCAGGGCCTAACAACAACATAGTTTGATTTCAGTTGTATTTTTATTGCTTTGAACCTCCTTTGAACAAAAATATTCATTTGAATTTGAACTTCATGTCTGTATTTGGTTACTTTTAACTATTATTTAATTGTTAGTATTATTGTTAGTATCATTGTTTTGTGAATTTACTATTATTGTAACAAGGGTCAAAGAGGTACAAAGGTCGCAGGGGTTCAAGGGTCGTAGAGGGACAAGGGTCGTTGTGGTCAAAGGTTCGCAGAGGTACAAGGGTCACAAAAGGAGAATGGTCGCAGAGGGACAAGGATCATAGAGGGTCATGGGTCGCAGAGGGACAAGGGTTGCAGAGGGACATGGGTCGGAGGGGTCCAAGGGTCACAGAGGTATAGGAGTCGCAGAGGGACAAGAGTCACTGAGGACAAGGGTCGCAGGTGTCCAAGGGTCGCAGAGGTACAAGGGTCGCGGAGGGACAAGGGTCTCAGGGGTCCAATGATCGTTTGTAAATCAATTGATAAATTATTATCATTTTTTGGAATGGACGATGTCAATTGTATACAATTTTTTTTTAAAAATTTATGCATATTATTTGTAAATAATTTCATTTTAGTGATAAGAAATTATTATTTTTTATAATAATAAAGGGTCAAGGGTCGCAGGGGTAAAGGGTCGCTGAGGGACAAGGAGCATAAGTGTTGAAGTGTCACACAGGGGTACAAGGGTCACAGGGGGTCTAAGGGTTGTAGATGTACAAGGATCGCATAGGTACAAAGTTCGCAGAGGTACAAGAGTCGAAGGGGTACAAGGGTCGCACAGGGTAGAAGGGTCGTTGGGGTACAAGGGTCACAGGGGTCCTACGACCCTTGTACCTCTGCGACCTTTTGACACCTTTACGCCTCTTTGACCCCTTTGTGACCCTTGTACCCCTGCGACTCTTGTACATCTGCGACCCTTGTACCTCTGCGATCCTTGTACCCCTACGACCCTAGTATCCTGCGACCCTTGCACCTCTCTACGACCTTTTGACCCCTTTGCGACCCTGTACACCTGGACCCTTATACCCCTGCGAGCCTTTGACCCCTTTGCGACCCTTTTACTCTTGCGTCCCGTGTACCTTTGCAACCCTTGTACCTCTGGGACCCTTGTAGCCCTGGACCCTTGCACCTCTCTGCTACCCTTTGATTCTTGCGGCCCTTGGATCCTCTACAACCCTTGTGCCCTCTACGATCCTTTTACCCTCTTCGACCCTTGTACCCCTGCGACCATTGTACCTATGTGACCCTTGGACCTCTACGATCCTTGTACCTCTGCGTGAGTGATAACACCTAATCCGTCATAGTATTTTCATGATTCCTAGGTTTTAGTTTTGATTATGATTACGACAAATCTACCCGAAAACGTGATGAAAGTGACCAAGGTGTTAAAGGAGCACAACCAAGAATCATTACTGCTGCACGATCGAGCACATTGGAATGGAGAACATATAGCACGACCGAGCATCACTCCTTGCCAGACCAATCTACCAAGCTGAAGCAGCATGGCCAAGCACCTTTACAAGCATGACCGGGCAGCTACACAAGCACGACCAGGTACAAGAAGGCCACATGCACGGCCGAGCAGCCTCACAAGCAAGGTCGAGCAAGAGACATTTCCATGCAGCACGACCGGGCTTCACTAAATGCACGACCGAGGAGGAATCAACCAAGCAGCACTACCGAGCTTCAACACTTGCACGATTGGGCTGGAGGTTTAGGCCTCATGCACGACCAAGCTTCAACACCTGCACGATCGGGCTTTAGAGACAAAGTGATCCCCGTAGCTGATGCACTGCCCGAGCTTGTTCCATGTTCGGTCGGGCACCTCATGGATGAATGCTGCACGGTCGGGCTGAATGGTGTGCACGGTTGGGCATGCATGGCAACTACCACGCGAGTCACACGCGCATCCGTTTGAACAAGCTTGAGTTTAAATAGATACCAGAACATATCAAAGAGGACTAGAGCAGAGAAGAGAAGAGAGAGCACAGTTGGAGAAGGAGACTTCGGCCATCCGAAGGATTCGTCTGAGGCCATGCTCGGAGGATAGGGAAGATGGATATTTGTTTTAGTTTCCCTATGATTTCTGAGTAGTTCTCTTTGCCATGGTTTAGGTATGCTATTGTAATGGATAGTTTTGTTCTTAATGCTTGATTTCGGTTTTGTTCAACCGTATGGTTCGATAGGTTGTATTTGTGCGTAATGCGTTCATACATTGTTGATCACATGTTTGAATGAGAATAGATCCGCTCGAGTGAGATTAGACACATTTGAATGAGACTAGAGATTCGCCTAGGCATCGGGAGAGTTAGACTTGAATCTCGGGATTAACCTTAGAATGAGTTAGATTAATGAGAATCTGGTTGATCGGTTAATCTATTTAGGAATCGTAATAAATCACGAGGCTTTGATATGCCTCCCACGCCAATTCGTAACTGATTATCAGATTTATCTTACATCATCTATCGCAAAGACCTCACGACCTCGCAAATCCGTAGAGGTCAAATTCCAATTGTTTCCGACAGTAGAGGTCGAATTCCTTATCCTTCTTCATGCATCTAAATGATATGCGCTGCATCGGGAGATGAGTGACGTTGATTCCCTTGTTAGAGGATTTAGCCATCGGGAGAGTCATTTCCGACAGTAGAGGTAGAATTCACCATTCGTTCTTCATGCATCTAGATGTTCTATTGATGCATCGAAAGATGAGTCATGTTGATTCCCTAGGTAGTGTATTTAGATTTTAGTTCTCCATCAATTGATATAATCCAATTTCATATTCCGTAGAAACATCCATTGCATGTTCCGGCATTCCCAAAACCCGTGGTACTCTATCTTGGTGAGTCTAGTCCTATCGTTCTTTTATTCTTTATTTTCCACTTCAATAATCACCTATTGATCGATCTTCTTCTCATGAATTCTTAGTTCTAACGTTTGCACTAGTCCCCAGGGTTCGACCCTGGTACAACACGCACTGTATACTTGCCGTAGAGTGGTCTAGAAAATTAAAACCTCTGGTTTCCAACCATCAGTGAGTACATGAAAGCAACAGAAAAAACGTATAAATTCTGATATATGTAGGAGAATATGCTCATGCGATTATACAACTCCAATAACGCCTCATCCAATTGCTGCAAAAAAAAAGTTAACACATATGAATACATATGACACGAAATGATCTATATGACCTTTGTAACTAAGGTTAAAAAAACTTACATCATCTTCAAGTCATACGTTGGGATTTAATACGATCTTCGAAAACTCTGGCCCCTGGAGACAACCTAGAGCAGATTTCCACCAATGCTCTTGGCAAGGTCTCATCATATATATATATATATATATATATATATAATAGTCAATTTTATACCGCTAGCATCAATGAACGAATTCTCTCGGGTTATCCGGCCCTCTCCTAATCCCTTGGGCTACCACACAAAATGCTGATTCCCTGTAGGTTCTTGAACCACCTTTTTTACGGGTTCTTGAACCACCTTTTTATGGGTTCTTGAACCACCTTTTATGCGGGTTCTGCATCAATAGCTTTCCCTCTCTCTTGCCCTGTTTTTGCTCCTTTCGCCGGTGGAGGTTGAACATATGGCTCCGTTCTTGCCTTCCGTTGTCTTAAAGGTCGTTTAGTTACCGGTGGAAGTTCAACATATGACTTAGACTCCTTCGATAAAGGTCTAGCATCTGCATAAAATTTACTTCATTAAACTCATGCGACCCATGTGACCAAAGCGACCATGAGACCCATGCGACCCTGCGACCATGAGACTGCGGCCTTTTGTTACCCATGCGACCATTGGGAAGTAGTGACCCATGCAACCCATGCGACTAATGCGACCTTTTGTGACCCATACGACTAATGTGACCTTTTGTGACCCATGCGACCTATGCGACTAATGCAACCTTTTGTGACCCATGTGACCCATGCAAATAATGCGACCTTTTGTGACCCATGTAACCTATGCGACTAATGCGACCTTTTGTGGCCCATGCGACTAATGCGACCTTCTGTAACTTATGCAGCCAATGCGGTCTTTGTGACTCAAATGACTCTACTTACTTGGTGGTACTGCGACATCTATGACAATAACTTCTGGAGTTCTATGAGCGTGACCCCTTTGACAGGACCCACTGGAGTATCCTTGGCAGGAACCTCCTCAACGACGACCTCTTCCACAGGACCGACTGGAGTATACTCCGAAGGAACCTCCTTAGCGGTGACCTCTTTGATAGGACCCACTGGAGTATCCTTGGTAGGAACCTCCTTGTCGGCGAATTCTTCGACATGATCTACTAGAGTATCCTCGACAGGAACTTCCTTAGCGGCGACCTCTTCGATAGGACCCACTGGAGTATCCTCGGTAGGAACCTCCTCATCGGCGACCTCTTCCACAGGACCCACTGGAGTATAATCGCAGGAACCTCCTTAGCGGCGACCTCTTCGACAGAACCCACTAGAGTATCCTCGGTAGGAACCTCGTCATCGGCGACTTCTTCAACATGACCCACTAGAGCATCTGCATAAAATTACTTCATTCATTAGATCATCGTTCGTTATTGATGCAACCCTTGCGACCCTTTTGACCCATGGGACATATGCAACCCATGCGACCCTATGACTTATGAGACCCTTGCGACCCATGCGACCATTGTGACCCATGCCAACTCTCGCTGGAAATTGACTCAAATGACCTTTTTACTTGGTGGAACTTCATAAGGAGCAACAGCTGCAGTAACTTCTCCAGAAATGTATTCAATTTAAGGAATGATGGCGGAAGATGTAAGATTTTAAATTAATCTCGAAATGTTTGCCAAATACTCTTCTGAGACATCTCCGGAGTCATTTTCAGCCTCTGACTCAATCGGCTCTTCGCTTGGATCTTTTCTTGACACTAGATATCGAAGAAATTCAAAATCATAATCTCTTTGAGTGTTGGAAGATTGGTTTCTGGTGCTCGCATCTTTCTCGACGGACATTGATTCTGCCTTTTCAGCACCTTTAGGATTTGCTGCATTTGATTTTGGATTAGGCAAATGAAACCCGCATCCCTTAGAAGTTCTCTTATGGCGTTGATGATCTTTTCTCCGACTTCTTTATTTCCTTTATTAATTTCTGCTCCAGTGTCAAATGGACTGCAACTTCTTCTCCTTCAACTTCAGCTTTATCATCACCTTCTCTTCCAGCTTCAGCTTCAACATCACCTTCTCTTTTAGCTTCAGCTTCAACATCACCTTCAACATCACTTTATCTTTCTTTATTAGCTTCAACAACACCTACCCATCCTTCGTCTTTGTCATCTTCAGATATGGGTGGAACATCTACAACCTCTATTGTTTTTTCACCCACGCTCTTCTTCCTCTTAGTCATCTTTCCTTTCCCCTTCTTTTGATCATCAAGAGCAGCTTTTCGCGTCATTAGTTCTTACTTATGGATGTCCTCCCAACAAATACCCTTCAAATTTCTACGAAGATGTTCCATCTATATTTAAACATCGGGATCGTGGCATCTCTCGTAATCCTCAAGATAAAAAAGTAAAGCTTCCTCTTCGTGTTCAACACCAATAATACTTTGAATATCCTGAAAAAACAAAAAATAACCATTATGACCCTTTGTGACCCTTGTTACCCTTGTGACCCTTGTGTAATTGTTACCTTAGAATCTCCGATCTGCCTTATCACGTCTACATACTTCGGGTTAAAACTGGAATTAACCATCTTCTTGCACATTCTTTGGCATTATGGATCCACATCCATAACATCAATATACCATCCCTTTCCGCCCAAACTAAGGATGGTTTCGAATGGAAGTAACTGACACATTAAATCAGAATGATAAGACTCCAAAAAGTACAAGAACATTCAAGTTATTCAAATAATATATACAACTTACCATTAGTGAGATCATAAAACCGCCACAATACCATTTTGGTTTCGGTGATTCCGGGCTAACATGGTTGCGACAAGTATCCAAAATGTTCTCCAATGTATAAACCCCCATGGAAAGCCTTCACAAAATTCCAAGTCATCAACCATGTCAATGAGATCATGGCTGATAAAGTTTTCTGATGAAGGCTTGTGAGCCACAACTTGCGTGAACAATATCAAATTTACCAACCTTGTCTAGTCAACATCAAAGTACAAGAACTCAAAAAGAAAGAAACAAAAAGCAAAAAAAAAAATGTACGAAAAAACAAATAAAGACTCCGGAAAGGACTATATCCTAATTCAAAAGGATCCTAACTCTAAAGCCGTAATCAGTTCCCAGACAACGGCGCCAAAAAATTGATGTGGTTAATCTCAAGTAATAAAATACCTAGACTAATACTTCCCAAGAATACGGATCGTGTAGTACCAGGGTCAAACACGAGGAATCGATGCAACTCTAAAGCTAGTAACTAATGCATAAAACGTGTAAAATCAATAAGTGGTTGGAATACGAATAAAGATAAACTAACTAACTAACTATCGGATTGAACTCAATGAACTAAACACCACAGGTTTCGAGAGATACACGATGATGCAAAAAAGTTCTCATAAGATCATGGTTATAGATATCGTTACGTATTCGGGGAATTCAAGCTCTTTTCTAGGGAATGACTTTCCCGATGCCTAAACCCACTATCTAGCATGCATACTACCAATCTCCCAATTGTGTAATCTCACCTACTAGATGCTTTAAGATCTATATCCTAATTAATAAGTTCAATTAACCGACTGACCAAGGTTCTAAATCAATTGAGACTTCATATCATGGCTACGTTCCAAAATTCAATTCATCTCCCAGTGCAATTAGATTTTTATAAATATTTATTCAAGCTACCAACAAGAATAAAAGCATTATGAACAACCAATCAATCCGAAACGAACAAATATTATGCCCAAGCATTAAAAACAAAACTTCATTACATATCGACAAAGCTCTCTAACCCATGGCTATGGACCTACTCGGACATGAACTTAGAAAACAAAACACGAAAGATAACTATATTCAACATGGATAACGAATGAGATCCCTCCCTATTCTATTACGGACGTCTTCAACAGCTCCCCCGCGCTCTGGCTTCGTCGCTCCGTCCTTGTCTTCGTGTGTGTTATGCTCTCCTTTACTCTCTCTACGTGAGCTCTGTTTTTTCTCTAATTTTCAGTAAAAATTGTGCTGCTGAAGCTCTCTCTTGTTTTCCTTCTTTCTCCTCTTTCCTTTCCTCCATTCTTTCCTTTTTGGCCGTCCCCTTTCTTTCTTCTCTAGCGGCTGATATTTCCTCTTTCCTACAACAACTGCAGTTTTCCTTTTCCGAGTTTTTCCATCTCTTGTTTTTCCATTCTTGCGTAATTTTCAACGTTTCCTCTTTATTTTCTAGCCATGTAACTCTCATTCCTCTACTCTAACCATATTTCCTTTTCGTTTAAGCAGCCAACACGTTCCTTTTCTTGTTTTGTAAATTTTCCTTTTCTGGTTATTGCAGGTGATAGACTCGACCCATGGGGGCTGCTGAGTGCCCCGCGGGGGCTGGCTTGCATAATTGAATCCACGCGGGCTGGTGAAGAGCCTGACTCGGGCTGGAGCTGCTGGAGGAATGAGCCCGCGCGAGCTAAAATGGACACCCCGCACGGGGTGATTGGAGCTTGGCTGTTCCCTCCATTTGAGCATGAGTCCGAGGTGTGCTGAAAGTGCTGGACATGGTGCCTGTGCGGGCTAAGGTATCCACCCACGGGGGTTGCTTCACTGTTGATGTGGAATGGTCATGTTTTGCGGCATTCACTCATGTTTGTGGCCCGATATCTCCATTCACTGCAAAAAACACGAAAAAAACGATGAAAGAGGACTAAGTGATGCTTAATTCTTGGTAAAATCCAAATGAATGATGAAACTAACTACGAAAATAGACGAAAATACTATAACAAAATAGACGTTATCAAACTCCCCCAAACTTGAACCTTTGCTCATCCCCGAGCAAGACTAGAAGTAAGCACGAGAAGAGTTAGACAACAACCGGAAACTAGCACAATCAACTCGAAAAGTCAACCACCCTACGCAACAACGCGTCACACAAACATAGATCTAAGCTCACCGAATTTTGACCCCTATCTACTGAAAGCCACTAACCGTGCAATCCTACACATATCCTAAGTTTGTTTCACTAACCCCTAGACAACATCCAAGCGATCTCCATAACTATTCTAATGCGCAAATAGTTCAATACCATTCTTAAGACTATAATTTTAATTATTTTTTGGTTCTCTTTTTCTTCTTTTCGGTTTCCACATATTTTTTTGAAAATTCGCGCTCGGTTTCTAGGACATCAAAGTTGAAGAGGACAACTTTCTACTTAGACCCAGATTGCCAATTGGCACACTCATAAGGTCTTGTAACCTTGGCGGAGTGAAGAGGTTGTGTCATTGCTGATTTTTTTCTTTTGATTAAACTATTGTGAATACGCATCGACTCTAACCTTTAGGACTTAGAAAAATAGCCTCGACCCACCACTTAGACCCGAACCATCAATACCGATGCACTCATGTCAATGTAGGGCTGAAATAGTTAAACAACTTATTCTATTGATAGCAGAGTGTAAGTGCGTGGAAATATAACGATCAAAACAAAACTAAGAATGAACAGTATGTTCGGAGGTATAAGTACTTGGGATTGAAACCTAGGGGTGGAATACAACTATAGGGAATGGATTTCTGCAAAACCATTAACTAATCTATATCTAAAGGTATGTTTCAGCAAACCTAGACTTTTGTTCCCGATTCGAAAAAGTTGCACAGAGGTGATTAAAGTTCGAAATTTTTATTACTAGATATTCGTCTCAAGTTTCCATCTAGAATTTTTTGGTGCGTGAGTCCTTGTGGTGAAGGATTCATCTTCAGCTTGGGTGCCTTATCGATGCTCCAATTATGTGCTGGACGTTTGGGTGTAGTTTCTTGGTGTCTCGAGATTTTTTATGTATTGATTTGTGTCGTATTTAGCTCGAGTTGCATGGAAGTCTCAGTCGGGGTGTTCCTTCTTCTTTTCGTTGTTCAACAGCTCGTTTGGGTCCTTATATAATCCTTCTCTTGCTGATAGGAAAGTCGTTTCTAGATATCTGTCCATCTAATCCTAACAAAACTAACGTAAAAGCAAAAATAAAACGAATAGCTCATCATCTAAATCCTAATCACAGTCTTTTCATTCGAAGAGTACCCCCTAGACTTGAACGGAACACCGTCTCGGTGTTCAAAACCTAAGAAAATGACTAACATGCAAAAACTCAGGGAAAAATAAGATAGAAAGGAACGTGTTCACCTGATGCGTGCTTGCTGTCCTAAGTTGATGCAGCTAGGCGTACTCGTCTATCCTTATGTTGTGGATGATGTCGAAGTGGAGAATCTGTAACAAAAGTCACACAATCCGAAGGAGACAGTACGATACATCGGGGTTGTTGGTAAGGAGCATGCGTGTAAAAAGAATAAGAGTCGAATTATAAAAAAATAAAACTAAATAACTAAAGGATATAGGGCTCGGGTTGCCTCCCGATAAGCGCTTGTTTAAGGTCACGAGCCTTACCAAAACATGCTACTCATTAAGTGGGCGCCCTCGACGTCGTTGTGTATGCAGTATCTCGCGTGCATAGTGTGCTCATTAGGGTGTAGCATGCGGATCAGTTGGATTCCTTCCACGATATGTCATGTCCTCCTTAAGCTTGATCTTTTTATTCCCTATGTTGGGGGCTAGATCGTGCTGTCCAAAGAACTTGGTTGAGCTATCTATAAGTTCGGTTATGCACTCCATAAAATCGGATAGGCGTTCTTCTCTCGTTTCCTTCAATCTCTCCAGAATTTGTTGGTGCGTGAGTCCTTGAGGTGGAGGCTTCATCTTCCCCTTGGGTGCCTTTTCCATGCTCCAATTATGTGTTGGACGTTTGGCGTAGCTTCTCGATGTCTCGGGATTTTTTTCTGTATTGATTTGAGTCGTATTTAGCTCGCACGGAAGTCGGAGGTTCCGGTGGGGGGGGGGGGGGGAGTTCCTTCTTTATTTCGTTGTTCAAAAGCTCGTTTGGATCCTTATATAATCCTTCTCTGGCTGATAGGAAAGTCGTTTTTAGATATCCGTCTGCCTAATCCTAACAAAACTAATGTAAAAGCAAAAATAAAACGATGGACTCTTCATCTAAATCCTTATCAAAGTCACTTCATTCGAAGAGTACCCCAAGACTTGAACGGAACACCGTTCCGGTGTTCAAAACCTAAGAAAATGACTAAGAATCAAAAACTCGGGGAAAAATAAGATAGATAGGAACGTGAGCACCTGATGATTTCTTGATGTCCCTAGTAGATGCAGCTGGGCGTACACGTCTATGCTTATGTTGTGAATGATGTCGAAGTGGAGAACCTGTAACAAAAGTCACACAATCTGAAGGAGACAGTACGATACATCGGGGTTGTTGGTAACATGCATGCGTGTGTGGAAAGAATAAGAGTCGGATTCTAAAAAAATAAAAACGAAATAACTAAAATGATAAAGGGCTCGGGTTGCCTCCCGAGAAGCGCTTGTTTAAGGTCACGAGCCTGACTGAAACATGCTACTCATTAGGTGGACGTCCTCGACTTCGTTGTGTACGTAGCGTCTCTTGTGCATAGTGTGCTTGATAGGGTTTAGCACGCGTATCAGTTGGATTTCTTGCATGATCAGTCATGTCCTCCGTAAGCTCGATCGTGTTGTTCCCTATGTTGGGGGCTAGATTGTGCTATCTAAAGAATTTGGTTGAGCTATCCATAAGTCCAGTTATGCAGTTTATGAAACCAGTTAGGCGTTCGTCTCTCGTTTCCATCAACGTCTCTAGAATTTGTTGGTGCGTGAGTCCTTGTGGTGAAGGCTTCATCTTCAGCTTGGGTGCCTTATCGATGCTCCAATTGTGTGCTAGACGATTGGCGTAGATTCTCGGTGTATCGGGATTGTTTATGTATTGATTTGCGTCGTATTTAGCTCGAGTTGCACGGAAGTCTCGGTCGGGGTGTTCCTTCTTCTTTTCGTTGCTCAACAGCTCGTTTGGGTCCTTATATAATCCTGCTCTGGTTGATAGGAAAGTCGTTTCTAGATATCCGTCCGTGTAATCATAACAAAACTAACGTAAAAGCAAAAATAAAACGAAGAAATTATCATCTAAATCCTAATCAAAGTCTTGTCATTCGAAGAGTACCCCCTTAACTTTAACGGATCATCGTCCCGGTGTTCAAAACCTAAGAAAATGACTAACATGCAAAAACCTGGGGAAAAATAAGATAGATAGGAACGTGTGCACCTGATGCGTGCTTGCTGTCCCAAGTTGATGCAGCTGGGCGTACTCGTCTATCCTTATGTTGTGGATGATGTCGAAGTGGAGAATCTGTAACAAACGTTACACAATCCGAAGGAGACAGTACGATAAATCGAGGTTGTTGGTAAGGAGCATGCATGTGAAAAAAATAAGAGTCGAATTCTAAAAAAATAAAAACGGAATATTTAAAAGGATATTAGGCACGGGTTTCCTCCCGAGAAGTGCTTGTTTAAGGTCACGAGCCTGACCAAAACATGCTACTCATTAAGTGGGCACCCTCGACATCGTTGTGTATGTAACGTCTTGCGAGCATAGTGTGCTCGTTAGGGTGTAACATGCAGATCGTTGGATTCCTTGCACGATCAGTCATGTCATTCCCAAGCTCGGTCTTGTTATTTCCTATGTTGGGGGATAGATCGTGCTGTCCAAAGAATTTGGTTGAGCTATCCATAAGTCCGGTTATGCACTCCATGAAACCGGTTAGGCGTTCGTCTCTCGTTTCCTTCAACGTTGGTGTATGAGTCCTTGTGGTGAAGGCTTCACCTTCACCTTGGGTACCTTATCGATGCTCCAATTGTGTGTTGGACGTTTTTGCGTAGCTTCTCGGTGTCTCAGGATTGTTTATGTATTGATTTGTGTTGTATTTAGCTCGAGTTGCACGGAAGTCTCGGTCGGGGGGTTCCTTCTTCTTTTCGTTGTTCAATAGCTCGTTTGGGTCCTTATATAATCCTTCTCTTGCTGATAGGAAAGTCTTTTCTAGATATCTGTCTGTCTAATCCTAACAAAACTAAAGTAAAAGCAAAAAATAAAACGAGTAACTCATCATCTAAATCCTAATCATAGTCATGTCATTCGAAGAGTACCCCAGACTTGAACGGAACAACGTCCCGGTGTTCAAAACCTAAGAAAATGACTAACATGCAAAAACTCAGGGAAAAATAAGATAGATAGGAACGTGAGCACCTGATGCATGCTTGCTGTCCCACGTAGATGCAGCTGGCCGTACACGTATATCCTTATGTTGTGAATGATGTCGAAGTGGAGAACCTGTAAAAAAAGTCACACAATCCGAAGGAGACAGTACGATACATCGGGGTTGTTGGTAAGGAGCATGTGTTTCAAAAGAATAAGAGTGGAATTCTAAAAAAATAAAAACGAAATAACTAAAAGGATATAGGGCTCGGGTTGCCTCCCGAGAAGCGCTTATTTAAGGTCACGAGCCTAACAAAAACATGCTTACTCATTAGGTGGACATCCTCGACGTCGTTGTGTATGTAGCGTCTTACATGAATAGTGTGCTTGATAGGGTCTAGAACGCGGATCAGTTGGATTCTTTGCACGATCAGTCATGTCCTCCTTATGCTCGGTCATGTTCCCTATGTTGGGGGCTAGATCGTGCTTTCTAAAGAATTTGGTTGAGGTATCCATAAATCCAGTTATGCAGTCCATGAAATCGGTTAGGCGTTCGTCTCGTTTTTCCATCAACGTTTCTAGAATTTGTTGGTGCGTGAGTCCTTGTGTTGAAGGCTTTTTCTTCAGCTTGTGTGCCTTATCGATGCTCTACTTGTGTGCTGGACATTTGGCGTAGCTTCTCGGTGTCTCGGGATTGTTTATGTATTGATTTGTGTCTTATTTAGCTCGAGTTGCACGGAAGTTTCGGTCGGGGTGTTCCTTCTTCTTTTCATTGTTCAACAGCTCGTTTGGGTCCTTATATAATCCTTCTCTGGCTGATAGGAAAGTCGTTTCTAGATATCCATCCGTCTAATCCTAACAAAACTAACGTAAAAGCAAAATTAAAACGAAAAACTCATCATTTAAATCCTAATTACAGTCTTGTCATTCGAAGAGTACCCCCAAGACTTTAGCGGAACACTGTCCCGGTGTTCAAAACCTAAGAAAATGACTAACATGCAAAAACTCAGAGAAAAATAAGATAGATAGGAACATGTCACCTGCTGCGTGCTTGCTGTCCCAAGTTGATGCAGCTGGGCGTACTCGTCTATCCTTATGTTGAGGATGATGTAGAAGTGGAGAATCTGTAACAAAAGTCACAAAATCAGAAGGAGACAGTACGATACATCGGAGTTGTTGGTAAGGAGCATGCGTGTGAAAAGAATAAGAGTCGAATTCTAAAAAAATTAAAACGAATTAACTAAAAGGATATAGGGCTCGGGTTGCCTCTCGAGAAGCGCTTGTTTAAGGTCACGAGCCTGACCAAAACATGCTACTCATTAAGTGGGTGCCCTCGACGTCGTTTTGTATGTAACGTCTCGCGTGCATAGTGTGCCCGTTATAGTGTAGCATGCACATCAGTTAGATTCCTTGCACGATCAGTCATATCCTCCCTAAGCTCGGTCTAGTTGTTCCCCATGTTCGGGGCTAGATCGTGTTGTCCAAAGAATTTGGTTGAGCTATCCATAAGTCCGGTTATGCACTCCATAAAACTGGTTAGGCGTTCGTCTCTCGTTTCCTTCAACGTCTCCAGAATTTGTTGGTGCGTGAGTCCCTGTGGTGAAGGCTTTATCTTCACCTTGTGTGCCTTATCGATGCTCCAATTGTGTGTTGGACGTTTGATAAAGCTTCTCGGTGTCTCGGGATTGTTTATCTATTGATTTGCGTCGTATTTTGGTCGAGTTGCATGGAAGTCTCGGTCGGGGGGGGGGGTTCCTTTTTCTTTTTGATGTTTAACAGCTCGTTTGGGCCTTATATAATCCTTCTCTTGCTGATAAGAAAGTCGTTTCTAGATACCCATCCGTCTAATCCTAACAAAACTAACGTAAAAGCAAAAATAAAACAAAGAACTCATAATCTAAATCCTAATCACAGTCATGTCTGACTCATCTAAATCCTAAGATCCTAAGATCCTAAGATCCTAGCATCTAAATCCTAAGATCTCTCTTAGATTGGCCGTTCTAAATCTTAGGAGTTAGTTGAGATAAACAAGGGCCCAAGCGGGCACAGCTTCTACCCGCTCGTGCAGGCCTTGTGCCCGACCGTGTACACCCATTTTAGCCCGAGCGGGCACCTATGCCCGAGTGTGTTCCTCTTCAGCCCGAGTCGTGTAAACCTACGGGGGTGTTTGGTGACAATTAGCCCGAACGGGCACTCCAATTCCACCCGAGCGGGCACACATGCCCGAACATGTTCCTTGAGCACCCGAGTCGTGCAAAGCTACGTGAGTGTCATGGCACCAATTACCCGAGCGGGCACACTTCCAATGCCCGAGCGTGCATGTCCTAAGATGTTGTTTCCGCTCCTTTCGCTCGGTGTTTGAATGTTCACTTCAATCTACGGCTTTGCACAAGTTTAACCTTGTCACTCAACTACGTTTTCGGGGTTAAATTGCCATAATCTGTCGTGTTTCTTCTCATGTCTTCGTTTCCTATGCAAAACACGAAATGTAGATAAAGTCCTAAAATAAACTCAATAAATGAATGAAATCTAAGTAA
>CM071868.1:37117557-37128800 GCA_036759665.1 Gynandropsis gynandra | reverse complement strand
CTTGTCCACTATCTTGCAATAAAAAACCAATGTATCTATTGTGCATCTTACATGGATAGACGCATTACGACCGCTATCCTAATCCCTAGATTCAATCGATTGACCTGGCGTAGATTCTAAACCGATTAAACCCTAAATCATGGCTAAAATACCGAATTCATTCATATCGAGTGGCGTACAAGTATGAAAGCATTAAGATCCACCATTCATTAAGCACAAGACTTCATTACATGTTGGCAATACTCTCTATCCTATGGCAATAGATCTACTTGGACATGAACTCAGGAAACGAAACACAAAAGAAGTCTAAATTCAACATAGAAAGAGAATAAGAATGCTCCCTATTCATCAACCGATGTCTTCAATAGATCCTCCATGCTTCGGATCCCTCGTTCCGTCCTTCTCGATCCTTCCAAGTGTGTCCTCTATGTCTCTGAATCGTCCCTCCTTTCAATTTTCGAAAACTCCTTTATTTAGATCAGATCTCTCTTAGTTTGGCCGTTCTAAATCTTAGGAGTTAGTTGAGATAAACAAGGGCCCGAGCGGGCACAGCTTCTACCCGCTCGTGCAGGCCTTGTGGCCGACCGTGTACACCCATTTTAGCCCGAGCGGGCACCTATGCCCGAGTGTGTTCCTCTTCAGCCCGAGACGTGTAAACCTACGGGGGTGTTTGGTGACAATTATCCCGAGCGGGCACTCCAATTCCACCCGATCGGGCACACATGCCCGAACATGTTCCTTGAGCACCCGAGTCGTGCAACGCTTCGGGGTTGTCTTGGCATCAATTACCCGAGCGGGCACACTTCCAATGCCCGAGCGTGCATGTCCTAAGATGTTGTTTCCGCTCCTTTCGCTCGGTGTTTGAATGTTCACTTCAATCTACGGCCTTGCACAAGTTGAACCTTGTCACTCAACTACGTTTTCGGGGTTAAATTGCCATCATCTCTCGTGTTTCTCCTCATGTCTTCGTTTCCTATGCATAGCACGAAATGTAGATGAAATCATTGAATAAACTGGATAAATGAATGAAATCTAATAAATCTACTCAAAACTAGACCTAAGAATGATATAAAAACTGCAATGGATTACGTGTTATCAATGTCATTCGAAGAGTACGCCCAGACTTGAACGGAACACCCCGGTGTTCAAAACCTTAGAAAATGACTAACATGCAAAAACTCGGGGGAAAATAAGATAGATAGGAACATGAGCACCTGATGCGTGCTTGCTGTTCCAAGTAGATGTAGCTGGTCGTACACGTCTATCCTTATGTTGTGAATGATGTCGAAGTGGAGAACCGTAACAAAAGTCACACAATCTGAAGGAGACAGTACGATACATCGGGGTTGTTGGTAAGGAGCATGCGTGTGAAAAGAATAAGAGTCGAATTCTAAAAAAATAAAAACGAAATAACTAAAAGGATATAGGGCTCGGGTTGCCTCCCAAGAAGTGCTTGTTTAAGGTCACGAGCCTTACCAAAACATGCTACTCATTAGGTGGACGTCCTCGATGTCGTTGTGTACATAGCGTCTCGCGTGCATAGTGTGCTTGATAGCGTCTAGCACGCGGATCAGTTGGATTCCTTGCACAATCAGTCATGTCCTCCTTAAGCTCGATCGCGTTGTTCCCTATGTTGGGGGCTAGATCGTGCTGTCTAAAGAATTTGGTTGAGCTATCCATAAGTCAACTTATGCTGTCCATGAAACCGGTTAAGCGTTCGTCTCTCGTTTCCATCCACGTCTCTAGTATTTTTTGGTGCGTGAGTCCTTGTGGTAAAGGATTTATCTTCAGCTTGGGTGCCTTATCGATGCTCCAATTGTGTGCTGGACGTGTGGCATAGCTTCTCGGTGTCTCAGGATTGTTTATGTATTGATTTGCATCGTATTTAGCTCAAGTTGCATGGAAGTCTCGGTCGGGGTGTTCCTTCTTCTTTTCATTGTTCAATAGCTCGTTTGGGTCCTTATATAATCCTTCTCTCTCTGATAGGAAAGTCGTTTCTAGATATCCGTCCATCTAATCCTAACAAAACTAACGTAAATGCAAAAATAAAACTAAGCACTCATCATCTAAATCCTAATCTTAGTCAATTCATTCGAAGAGTACCCCCCAGACTTGAACGGAACACCGTACTGCTGTTCAAAACCTAAGAAAATGACTAACATGCAAAAACTCGGGGAAAAATAAGATAGTTAGGAACGTGTGCACCTGATGCATGCTTGTGAGCCCAAGTTGATGCAGCTGGTCGTACGCGTCTATCCTTGTGTTGTGGATGATGTTGAAGTGGAGAACCTGTAACAAAAGTCACACGATCCGAAGGAGACTGTACGATATATTGGGGTTGTTGGTAAGGAGCATGCGTGTGAAAAGAATAAGAATCTAATTCTAAAAAATTAAAACGAAATAACTAAAAGAATATAGGGCTCGGGTAGCCTCTCGAGAAGCGCTTGTTTAAGGTCATGAGCCTGACCAAAACATGCTACTCATTAGGTGGACGTCCTCGACGTCGTTCTGTACGTAGCGTCTCGCGTGCATAGTGTGCTCGATAGGGTGTAGCACGTGGATCAGTTGGATTCCTTGCATGATCAGTCATGTCCTCTCTAAGCTCGGTCGTGTTGTTCCCCATGTTGGGGGCTACATCGTGTTGTCCAAAGAATTTGGTTGAGCTATCCATAAGTCCGGTTATGCACTCCATGAAACCAGTTAGGCGTTCGTCTCTCATTTCCTTCAACGTCTCCAGAATTTGTTGGTGCGTGAGTCCTTGTGGAGAAGGCTTCATCTTCACCTTGGGTGCCTTCTCGATGCTCCAATTGTGCGCTGGACATTTGGCATAGCTTCTCGGTGTATCGGGATTGTTTATGTATTGATTTGTGTTGTATTTAACTCGAGTTGCACGGAAGTCTTGGTCGGGTGGTTCCTTCTTCTTTTTTATGTTCAACAGCTCGTTTGGGTCCTTATATAATCCTTCTCTAGTTGATGAAAGTAGTTTCTAGAGAATCCATGCTCCCAACTTCTTCAAGAACTTCCTCGGCTAATTTCTCCAAGACTTCATCGTGGAACACGAAGTCAATAAAGCACGGCTGCTCAAGTGTGTCGTTAAAATTGAACTCCAGTTCCTCCTCGGGTGTCTTCTTATGGTCATTAATGTCCATAGCGTTATCCACTGCTGTGTTAGTTTCTTCCCCTTTTCCAAATATTGAGGGCATTGGCTGATCCCCCGTTTTCATGCGTTGACGTTGTGGGAATGGCAATGGAGGAGGTCTCAGATTTGGTTTTACGTACTTTGGCTCCTCTTCCTTCTTGAGCTTCTCCTTAAGCTTGTTGACAGCCTTTTACGCCACTATGATAGATACTTCACCCCTTTAAGATGTCAAAGGAACGGGCTGATGCACCGTTTTACTATTCTGTAGGTAAACTTTAGTTGACATGCTCATGAGGGTTTGCTTCCGGTCTACCCGGCAGAACTCCTTGTGGACGTGATGCCTTGTGTGCAAGTTGTGCAACTTGCGTCTCCAAGTGTCTAAGGTGAGTTTGAAAGCCCTCTATCTGCGTCTTGGTGTTCTCTTGTTCCCTCACCAAATTATTTTGACTTTGTTGCACTTCCATCAACAAGTTGCTTTGATTTTCTTGGAATTGGAGGAGACGGGTGAACATGGTGTTGATGTCGGGGGCTGCTTCTTGTTTGGGTGATCTCTCCATCCAGGGTTGTATGTGTTCCCGAAGGGCTGATTGTAACTCACGTAGTTCACTTCTTCATACCCCCGAGCTTCTTGTTTCCACGATTACTCTGAATGCAGACGACATGTGTTAGATAACATATGATAAATTTTGGAATCTGATCTTTCACTTCAGCTATACTGACATACAAAGGATGTACTTCATTTATGTTACCTCGCAAAATAAAGAACAAAAAGTTCGATTAAGCTCTGAGATGTTAGAAAAAATTGACTAAAAAATAAAGAAAACAAAAGCAAAAAAATACAAAAAAAAATATAGACTCCGGAAAGGACTATATCCTAATTCAAAAGTATCCTAACTATAAAGTCGTAATCAGTTCCCGGCAACGGCGCCAAAACTTTGATGTGGTTATTCTCAAGTAATAAAATACCTAGACTTATGCTTCCGCAAGAATACGGATCGTGTAGTACAAGGTTCGAACATAAGGAATCGATCCAACTCTAAAGCTAGTAACTAATGCATAGAACGTGTAAAATCAATAAGTGGTTGGAATGCAAATAAAGATAAACTAACTAACTAACTATCAGATTAAACTCAATGAACTAAACATGGATAACGAATTAGATCCCTCCCTATTCTATTACCGCGTCTTCAACAGCCTGACTCGGGCTGGAGCTGCTGGAGGAATGAGCCCGTGCGGGCTAAAATGGACACCCCGCACGGGGTGATTGGAGCATGGTTGTTTGCTCGGGTTGAGCATGAGTCCGAGGCGTGTTGAAAGTGCTGGAAATGGAGCCAGCGCGGGCTAAGGTATCCACCCATGGGGGTTGCTTCTCCTTTGACGTGGAACTGTCATGTTTTGGGTCATTCACTCGTGTTCATGTCCTGATGTCTCCATTCACTGCAAAACACGAGAAAACAATGAAAGGGGACTAAGTGATGCTTAATGCTTGGTAAAATCCAAATGAATGATGAAACTAACTATGAAATAGATGAAAATACTATAACAAAATTGATGTTATCACCATGAGACTCAAGCGACCCATGCAACTCAAGCGACCCATGCGACTCAAGCGACCCATACGAGTCAACCGACCCTTGCGACTCAATGACACTCAAGCGACCCATGCGACTCACACGATCCTTGCGACTCAATGACACTCAAGAGACCATTGTGACCATTGAGACCCAATGAGTAGCTCGAGTCAAAGATGTTCAAGCAAATCCTGCGACCCTTGCAATTCAACTGACTCATTGAGACTCAAGCGACTCACTGAGACTCAAGCGACTCACTAAGACTCAACCAAATCACTAACATTCACACCCATTTCAAATCAATAAACTATTTTGCAACTCGACAGCCTACAAAACCCAAGAAATCGATCTACTTACACTTATTGATGCCATTTAAGATTGACTCGTGCTCTCTTCTTCACTGCTGATTCCAGCAATTTCCTTGGACTCTACTTGAATTTTCCTTCTTTCCAACTTCAAATCGATTCCTCTTAAGTTCAAAATCCCCTCGTATTCCTTGCTCTCAACTTTGAAACAGTTTTTCACGTCGAAAAACTACCAGAATGTGTGTTTTTTTCAGGTCCAAAAATTAAAGGCAAATTTGTCTTTTATTTATTTTTTTCTATTTAGTAATTATTTTCACGAGGGTAGACGTGAAGCACTTCAGCCTTACGAGAGTATCTTTGATATTATGCTAGATACGATAGAGCTCTCTATACATGTCATATATATATATATATATATACGTATATAATTATGTTTCTTGGATTCGGATTACCACTACACCGACGACTTAACAATTTCAAAAAATTGAATAAAAGGAAAAACACTTAAAATATTAAGACAAAAAGAAGGTGGGTGAAAGCTGTGACCAGCGGAGGTGCGACATGGAGAAGAAAGAGCGACATCGGGTAGCGGAAGGTTCTAGAATGGAACCTGAGAGAAGCCAAGATCGAAATATCCTCTTCGGTGGGCTTTGTCTCGGTTCCGGCCCAACAGACATGACCCAGCGCAAGCCCAATGTTTCACCGGAGGCCCAGCACGCGAAGAAGCCCAACACAGCTGTCCTGAGTCGAGTAAGAAACCCTTTGGAAAGTAAGACTACAAGTCTAGGGGAGAAGCCATGCAGTATATGTAAAAAAGATAATCATGTAGAGAGCCAATGTTTCTTCAGAAAGAAGCAAACCCAAGACAGAGGAGATCAAAGCAGACAATACAAAAGCGAGAAGGAGTGTTACACATGCGGCAAGCTAGGTCATTTTTCTCGTGAGTGCAGAAACAAAAGACATACTCAAAACCAAGCGCAAGTAAATCAACAACAAGAAGAAGAAAACTTGTTCTTCACGGCAACACACTTAATGCATCAGGTTTTTGAGGATGATGTGTGGCTAGTTGACAACATTGTAACAAATCATATGGTCAAGCAAGAAATTTATTTCACAACGCTAGATAGGTACTTTAGAGTACCTATAAAGGTTGGAAATGGGGAAGTTTTAACTACAACCGGTAAAGGAAGCATTTAAGTTCATATGAAGAAGGGGGTTAAAACCATCAAGGATGTGTTCTTTGCCGGGGTTGGACAAAAAATTGTTAAGTGTGCCGTAAATGGTTAAAAACAGGTATGATGTTGTCTTCACCGAAGACAAGTGTGTGATAAAAGACAAAGCTGGTGCAAAGAACATAGAGGTTCCTAGGGTCAAGAAGGAGTATCCTCTCAAATGGAGGATAGCCAAGGAAGAAGCAAGGTAGCTGAAGAAAAACTTGGAGTATCTAATCTATGGCATAAACGACTAGGTCATACGGGTATGAACAATTAGGAGAAGATGCAAAAGGATAACACCGTGAAGGGTTTACCACAAATTACAGTGTTGAAGGAGGTTTCTGAAGCTTGTGCAAAAGGCAAGCAACATAGACAAGAAATACCGAAGAGCTCAGAGTTCAAGGCAAAACAAGTTCTGGGTCTGATACACACGGATCTGTGTGGACCAATGGATACACCCTCATTGGATGGGAGTATATATCTGTTAACCTTTACAGATGATTACTCCCACATGACTTGGGTATATTTTCTATGACTCAAGTCTGATGTCTTCGTAATATTCAGAAAATTTGCGAGTCAAGTTGATAATCAGATGGACAAGAAGATTAAGAAGCTCAGGTCTGTTAGGGGGACAGAGTTCTACTCTAAGGAGTTCTCAGAATATTTGGCCGAGAAGGGAATCCTAAGGGATCTAAATGTGGCTTATACACCCCCAAAAAATGGGGTTGTAGAAAGGAGAAATGGGACACTAATGGAGATCACACGATGTATGCTAAAGGATAAGAAGATGCCCAAAAAATTCTAGGCATAAGGAGTTTTCATGGCGACATACATCCAGAACCGATTGCCCACGAGGGCATTACAAGACAAAACCCCTAGGAGGCATGGAGCTGGCACAAACCCTCTATTGGACACCTAAGAGTTTTCGAGTCCTTATGTTATAAGATGCTACCTACACAGAAGAGAGGGAAGCTGGATGATAAGTCACAGACATGTGTGTTCGTGGGTTACATCAACCAGACTAAAGGGTACAAGTGTATGTTATTGAGACGAGAAAGGTTGAGGTTTTGAGAGATGTAATATTAGATGAAGAGAAGAGTTGGGATAGGGAGACTAGGTAGGAGGAGAAGGAACTATCTGTTCCACTGGTTTTCCTAATCCATAGGGTTCTAACAACCCAGAGGAGTCCCTACAACTACGTTTAAGGTGGTGAGTACTTCTGGACAGCAAGGCTCAAGAGACAGCGAGAATAGCAGAAGGAGAACACCACATCGATCTCCTCTGCAATTCTCATTGTCAAACACACCATTGTCTCAAGAGCCAAGCACTGGTAATAACAATGAATCATCCGGAGACGTACATAGGATATGGAGACTAAGTGATTTATACCGGATTGAGGAAGACACAGAAGGGGACAGATTGAAGAAAGCTGATACCTAGATGTGGTGGAACCTACATCCTACAAAGAAGCAATAAAACATCGAGATTGGAAAGAAGCAACGGATTTGGAAATAGAGATGCGGCACAAGACCCAGACTTGGTATCTCACGGAGAGAGCCTCAAATCAGAAGGTTATCGGAGTCAAGTGGATATACAAGATAAAAACAGACGAGGAAAGAAATATTAAGAAGTATAAAGCAAGGTTGGTGGCACGGGGATTTATTAGGACGTATGGTCTTGATTATGGGGAAACATTTGCCCAGTTTCAAGACATGATACAATTTGGATGCTAATTGCCATAGCAGCTCAGAAAGACGGGCCACTACACCAAATGGACATTAAATCAACGTTCTGAAACGGGGAGATTAAGGACGAGGTTTACGTGGAGCAGCCACCAGGATACGAGGTACATGGTTCTGAACACAAAGTTTTAAGATTGAACAAGGCTTTGTATGGATTAAAATAGGCACCCTGGGCCTGGTATAGCGAAATAGACACCTTCTTCTTGCAAGAAGAGTGTGTTCAAAGTCATTGTGATGCAGCCATATACATCAAAGTGATTGGAGGTTAAATTCTGGTGATTTGCTTATACGTTAATGATATAATATTATCTGGGAACAGTTTTAAGATGATTGAAGAGTTTAGGGTGAAGCTGAGCTCCACATTTGATATGAGTGATTTAGGCTTACTCAAATACTTTCTGGGTTTTGAGGTTAATTACCTCGAGGATGGTATTATCTTAAGCCAGGAGAAGTACACAACCCAACTTCTTTCGAAGTTTGGTATGCTTGACTCTATGGGAGTAATCACTCCCTTGACCTTAAACTACAAAGTGAGAGAGGACGACGAAGAACTTATCGAGCATACGAGTTATAGAAGCATGGTAGGCGGCATTCTCTATCTTGCATCCACACGTCCTGACTTTGCCTTTGCTGCGTCATACCTGTCACGAAGCAATGCACACCCGACACTAAACAATATACAAAATTCTAAACAGGTACTAAAGTATATCAATCAGACTAAGGACTACGGGTTGAAATTTAAACGGGTTGAATATGCAGAGCTTATTGGTTATGCGGATGTAGACTTAGCACACAATCTAAGTGATATGCGAAGCACGAGTGGTTTTTGTTTCACAATCGGAAGCGCAATCAATAGTGGCACAATCAACAGTCGAGGACGAGTATATGGCCTTAAACGCATCAACCAATCATGCAACATGGTTATCGCGACTATTCGAAGAACTAGGGTTTCACATGCAAGGTTCCATTTTTTAGTGACAGTACAGCCACAATTGCTATTGGAAAGAATCCAATAGACTAGAAACGCACCGAACACATAAAATCAGGTTTTATGTGGTAAGAGAAGCACATGCGGAATGGAGAGTGGACTTATGGTTCATTCGTGCTAACGAGCAAATAGCTGATGTCCTCACGAAACCCTTGTCGACTGGAAGGTTTTGCGAGCTGAGGCCGAAGCACGAGCGGGTTTTGTTTTACAATCGGAAACGCAATATTTAGCTGGGAAACACAAAAGCAGTCTGTAGTAGCTCAATCAACGGTAGAGGCCGAGTATATGGCGTTAAGTGCAACAAATAATGACACAACATGGTTATCACGTTTGTCCGGAGAGTTAGGGTTTCGCATGCAAGAGGGGGTTCCAATATACAAAGACAATTCCGTTGTGATAGCTATTAGATAGAATCCATGTGGTTCGAGAAGCACATGCGGAAGGAATAGTGGAGTTACGTTTTATTCGCGGTGAGGAGCAGTTGGCCAATGTCCTCACGAAGCCACTACCGATAAGGAGGTTCTGCAAGCTGAGGGAGAAGATCGGAGTAGCACCACAATCGGCCAAGAGGGAGAGTGAAGCATATGTCCGGCGTAGGTGCAAAGAGAAAGAAGAGAACAATCGAGAACGAAGAGAAGCTTCTGGAGAGGAGTACTCGAGAAGCCATAAGGAAGATGACTCATCTGGTGGGCAGTGTCTCGTCCAAGGCCCAACATCCTCAATCTCTCGGAAGCCCATCAATGCAACAGCAGCCCATCAACATCAACAATATAACGGAGGCCCAACGACATCAGGAAGCCCAAACTCCAGCAAGCCCATAACTAATCGGAAGGCCATGCATAAGTAAGAAAACAGTGGATCAGAGGCAGAGGAGGCAACGAAAAAATGGAGAATTTGAGCAAGCATTTGAAGCAGCATTAGGAAGTCAAATACTATGTTTTATATCTATTTTTAGAACTCATAGAACTGCAAATGTTGAAGAGTTTATCTAGGTTCAGTACTCACTTTGTAATTTTGATAATATATGCTTAATAGGAGATTGTGAGCCGTATCACATTCAAGAAACCATCATTCCAGAAACTTACCGAAACACAAACCAGGAAAACCATCAAAGCCATAACCATACAAATACAACATCACCAAAAGTCCATCTTTTATTTTTCGGTTTGCACAATAAATGCAAGAGTATGAAGATACTCATGAGAATCATCAATTAGTTTCATGAGTTTTAATACAACACTATGCGATAAGAAGGGAGTGATCATGTTGGGAGATGCATTGAACATGAGGCATCCTGTAATCGCCGCAGGAATGATGGTTGCTTTGTTAGACGTGTTTATCCTTCGTGATCTTCTCATGCCTTTGAAAAACCTTGGTGACACTAACAAGGTCTCTCAGGCTCTCAAGTCTTTCCACAAACTCCATAAGATGAGTTTCCTTCATATTTGACATATAATAGGAAATTACTAATGAAATATAAGCGATTCACTTTGATTCTTGATGCCAATGTCAGCGACTGTGAACACACAGGCGGATGCATTTCACCTAGCGCTTCTTGCGTCAAACGATTAAGCGAGAGAAGCGATGAGACAAGGCTGCTTCGATTACCTGAGCGGTGGAGGCATTCCCACGAGGTGAATGATGGCTTTGCTTGGTGATATGTGTAGGGTTGATTTAGGTGCGGAAACGTGTTCTTATCAACCCGATTATAGATCTAGTCATGTTTAACGAAGAGTTTTTCGGGGATTGCAACGACAAACAAAAACTAAAAACGATTTTGTAGTACCTTTCGTGTTGAACGTGTGATAGTTGGATGCGAGGCTTGATAATGAAAACCCTCTACGCGTATCCACACCGAGATGGGATCTGCTTTGATGCAGATTCGGGAAGAACGAAAAACTGTTTTTCGTACTTCAGTTTTCTTTCTGACGGCTAGGGTTTTAGGTTTTAGAAGAGTCTGATAACGAAAACTCGTTTTTGTTTATTTATAATTATTAACTATTTAATAATTACGACTGATAACACGCAATCCGTTATAGTTTTTATATCATTCTTAGGTCTCGTTTAGAGTAGATTATTCATATTTCATTCATTTATTGAGTATATCCGGAGACTTTATCCACATTTCGTGTTTTGCGCAGAAAATGAAGACACGAGAAGAAACACGAGTGATTTTGGCAATCTAACCCCGGAAACGTAGGATCAACTTGTGCGAGGCGACGGATGGAAGTGAGCACTCAAACACCGAGCGAAAGGAGCGGAAATAACACCTCAAGTCATGCCC
>CM071868.1:37093970-37106368 GCA_036759665.1 Gynandropsis gynandra | reverse complement strand
ACTTAATGCTTTCATTACTTGTACGCCACTTGAATGAATGAAATTGGTATTTATCATGTTTTTAGATTTCATGGCTGTTCTTAATGCTTTCTCTACCTGTACGCCACTTGATTGAATGATCTTAGAAGCCTAATAAACCAACGCCAGGGCATTAGGTTTCGGAACTTAGCCATGACTTAGGGTTAGCCGGTTTAGAATCTACGCCAGGTCAATCGGTTTAACCTAGGGATTAGGATAGCGGCCATAATGCGTCTATGCATGTAAGATACGCAATGGATACATTGGTATATGCATGCTAGATAGTGGACAAGTCTACGCCAGTCAGTTCCTATAGGAGAGCTTGAATTCCCTAAATTCATGATAGTACCTAGACCAATTATCCTTTTGAAACTTCGTTACATCATTAGGCAAATTCTCGACACCCATGGTACTTAGCTATAAGTTTATTCTCTTCGATTTAGTTTAGCTTAGCTTAACCACAATTCCAACTCTAGTCATATCACATGTCTATTCAATTAGTTTAGTAGCTCTTTAGTCGCATTAGCTCCTTGTGTTCGACCCTAGTTACTACACGATCCGTATTCTTGCGGAAGCGTTAGTCTAGGTTTTTATTACTTGATATAACGCACATCAACGACTTAAACCCAAACTATTGAAAATATTACATAATGGCATAATACTTTCACTCTCCCACTTGCCTTTACGTAATATCTCATATAGTCGAAATACATGTATCTCCATACACATACTTGCCCGTACATCTTATGTATTATCCCCAAAGAAAACAAATAAAATTATATTCTTCGGTGCTAGCGGATGAATATAACTTCATTCCACGCTGATTGTCTAACAATCATAAGCAGATACCGAGACACTCGTATGCGTGTGACCTCGTAGGTTCATCACTAAACTGGTAGTCAATTAGTCTTACTAATTAACTAATTGAGGTTGGCGTCTAGCAACAATCCTCAATGACCAGATAGTGTGAAGTAATATCCTTACTCTGTAGAACCGTGATAAAAGGACAATATTATTATTTCACTCCATCTTTACAGCTCCGGATAATCCTAGGACATGGTCTAACTGTCAAGTCCTAATAGATTATCAACTATGTTTCATGCAGAGAAGTTCCTATTGACAGTTCAATGGTAATGTAACCATTAGGAATTCTCCCTTTGGGTCTGTTCAATGATCACATCTCTATTTGCATCATCCATACATGTGATTTAGTAAAAGAGATCTACTAATTTCTATCAAATAGAAACCATCACATCCATGTTGATCTATCTGAATTACTAATGTCCAATTAGTTATCCTATGATCAAGAACGATTTAGATTAAGTTTTACCAGAACTTGACTCTCTTTATCATGATCTCTATCATGATGACAAGTTTCTAAACTGAATCATGGACTCTGTCATACTAGCTATGAAAATATATACACATATATACTATGCTAATATCATTAAAATGATAAAACAATGCTATTTTGTTTATTCATAAGTGTTCAAAATACATGACAAAAAATAGCTCTTAAATAGCTACAACAATTATACTATTCCTAGAACTAATTCCAGCATGTCATGTTCTTCAATCCAATCTTCAACTTGTGCTTGTGAAACTCATTTAAACCAAGCGCCTTTGTGAGTGGATCTGCTGCATTTTCTTTTCCTTCTACCTTCTGGATTTGAACGTCCCCGCGCTCAACGATTTCCCTTATTAGATGGTACTTCCGCAGAACATGCTTTGATCTTTTATGAGATCTTGGTTCCTTCGCCTGGGCTATTGCCCCGGTATTATCACATAATAAAGGAACTGGTTCCTTTATCGAAGGTACCACACCAAGTTCAGTTATAAACTTTCTCATCCAGACCGCTTCCTTAGTAGCTTCACAAGCCGCTATGTATTATACTTCAGTAACCGAATCAGCTACAGTAGCTTGTTTGGAACTTTTCCAACACACTGCACCCCCATTGAGGCAAAAGACATACCCAGATGTCGATCTGATTTCATCCTTACCGAACATAAAGGTGGCATCCGTGAACCCTTCTAACTCCAAGTTAGAATCTCCATAAACGAGGAATTGGTCTCTAGTCCTTCTCAAGTACTTGAGAATGGATTTCACCAATTTTCAATGTTCCTCACCGGGATCTGCCTGATACCGACTCGCTACAATTAGCGCAAAGGCTACATCAGGCCTCGTACATGTCATGGAATACATGATGGCTCCCACTGCGCTAGCATATGGGATCCTACTCATGCGTTCTCTCTCTTCTTGTGTCTGAGGACAATCCTCTTTGGAGAGAGTAATTCCAGTGCCTATCGGTAGATAGCCTCTCTTGGAATTTTCCATGTTATACCTCTTCATGATGGTATCAATGTACTGGGACTGCGATAGTCCAAGCAACCTCCTTGATCTATCTCTATAGATCTTTATTCCCAGAATATAGGTTGCTTCTCCCAGATCTTTCATGGAGAACTGTTCGGATAACCAAAACTTCATATCTTGCAACGCCGGAATGTCATTCCCTATGAGCAATATGTCATCCACATAAAGCACAAGGAAGACAACCGTGCTCCCACTAAACTTCTTGTACACACAAGGCTCTTCTTCGCATCTAACAAAATTGAACTCTTCAACTGCCTTGTTAAAGCGAATGTTTCAGGTTCGAGAAGCTTGCTTGAGTCCATAAATGGACCTCTGAAGCTTGCATACCATATGAATTTGAGTTGGCGACATGAAACCCTAAGGTTGAGTCATGAAGACTTCTTCCTGGAGCTCTCTGTTAAGGAAAGCTGTTTTCACGTCCATCTACCAAATCTCATAGTCATGGAATGCCGCTATCGCAGAATCCGAATAGATTTGAGTATTGCCATAGGGGAGAACAATTCTTCATAGTCAATCCCTTCTCGTTGACTATACTCCTTGGCAACTAGACGAGCTTTATAGGTCTCTACCTGCCCGTCTGCTCCAATCTTCCTCTTGTAAAACCATTTACAACCTATCGGTCTGGAAGCCTTTGAAGAATCAACTAAAGTCCATGGTTTGTTGATCTTCATAGATTCCATCTCGGATTCCATGGCTTTCGACCATTTCTCAGAATCTGGGCCTTGTATAGCCTCTTGGAAAGTCAAAGGGTCGTCATCTCTATGACCGACCACATCCTCTTGCACCATCACATTAAGTCTGTTAGGTGCACGTCGAGAACGTGTTGACCTTCTCAAAAAAGCCTGTGTAGCAGGTTCAACCTGCACTGGGATATCTTGTTGGGCTTGTTTCTGAACAGGTTCCTGAACTTGTTCCTGAACGAGCACTGTCAGTTCAACATTTGAAGATGAAGCGCCGGAGTCTAACAACATATCTCCTAGCCAAGATTTCTCATTTGAAATCTCATGACTATGAGCTTGCGTTGGTTCGTCGGGTTCTTGAGTCTCGTCAAGAACTAATTCCCCACCATGAATTCCTTCATCAAGGAATTCCCTTTAAAGAAAGGTTGTCGTTCTGGCCACAAACACTTTGTGTTCAGATGGGTGGTAGAAATGATATCCCATAGTTTACTTGGGATAACCTATGAACCTACATCTGTCAGACCTAGCACCAAGCTTGTCTGACTGAAGTCTCTTTACGAAGGCCGGACACCCCCAAACCTTGATGTGTCTCAGGTTTGGCTTACGTCTTTTCCATATCTCATATGGTGTCTTCGAGACTGCTTTGGTGGGAACTTTGTTTAGCAGATAGGCAGCTGTTTCTAAAGCATAGCTCCATAAGTTCATTGGAAGATCAGTGAACCCCATTATGGATCTCACCATATCTAATAAGGTTCGATTTCTCCGTTCGGATACACCATTATGTTGTGGTGTTCCGGGAGAAGTCCACTGAGACAAAATCCCATTTTGTCTTAGATAATCGACAAATTCATGACTAAGATATTCACCGCCCCGGTCAGATCTCAACACCTTGATACTCTTTCCGGTTTGTTTCTCCACTTCACTGCGGAATCTCTTGAACATTTCAAAAGATTCGGATTTGTGTTTCATCAAGAATACAAACTCATATCTACAATATCATCAGTGAACGTGATGAAGTACGAATATCCACCCCTGGCTTGAACCCTCATAGGTCCACATACATCGGTATGTATCAGTCCTAGGAGTTCTGTAGCTCTCTCTCCTGTTCCACTAAACGGAGATTTGGTCATCTTACTAGTGAGACATGACTCATAAGTTGCATAAGATTCATAATCGAAATGGCCCAAAAGACCATCTTTATGCAACATGTTTATCCTCTTCTCACCGATATGACCAAGTCTACAATGCCAAAGGTACGTCTGTCTTTGACGATCATCTACCTTTCTCTTAAGGCACGAAACATGCATGTTACTTTGTTCTACATTAACATCAGGTATGATATACAACCATTGTTGCAAATAACCATTCACACACAAATCATCATCATGATAAATAGAACAAATGTTATTACTAAAAACTGTTCGAAATCCACGTCTATCAAGCATAGAAATAGAAATTATGTTCGAAACAAATTTAGGAACATAATAACAGTCGTCTAACAACAAGGTCTTGCCCGTAGGCATTACAAGGGAAATTGATCCTATGGCTAGAGCAGTAACACTTGCGCCATTTCCAACCTTCAGACTGAACTCTCCTTTCCTGAACCTCTTACTGATCCTCAGCCCCTGCAACATATTGCAGACGTTAAAACTGCTACCGGTATCCAGTACCCATCTAGACGAATCAATAGTAGTTAAGGAAATCATGAAAACATTTTCCATGAGAACCTTACATGGCTTCTTGCCCTTCAGAGACTGCAGGTATTCTTTGCAGTTCCTCTTCCAATGCCCATTCTTCTTGGAGAAGAAGCACTCAGCGTCAGTGATCGCAGTAGGATCCATATCCTCATGCTCGCGCTAGAGTTCTGAACTCATTGAGGCTAGGATGATACACTTTGCAGTGTCAAGGTCATCATTTTGCTTTGCCCAAGCGAGCAAGCCATCCGCATCGTCATCAGCAGGTTCCTTGACAGGGTTCTCGATCGAATCGAGTATCTTCTCCTGCTTGAGAACGATCTTAAGGTTGCGGTACCAATCATCGAAATTTTTCCCAACAAGCTTGTGGACATCGAGAATGGAACGTATGGAAATGGAAGACATTTTTACTGATTAATACTACAGTAGTATTCAGAAATCGTATTTCTTTCAGTAATATCTCCTGAACTAATCATGCATAAGCCCCCTGATAGTCAGGTCGTTTCTTAAGCATATTAAACATGTTGATTTTAATATGGCTCCATATCACATAGTCACCTAGTAGCCAGGTCGTTCCTATTGATATAGTTGAGTTCATCCTTCAGCTCATGGTTGGATATCAATTAAGTTCATGTCCCCCGGGTAGTCCAGGCGTTTACAAAAAACTAATTGATCCCTCCCACTAGACATCTAATGTGATAGATGTATGAATCAAATTCTTGTACTACATGCCTCCTGGTAGTCAGACTGTACTATGTAAACGAGAACCTATTCAAAACGTCTACGATGAGGGAAAAGCCTAACGATAAAAAATTTATCGTTTAAGAACTCAATTATTAACTAAAATTCTTAATTTTAATATGACTCTATATCAGATAGTCACCTGGTAGTCACGTCGGTCCTATCGATATAGTCGAGTTCATCCTTCAGCTCATGGTAGGATATCAATTAAGCTTATGTCCCCGGGTAGTCCAGGCGTTTACATCTGATGTCATAGACGTATGAATCGAATTCTACATGCCTCCTGGTAGTCAGGCCATATCATGTAAACAAGAATCTATTCATAACGTTTATGATGAAGGAAAAACCTAACGATAAAACAATTTTATCGTTTGAGAACTCAATTATTTGATATTTAAAATAAAAATTCTTTTAACCGCCCGCGCGGGCTCACGGGTCGCGCCCGCTCGAGCAAGAGGCGCTAAGGTTTCAGAAAACCCAGCCGCCGCCGCCCTTTCCGCTCGCTCGCCGGACGCCCGCTCCAGGAGTGAGGACCCGCCGACCAGGGGCCTCTCGGACTGCCGCACGAGGGGTAGTGAATCGCCGGCCAGGGCGTCGACGCGGTGACGGTTCGACTCGGGTTTCAGAAACCCTATTCGCAACCGCTCGCTCTCTGTCCCTTCGACGCACACCGCCGTCGCCAAGGTCGCCCGTTCCGTGCACCGCCGACGGTTCGCCTCTCACCCGCAGACCCTCTGTTCGCCTCTCTCCGCCGATGTGCCGATCTCGATGAGTGAACAGAACCGTCGCCTCCTTTCGGTCTCTCCTGCGCCGCGCCGGCCAGGCTGTGCCGCGCCGCCCTTGCGCCTCGCCGGCCCAGGCTGTCCGCGCCGCCCCTGCGCCTCGCCGCCTCTGCGCCTAGACCAGAGTCGAAACGCGCGGCCGGCTAGGGTTTCGGCCGTGCACGGTTCTGGCGATTGTTCAGGTGCGCGCGCTACGTGCGCACGATTTTTACATTTTTCGATCCAATTTTTCACAAAAAATCGAAAAACTAATCCTAAACATGCATCCAGATGCTCTGATACCACTGTAGGATTGATTTACGTGCGGAAACGTGTTCTTATCAACCCGATTATATATATAGTCATGTTTAACGAATCGTTTTTCGGGGATTTCAACGATGAACAAAAATTAGGAGTGATTTCGTAGTACCTTTCATGTTGAACGTGTGATAGTCGGATAAGAGGCTTGATAATGCAAACACTCTACACATATCCATGCTGAGATCGGATCTGCTTTGATGCGGATTCGGAAAGAACGAAAAAATTGTTTTTCGTTCTTCGGTTTTCTTTCTGACGGCTAGGGTTTTAGGTTTTAGAATAGTCTGATAACGAAATCTAGGTACACCCTGAGGCTTCTCTAGGTACTCTCTTTCTCTCAACTGTGCTAGTGAGTGATGAAATCTGATGGCTAACAATCATAATAACTATAAGTTATTCTGATGCTTTTTAAATTCCAAGAAAGGCATAAATTACAAACCTCGTGTTGTTAGTATTTGCGTTTGAACCATTCACACCCTTATTCCTTCTTCACACTTCATTATTAATTATCTCTTCATTTTATTAAATAAGCAAGGAAACAGTGAACTTCACTGTCATTTGATTTGCCTAGAATCTTGACTTGCTCTATTTTTATGCCTCTATTTTAATAATGTCATACTGCTCTATTCTTGCTGGTGATAAAATGTTTTTCTCTTCCGAAGATCTACATTTGATTTTACATTAAGTAGGTAGTATATATATGTATATATAGGTGGTAAAGAAAAACCTAATATTAATTGATAGTTTTCTTGTTGTTGTTGAGTAATCATTTAGTTGGCTTTGACAATGTTGGGTGATAACACTGAAAGTGTATCAATTTTAGGATAGGTTTTAGAGTCATTTTCGCATATATTCTATAGATACATTTACTTATCCGATAAGATTACGAGTTTCACACATCCGTTTTGTTGGTTTCAGGTTTTTAGGCGACAAGGCCTAAATGAGCTTAAAATGACGGATTCCGGATCAAAACCACATGATTTGAAGATATATCTACTCAGAGCCAAGATCGAGCTTCAGAATCCAACCCGAGCAACGAGCGGAAAAGAGAAATTTCAAGGAAACAAGGGTGCCCGCAGAGCCAAGATCGAGCTTCAGAACCTAAAGGAACTATCGAGCAACGAGCGGAAAAGAGAAATTTCAAGGAGACAAGGGTGCCCGGTCGGGCACCATACGTACACCCGCTCGGGTAAAACCTACGGGGTTTTATCCGCACTCCTTGCACGACTCGGGTCGCTCAACCACGCGATCGGGTGACTGCCACCCGATCGGGCACTATGAAGCAACACGACCGGGCGAGCCTCTGCACGACCGGGCAACAGTGGTGCCCGAGCGGGCCGTGTAATTCGCAACAACCTAGATCTAACATTCAAACGTCCGAATTTAAGAAACAGAACACATCTAGAGCAAGGGGGCGACGTACAGGGTAAGGAAAGGCTGGAAAAACATCTGGAAAGGCTCGGGAGGCATCGGAGAAGAGAGAAGCATCAATCCTTGCACCGGTAACACGATAGTGAAGGTCGAGGCATCGAATTCCTTAGAGTCTATCATGTATAGGGTTATGTTATCTTCGTCTTTTATTTTCTCCATGAGTGAGTAGAGTCCCTACTGCGGGCAGGGATATCGGATTTGTATAGGATGAACAATGATTTGCGTTAATGCTTAATTCTATTGATTTATTCTTGATTTACGGTTCTACGCTTAGCATTATCATTCCTACGCTAGTGCTGACCTCTCAGCGATATAGGATTTCAGATTTTGCTGGAAGGTTAAAGGATGAAGACGGGCATAAACTATCCATTGAAGCGCAAAGGCGGCCGAACCCCAACTTAAGAGAGGTAGTGTGGGGGACGAGCGAAAACTTGGCTGCAATCGTTTTCCGCTGGTTCCATCACTACTTTCTTAGTTTGGCTGCTTTAGTCCCTAGAGATCGACCCTGGTACTACACGATCCGTATACTTGCTGTGAAGTGGTCTAGGAATATTTATAACTCGTGTTTCCGATACACCAAGTTTTTGGCGCCGTTGCCGGGGACTAAAAACGGCCTAGACTAGGAATTAGCTAGATTGAGATCTAGTCCTTTCCGGAGTCTTTGTTTCTTTGTTTGTTTGTTTGTTTGTCTTTGTTTGTTTGTTTTTCGTCTTTATCGAGTCTTTCCTATCTACCGCGGATTTACGCTTGGTGTTTTGTTTCTTGTTGTTCAAGAGACTTGCATGAGAAGCTCTACTCAGAAACTTCTCATCTACGATCCCGAGGTTGAACGCACACTAAGAAGCCTGCCCAAGAAATGAAGGATCGGAATAGTTGATTCCGAATCCGAGGTAGAAAGAACGAGCTACCACGAGCAGCACGCCTCTGAGGAGGAAGATACGTATAGTGCAAGCAGCGGAGAAAACGCGAGTATTCCCGACATGGCTGCTGCCGACGAGACTTATGGAGCATACACCGCTCCTAAGCACATGCAGTTACTTTCGTGCATGGCCCGCACGATCGCTAACCAACAAGAAAGAGGCGAGACGTCACACGACGCATGGGAGCGATTCAAAGACTACCAGCGAATATGCCCACACCACGGGATGGATAAAAAATATCTTATCACGAATTTCATCCAAGGACTCCAAGAGACCACCCGATTCATGATCGTGGCAGCGGGTGGTGGTTCCCTAAGCAACCTCACGTTTGATCAGCTCGAGAACCTAATCGAGAGCATGTAAGATCTACGATTATGAAATTGATCATGCGCTAATCGATATCGGAGCGAGTGTGAGCTCGCTACCATTATCTCTCGTTGAAAAGCTCAATAGGGTAGGAGATCTTCAACCCACGAGGATGCAAATCAAATTGGCTGATCAATCCGTCCGTATTCCAGTGGGTGTTTTGATGAATGTTGCGGTCCAAGTGGGGGAATTTTGGTTCCCTGTGGACTTTGTTGTGGTGGATATGGAGATCAATCTGAGGATCCCCACCATATTGGGATGACCATTCCTCAACACAACAAAGATGGTCATCTACTGTGCAGAAAGAAGATTAGTGATGAAGTTCGGGGACGAGTCTATCGAGTTTAAACTCGGCGAGGCGTTGAATAAGCTCTTCATGACCGAACCCGCGATGAACGTCACCACAACAAATGCATCGATGGAGGAGACTAGACACGCATATGGAGACACTCATCTAAAGGACACACCGTTGTCCTAGTGCACAGAGGCACAATATCAGCCACAGGTAAGATCGGATGAACTCACGCACATTGAGGAGAAGCCGAATTTCATTCGGTAAGGAACCCACCCGATCGGGCAGCACACTTCACCCGATCGGGCAGATCCATTTTTAGGCGACCTGGTCACACAACCTCAGCGCCCGACTCGGGCGATACCTACGGGGGGAATTCCTCAACTTGATCACCCGACCGGGTGGTTGCGTGAACCCGATCTAGCTGGTACCATGGACGACAACCCGCACGGGCGACCTGATCGCCCGACTCGTGTACACCCCACGGGGGTAAATTGCACAACAAGCGACCCGACCGGGCAGACACTGCCACCCGATCGGGTACCTATGGAGAATCAGAAACCGCACGTTTCAAGCGATACTTCAACGCGGGGAATGGTTCCAAGGTCACGGGCATCATCTCCGACATCTTCAGTGGCACGCTACATTCTTATCCAGCATGGAACATTGAAGATACACTCAAACTCAACCGGTTTCGAAGGAGATGCGAGAAAGGCACGAGTTCGAGAGATACGGATCAAGGATTGCACCTAAGAAGTCCACCAAGTTTTGAACCCAAACATGTCGATCATATAGAAGACGGAAGAGGCGTACCTCCTCTATCCGCTGCCACCAGCGTATGAAGACGCCATGGTCGAGCTAAAGACCTTAAACAAGTGCTTCTCGGAAGGCAACCCGAGCATATCCTTTATTTGTTTTTGATTTTCGTATTTTCGGACTCTTTTTTTCATTTTTTTAGTTTGACAATATTTTCTAGGATTTAGGAACTTAGAGATCTATGATTTTTGCTGCATATATTTTCCTCGTCTAATTTTTCGATTTTGCAGCAGCACCCGATCGGGCAGACACTACCACCCGATCGGGCGAGGTCAGATTAAGGAGGACCCGATCGGGCGACATCACGCGACCCGAACGGGTAGGTCATCAAGGGGAACACCCGATCAGGCAATACATGGTACCCGATCGGGCACCGTAATTTCTGCACGGTAAGTTATAACTTCGAGTAACCCGAGCGGCCAATTCATATCCCAAACTCAATACCCGATCGTGCTCTCTCATTTACGACCCTCTCACACCGGAATCAAGTCACCGGAACCGCTGGGTATTGCCGCCGTTTCACCGCCAAAGATTGGAGCTCGGTTACTCGGAAAACTTCTCCCCTTTTCTCTCCAAAAATCTGAAAATTCCCTCATTCTAATCGCAAAATCCAGGTAAAATCATGAACTTTGTTGAGGTTAAGACTAGCATGGGTTAGATCTAGGTCTGTTTTAGAAGATTTAGGGTAGTTTTGGTCAATTTGATCACGATTCGCGAACTGCAGGTAGCGATTTTCGCGATGCACCCGATCGGGCAAGGCTAGCACCAGGTCGGGCAGCACGGACATTCACCAAATCGGGCGTCTTTTTCGCCCGAGTCGGGCACTACCCACGGGGGTAATTTGATTATTAATTACCCGATCGGGCAACACCTTGTACCCGATCGGGCACACTGCAGAACCGAGTCGTATGCTGATTTTTGTCTTTCGATTGTTTTGCAGATGGCTCCCAAGACCTTCCAAAGTTCGAAGAAGCGCAAATCTGACGCTTGCGATCCAGAGCGAGGATGGCCAGCGAAATCGGACGCGATTACGGAGCTCACTCCGTACATGCCTATCACCACCTCGCTCCAGCAATACAACTACCGGACCACGACGTTCTTATCCGGCCAGAAGCAGAAGTTCCTGGAACTTCAACCGTGGATTTTCCCGTCCCGCTTCCTCTCAGACGAAGCAATGTCCGCCCTTCACATCAGAGCGCACATACACCAGATCTTTGATACACTAAATTTGAAGGGACTGAGGGATGCACGGGAATACACGTACCGCAACTTGACGGCCGAATTCTTCGCCTCGTACGCTGCGTTCTTTCCCGAATCTGGAGATCAGGAGAGAGTATTCATGGAGTTCCGCCTGCTGGGGCAGAACTACCGGCTCACCGCGCGACAGTTCGCGACTATCCTCGATGTTCCGTACTGCAATTTCACGAAGATGGCAGAGCATAACCGGAACCGTCAAGCAGAGTTTTGGGCCCATATAGCGTACGGGGAGTACTCGACGAGATCGAAGGCGAGTCACATACGCCACCCCACATTGAGGTACTTCCACTATTTCCTGGTTTCATCTATACTAGGAAAGGGAGCAAAAGGTGGTGTCAGCCACACTGAGTTGGCCTACCTGAGGCAGGTGGTGGAGTCGGGTTATGCACCCAACGAGAGGGACATTGTGGACGTCGATCTAGCGTCATTGGTGATGAGGCACTTCCTCGACATAGCCACCGAGAAGGTTAGCATGGACACGAAGATCATGTGCGGTGGCATTGTCACAATGATCGCACGAAGAGTTTGGATCAACCTATGGATCCTGACCGAGGACAAGATAGACGAGGAACCAGAGTTGAACCTCCAGAACCTGCGGAACCGAAGAGCAATCACATTAGAGAGGTACAACGTCATTTGGTGCTATAAGGACGAGCAATCGGAACTTGGAATTCGACATTAGCGAGATCGAGGTGCTGGGCTTAGACGAGGAGGGATCCCGATTCAGGATTGA
>CM071868.1:37061796-37085100 GCA_036759665.1 Gynandropsis gynandra | reverse complement strand
AATTTAGGCAACAATTGGACCGACTTAGGAGGCTTAAAAGGAGGCAAAAAGACGTCATTACACTTAAACTTAAGGTTAATCGGTGTTTGGCATGGTTTGCAATTGGACAGACTGGCACGGCGGAGGATATCCATAGCATATTGTGTCTGCGAGAGGAACATGCCTGAGGATGTTCATGTTGCCGAGATGCCGAGGAAGTAGTGTAGAGGCCCCAAGTCAGTCATGGCAAATTCTTTGTTGAGTGTTGCGATAGTCGAATGGAGGAGGCTATTTGTGGACGCTGTCAGGATGATGTCGTCAACATAGATTAGCTAGAAGACCGTGCCGAGTTTCCCATGGAGAATGAAGAGGGAAGAGTCGGACTTGCTTTGGCAGAACCCCAAAGTAGTGGCAAAGGAGGCAAACTGTTGGTACCATGCGCGAGGAGCCTGCTTGAGTCCGTATAGAGACCTCCGAAGTAGACAAACGTGATCGGTACAAGAGGGGTCAGCAAAGCCTGAGGTTGGTGCATATACATAGTCTATTCGAGATTACCATGTAAGAGCGCGTTCTTCACATCAAGTTGGTGGATCGGCCAATAATGGGACAAAGCCAAGCTGAGCACGGTGCATATGGTTATCGGTTTCACGACCCGACTGAAGGTCTCATCGCAGTCAATGCCTGGGCGCTGAGACTTGCCGTTGGCGATGAGGCGAGCTTTGTACCCTGCCAAGTTACCTGCAGAGTCAAACTTATGATGGAAAAGCCATGGAGCGGACCACATTAACCCTCGAGGGTCGAGGTACATGATACCATGTTCCATTTTTTATTAGAGCATCAAATTCGGATTTCATGGCTTCCCGCCTAGGATCCTTTAGGGCTTGAATATTGTTAGAGGGAGGAGGAGGGCTAGTCTCGGTTAGTAGGGCTAGGTTTGTACGAGGCTTTAGGGCACCCGATTTGCTTCGTGTGACCATTGGGTGGGATGAATGTGGTTGAGGTTCGGTTCTGGGAAGTGTTTGGGGCGGAGGTTTTACTAGGTATGATTTTAGGGTAGAAGAGGTGTCGAGGTCTTGATCTAAGAAAGAATAGGTTTGATCGTGGATAAGTGCAGCGGGTGAGTAGCTGAAGGGAAAAGAGGATTCGTCGCAGAAAACATGTCGATAGATGATGATCTTACGAGATGAGAGGTCAAAGCAGCGAAATTCGCGATGATCGGATGGGTAGCCTAAGAAGACGCAGGCGGAAGATCTAGGTGAGAGTTTATTTGGTGTATAGGATAGAATGTTTGGGTAGCAAAGGCACCCGAATACCTTGAGATGGGCATAGGATGTTAGTTTGGAGTAGAGTTTTGTGAACGGACTTTCGTTACAAATGACTGAAAATAGGAGGATATTGAGGAGATGAGCGGCCATGTTGAATGCTTGACCCAAACGGTGTTAGGAAGAGAGGCTTGAAAGAGCAAAGTAAATATGAGGTTATCGATAGTACGTCTGATTCTTTCGGCTTCGCTATTTTGCTCGAAAATTTGAGGGCAACTGAAATGAATGGCTATGTCGTGTTTTTGAATGAAAGAGTGAAAGGATTTATTGTCGTACTCTCTACCATGATCGGTTTGTAAAGCTTTATTAGATGTATGGAATTGGTTTTTGATAAGAGCATGAAAATGAAGGAATTTGCTCAAGACATCGGATATGTGTTTGAGTGAATATACCCATAAAAATTGACTGTAATGGTCCAAGAAAACAACATAGTAGCGAATGCCACTGACGCTACGTGTAGGAGAGGTCCATACATCGGAGTGAATAAGATAAAGGGTGCAAAAACATTTTTATTTGAAGGATAACAGGATAGACGGACATGTTTCCCGAGTTGGCAACATGACACAAACCTGTCATGTTGTTTTTATTAAAATAATAAGACCATGAGAACATAAAGTTTGGAGGGTAGTTTTTCCCGGGTGACCCAAACGGTGATGCCAAATGGAGCGGGTGGAGGTGAGAAAAGCAAACAAACACGGTGATGGTGGAGAGGCCGATAGATGGAGGGGATAGAGAGGGTCGGTGCTATCATAGCGGAGAATGATCCGTTGCGTGGGAAGATCCTTGACCGAAAAACCAAGAGGATCAAATTCATTGGAAAAATTATTCTCAATGGTGAATTTATGAACGAAAACGAGGTTTTTGATGATGTGAGGTGTGACAAGGACATTATTCAGCTTAAGATCATGGGAAAAGGATGGGAGAGAAACATTACCTATGACTTGGATAGGGATGGTGGATCCGTCCCCGACGGTAACCAAGGGAATAGGCTCGAATGAAAAATAGAATAACGGGTACCTGGATTTGCCATTAGATTGGATGTGGCGCCGGAGTCCATGTACCAGCCAGTGTCTGGAGGTGGTTGCAGCGTCATGGTGGAAAACGCCTGACCCAAAGAGGTGGGTTTGTACGTGAGAGACAACGAACCCAAAGTTGTCTGTGCAATGTGAACAGATGCCGGTGCTGCCCCAAGGATCCCGTGTGAGTTGTTTGGATTGGTCGGCGGTGGTGCATATGGATGGGGGTATGATGGATAGGAGTGCGGGTTCCACTAAGGAGACCAATACGGTGGAGGCGAAAGATTGTAGTGATGGCCGCCACGCCAACAGTGGTTGTTGTTGCGTCCTCTGCGATGAGAGCCGGATCGAGTGTTGCGGGAGGAGCGGTCTGTGTTGACATACAACACTTGCGGCAAGGAGGCGTGGTCGGTGTGTGTTGATGAAGGCTTGGTGATCTTTGATAGGCGAGCTTCTTCGAGTGCAACATGGAGTGGGCTTGTTCAAAAGAGGGAAATGGCTCACGATGCTTGATCACGTTGATAATATTGTCAAACTTGTCATTGAGACCATTGAGCATGTGCATGGCGAGGGAACACTCGGAGACCTCGGCATCAATGTTGGCGAGGAGATCGTATATCTTCTTAAGTCGAGCACAGTAGTTGTGGATGGTGAGATCACCAATGGAGATGGTACGTAGCTCATTTTCGAGGGTGATGGCACGTGCTTCTTTGTTGTCTTGAAAAAGATTTCCAAGACAAAGCCAAAGGGCACGTGCGGTGGATTTCTTCTGGAGTACCTCGTTTAGAAGGGATTTGAAAATTGTTCAGTAAATCCAGAGCTTCACGAGGTCGTCGGGTCCAATCGCCATCAGCAGCACCGGTGGGGAGAGAGGTGCCATCAAGGTGGTTGAGGACGTCGAAATCGAGACAGTGTGTCTCGAATAATTTGCGTCATGCATCGTAGTTGAGTTCATCGACGTCAAGGGTTATGGGAATGTGGGTTTTGATGTTCGTTATGCCGAACGGTTTTTCGGAATTTGTGTTGGGGGCCGCCATGGATGAACACACGAAGAAGAAGAGTAGGGAGCAAAGGAGGGTAGACGGCGGTGAGCTATGGAAGATGAAGAGCAACATTATGGTTTGGAGAGGAGGAGGACGACGAGCTAGGGTAGAAGAGAGGACAGGAAAAAAACTTAATGCTCTGATACCATGTAATCGTGTGTAATCTCACTTGAGGAGTGTTCATGCATTATTAGGAATATATAGATAAATACAAGAGAGAAACCTACCATAAGTAGGTTATACGAAATATACACAGAATATCCAGAATATATATGAAACAATTACATATTTCTATATCTATTCTATCACTTATCAGAAATTCCCGGTATTCTAAGTTCGAAATATGAAACGCTTTGAATACGAAAAATTGTATCAAACTACGTATGCATATATATGCTTCTGATGTAATGAAAATAACAATTGAGAAAACGAAGAGATTCTTTTAACACTCGACGAGCTTTTAACAAAAAAAAAGATTTAAACTAAATTTAAATTTTAATATGATCAATTTAAAAAACAAATCGAGCTAAAGTAATATTCTAAATAATAATATTAATAAAAAGCTATTGTGTTCTAGTTTTTATGTTATAATAAATTGTTGGACAACTACTATATATTAGCACGTGAAATTTTCTTTTTGTTTTTATCCTTATTAGGTTATAACCCACGTATTATGCGGGTAAATTTTTATTTTATAAAGATGAATTTGAAAAATATATGTAAATTCAAAATAAATTATGATATTATCTTCATTTGTTTATATATTTTAATTTTTCATGGATCATTTTCTTTGTAAAAATTTAATATATGAAATATTATTTATTTATTTATTTGTTTTACTTATAGAGAAAATATATATAAATTAAGAGATATAATGAATCTAAATTAAAATAGACATTTAATTACATATGGTAACTGATACCATTAGGACTGGGCAAAATATTTGAATTATTCGTGTCCGAACCGTACTTGATCCGAAAATACAAATATCCGAAGGAACAAATGCAAATACAAATACCATGAATTATATATTCGACAAATACAAATAAAAATACAAATAATTTATTCAATTATTTGCAATTATTCGTATCCGTAAGTATTAAATATATAATTTATTTAATATATAAATATATATTATAAAATTAATTTTACGGATCAAATTATAAATAAAAACATTATGAATTTTATTTTAAGATGAAATATAAAATATATAAAAATAGTTATTATGCTTAAATTTGAAGGACTAACACTACTGGAGTCCTCGATAAAGTTAACTTTACATGATAGAGAGACCGATGCGATTTGTGTTTCATTTATTTATATTATGTTTTTTGTATATTTGTTAATCTGAAGATTATTTATGGATTATATTTTGACAATTATTAACTTTTTTATAAGAATTTTTTATTAATTTTTTAAAAAAATTGATTTGGATACAGATACGAAAATCCGAAGAATATCTGAATATTTGCGGATATTCGAATTTACAAATATAGAAATTTACGAATACGAATATGAATAATAAAATCGAATATGCGACGAATACGAATACGAATACGAATTATCGGATATTTACGGCTACTTGCTATTTGCCCAACCCTAGATACCATGAAGATTAATTTGTTTTCATTCCAAATGTTTTCTTTCAATAATATAGATATTTTAAATACTCGTAATTGTAGCTTTTAAAATTAAAATTTATTAAAATAAGTTAAAATGAAATTTTTTCAAGATAACTAATTTTAAATAATATATATAACTAAAATCAATATTTTTTAATAACTATTTTGTTAAAGTTTAAGAATATACTGAATTTTATTTCAAATAAATATATAAACTTTTTTATTAATTTATTTATTAATTTACTTTTTTTATTTATTTATATGTATAATAACCGAAATATCCTCTAAATTAATATATTTATTTTGTAAAATACTAATATTACTAATATATAATTCATTTAAAGTATTTTATGAATGGCAATTAATATAGAATAACAAAACAAAAAATTATTTTGATGATGTGGAAGTTTGAGAAAAGAGAATGCATAAAAAATCAATATTTGTTAATAATTATTTTGTTCAAGTTAAATAGTTTACTAAATTTAATTTCAAATAAATATATGACATTTTTTATTATTTATTAATTACTATTTTTTTTTATTTATTTACATATATAATAACTAAAATATCATTTAAATTAATATAAATATTGTGTTTCTTTCGAATATTAATATTACTAATATATAACTCATTTTAATGTAATTCATGAATAGTAATTATTGTATAATAAAAATAAAAAAATTTAATTTGATGATGTGAAAACTTGAGAGAAGAGAAAACTTGAGAAACTCCAAATTATTCAACTTTTTATATATATGATTTGTGCAAGTAGTCATAATTCCTAATGCTTCATATACTCCTCTCATGTGATAATGCTTTATTAACATGATCATCTTTTAAAAGATTTATCCATTTAGCTTAGGATAAATTATAATGTCAAATAAATGAGGTCTAGACGTTACCATTCAGTTATATATTTATGTCAACATTTATGGATTTCTTTCTTCCAAGTTTTTGAAAATAAATGATTTGTTTTTAAGAGGAATGCATTATAGCCCCATCATCCCCTTGCGGATTGTAAAAGTCACTCTAAAATTTCAAAAAATTGACGATGTTTTTAAAATTTTCACACATAAAAGATATTTTTAATAAATAATCTATTGTAAAGCTATTTCTAATTCGAGAATATATAATTTTAAAGTTCTTCCAAAATATCCTAAAAAATATCCTAAAAAAATATATACATTGAAATGGGGAACTTCAAAAATACCCTTCCCTAAAAAAAGATTCAACTTCAAATCTACCCTTAAAATATTGATAACCCCATATTATCTTTGTCCTTTAATTAGTCGAAATTTTTTCTCTCTCCTCTAAAGAACCTCGATTTCTCTCTCTCCTATGGCACGAAAATTACTGTTCTCCCACATCACATCAAATTTGGTGCGACTAGCTTGAAATAGACATCAAAGTCGTCGCAGATTGCTTGAAATCGGCATCAGATTCGTCGCAAATAGGTTGAAATCGTTTGTTATCAACAAAGAATCTTGTTATTAAGCACGGTTTGCAGAAAACTAGGTATGTATAGTGATTTTTCGTGTTTCTCTTGTATTTTCGTGTTTCTTCTGTGAATTAGATAACTCGAGTGAGTAGTGAATAATATGAATAGATTTGATTCTCCCTTTTACAAACGAGCCTTATATTGATGTAGTGTACATGATTCATATTTACTGAAATGTCAAATGAACGCAATGAGTGATAGTTTCTTCGAGTCGTACGGTCGCACTGGGTTACACAGTCATATTGAAACACATGGTCACACTGGATCATAGTGATGCACGGTTGCACTGGATCACAGAGTCTCATCGAATCGTACGGTCGCATTGGGTCACAGAGTCTCATCGAGTCGCACGGTCGTACTAGGTCACAAAGTCTCATCGAGGGATCAAAGGATCAAAGGTCAAAGGGTCCCAGGGGTCCAAAGGTCGCAGGGTACAAGAGTCACAGAGGTACAAGGGTCCCAAAGGGGTCAAAGGGTCATAGAGGTACAAGGGTCGCAAAGAGGTATAAGGGTTGCAGAGGTACAAGGATTGCAAAGGGGTCAAAGGGTCGCAGAGGTACAAGGGTCGCAAAGGGGTCTAAGGTTGCAGGGGTACAAGGGTCGCAAAGGGGTCAAAGGTTCGCATGGTCGCACTGGGTCACAGAGTCTTATCGAGTCGCACGGTCACAGTGGGTCACAGAGTCTCATCGAATCACACGGTCGCAAAAGGTCATAGAGTCTCATCGGGTCGTACAGTCGCACTGGGTCATAGAGTCTCATCAAGTCTCACAGTCGCACTGGGTCATTGTGAATTTGAAAAACATGGTGGTGATGGGTGACGTGTGGAAACGCGAGTTATAATTAACCTAGTCCACTTCACCGCAAGTATACGGATCTTGTAGTACCAGGGTCGATCTCAGGGACTAATACAACTAAACTAAGAACAAAACTAAACTAGGAGGAAAGGTGATAGGAGGGGATATGGTTCTAATGGTCCTAAATCTATCCTAATGGAGACAACGGAACGAGGGTAAAGATGAACTAGATATGATGAATACTACGGGTGTACGGGATACCGGATATTGCATACACGAACGACTAAAGATCATAGAACTACAACCTACTCTTGACAACGGGAAATTCATGCTCTACAGTTGAGGAATGATTCTTCCGAGCCTAAACCTCCTAACCATGGATACATGCAACCCTGCCTTCCGACAGCCGATTAACACGTACCATGGCAGCATTAAGACCGCAATCACTATCCCTAAGTTGGCTAACCGACCGGTCAGATTCTCATTAGCCAAAGCTTAATCTACTACTTAGCGGACCGGATTCGTTCCTTAACCTTCCAGCAAGGTTCGATATCCATTGTTGTTGAGCGGTCAGCACTAACATATGATTGATATTGCTAAGCATAGAACCATAAATCAAGAGTAAAAATCATAGAACTAAGCATTAAAGAAAATCATCGTTCATACAAACAAATCCGATAACCCTACCCGCAGTAGGGACTCTACTCACTCATGGAATGAATGGAAACAGAAGATAACATAATCCAATACATGATAAAACCCTAAGGAACTCGATTCCTCGACCTTCCCTAATGCGTTACCGGTGTACGGATTGGTGCTTCTCTTCTTCTCCGATGCTTCCCGAGCTTTCCCAAATGTTTTTCCAGTGTTTTCTTTCCCTGTTCGTCGCCCCCTTTTCCCTAGATCTCTTCCTTTCCTTTTATTTGCTCGTTTGAAACTTAGATCTAGGTTGTTACGGATTACGCGGCCCGCTCGGGCAGTGGTGTTGCCCGGTCGGGTAAAGGCTTGCCCGACCGTGTTGAACGTTGCGCCCGATCGGGTAGTGGTCACCTGATCGTGTCTTTTAGGGGCCCGAGTCGCGTAAACTTACGGGGCAGAACGGATGGCTGATTGCCCGAGCGGGTATTTAGAAATCGCCCGATCGGGTAGTGATCACCCGATCCCCTTGTTCATGTGCCCACGATCGTGTGGTTGAGGAGCCCGAGTCGCGTAAACTTACGGGGCAGAATGGATGGCTGATCGCCTGAGCGGGTATTCAGAACTCGCCCGATCGGGTAGTGATCACCCGATCCCCTTGTTCATGTGCCCGGTCGTGTATTTTTGCATGGATAAACCCCCTTTACCCGAGCGGGTGGAGATTAGTGCCCGGTAGGGCACGCTTGTGATCTTGATATTCCTCTTTTCCGCTCGTTGCTCGGGTGTTCCTTTGGGTTCTGGAGCTCGGTCTCGGCTCTGAGTAGATTTTCCTTCAAATCTTGTGGTTTTCGACAGGAATCTTTCATATTGATCTCATTTAGGCCTTGTCGCCTAGAATCCTGAAAACCAATAAAACGAGTGTGTGAAGCTCAAAATAGAATCGGATAAGTATGTAGACGATGTAAAAATCATGCGAAAATGATGTAAAAACCTATCCTAATAGTGATACACTTTCAGTGTTATCAATGGGTCACATAATTTATCCTCTTTCTATGTTTTTGTTAAATGTGTAATGGATTCAGTGGAGCAGAAAATCTTATTGATTTATTATTTGTATGATGGTAAATGGGAAAAAAATCTAAATGGAGGATCTGAATGGGTAGGTAGAGTTTAGGAAAAAAAGAGTATTTTTCTATTGTCATCCGGTTAATCTGAGATTATGGTGGGAAAAAATACAATGAAGTTTAAGTTAAGCTATTTGCCTAATATTGTTGAAAATATGAAGCCGACATATATAACGAATGACAAGCACCTTATTTGTTATATGTTCGATCGCATAAGAGAAATTCGACCACTAGCTGTATATGGAGATAGAATCGGCAAGTGTGAAGTGGTAAATAGAAATTGAGAGGAAAGTTGAACCTCTAATTCCTTCTTTTGGAAGCATTTCTAGAGAAGGTGAGGATGGAGGTGTTGTATATTATGATGAATGTGTTATTTTAGGTCTAAATAACAAAAATAGAGTTGGGAGTAATTCGACGGAAACAATAAATATTTTGGATTCGGATAATTCAGATAGTGAACATACTAACAGGTTAAGAGAAGATGGTGGATGTGTCATGAAGGTGGTATTTGATAAACTTGTTTGTGGCATTAATAAAGTTGATTCTGATGTGCCAAAAGAGCATAAGGATGGGGATGGTGAGAACAACTTGGAAATGGTAGTTCACGAGAACGCAGATAGTGAAAATAATATCTTCGAGTTAGAAGATGGATTGCATCTTAAAATTGGGCAAGAGTTTGATAGTAAGAAGAATGCATAGGCATGTGTAAGGAAGGTTCAATTGAAACTTGTTTTAGATATAGAACATTGAGATCTAGTTCGAAACTGTGGGAAGTACGATGCAAGTTTGGCGGAAGTAGATGTAAATGGAAATTTCGTATTGGAGAAATCCCGAATTCCAAACGGTTTAGTGTGAGAACACACTATCCCATTTATAACTGTACACCTGTATTTAAATCGATAGAAACTACAAAGGGTATGTCGCAATTGGTTAAGGATTATTTAAAGGAGGAATATGTGGGGAAATATGAAACACCTCCAGCAAAATAATTGATGGGTCGTGTAAAAGCAAAGTTTGGTGCAAATGTATCATATTTGATGGCATTAAGAGGAAAATCCAGTGCTCAAAAGGAGATTCGTGGTGATGAATTTGAACATTATAGGAGGCTTTTAGGGTGGTTGCACATGTTTACAGAAAGAAATCCCGGATCTGTCGCAAATCTTCAGCTCGACAATGATGGGAAAAGCTTCAAATACCTTTGTATGGCTGTCGGAGCAGCTATAATGTCGATGCAACATTTGTGATACGAGTGTACATGGGAGCATTGATTGTGGCGACTGCGCAAAATGGTGAACATCACCAATATTCTATTGCATGGAGAATAGTCGACAGAGAGAAGGACGAATCGTGGACGTGGCTTATGTTAAGGTTGAAAGAGATGATACGGGATGGACGTGATGTCGTTGTGATATTTGATTGCCATAAAAGCTTGATTAAAGCAGTCAAACAAGTGTATAAACAAGCTGATCATGGTTTTTGTGCATGTCATATATCGCAAAATATAAAGAGCTACATCAATAAAGGGCATGGTAGAAAGACTTCAAAGGGTGATACTGTGGTGGAACTGTCCTTTAAATGTGTACCATCATAAGCAGTGAACGAATTTGAAATGCTATTAAATGATTTGAAGGCCAGGTACATATATGACTTTTGTGACTGTTATGACCTCTGTGACCATTTTAACCTTTGTACCTCTACGACCCTTGTACCTGTGCAGCCCTTTGACCCCTTTGCGACCCTTTAACCCTTGCAACCCTTGTACCTCTACGGCCCTTGTACCTCTGCGACCATTGTACCCATGTGACCCTTGTACCTCTGCGATCTATGTACCCCTGCAATCCTTGTACCTCTGTGACCCTTGTACCTCTACGACCCTTGTACGCCTCTACTACCCTTGTACCTCTGTGACCCTTGTGACAGTTGTGACCTTTGTGACAATTTTGACCTTTGTGACCTTTGTGCAGGTATCTTAATGTTGCAAAGTATTTGGAGAAAGAGGAACTTGATCCCGTTAGCTGAGCAAGATGCAAATTTAAGGGTGAAATGTACAACTTATTAACCACTAATGGGGCCACATCAATAAATTCAACGTTAAAGAAGTCAAAACGTTTTCGATCCTAGGGCTTTTAGATATTTGTTTGGGAAAGACAGTGGAATGGTTCAATAGGTATAGGATGAAAGCAGCTACCAGTGATCATTCTCAAAAGTTAACACCTTATATTGAGAAAATGTAACATGAACGGTTTGGAAAGACATCCATGAGGTTATTGAATTGAACTGGCTGAGTGATGATTATGAATTAAGAAAGGATATGGGTTGAAGATTTGTAGTGACTCTTCAAAAAAGAATGTGCGATTACAAAATGTTTGATGTGGATAAGTATCCATGCAGTCACACAATTGCAGTTGCACATAAGGTTGGCAAAGCTCACAAGATACCAGAACTATGTTCAATATACTACTTTCGGGAGACATGGCATTTTGCTTACTAAGAAACCATGTATTCGGTTCTTGATTGGAGTGATTGGAACATTCCTCCTCAACATTCTAAAGTTACAGTTCTACCTTCTATGCTGGCTAAGAAAAGGAAATGTGGGAAGCCTTAAGAGAATCGTTATCCTAGACTGGGTAAGGCTCAGAGAAATACCCCATCTTCGTCGAGACAAACCCCACCTTTGTCGAGAGAAACGGGTTTAAATGCCAGCATCACTAAGAGTGTTTACTTGTTTTGGTGTTTTCATGTTCTTTTAGGTGTTAATGTGTTTTTGGTCCGTTTCAGAGCTGAAGAACATACACATGACATAGTACGAGAATAAGAGATCACAATGGAGCAAACGGGACGAGAAATGGACAAAGAATGGACCAGACATAGGCAAACACAGCCCGAGCATGAACATAGCACGGTTGGGAACTTGAAGAAGTTGTTCTATGAATAAGGGCATGACTTGGTTAACCCTCCTACGTTCCTTGTGAGTGGAGATAAGCTCGGGAATGATTCAAATTTTGAATAAAAAAATTCGTTCTACAAACAGGGAAATAACGCCTAAAGCATGCACGGTTGGGTATGAGTTCCGGATCACTGCCGGAACGTCACTTTTCCGGTGACCCTCCGGCGAATTTTCCGACGAGACCTCTAGTGCACACTTATAGCAAAATTCTGAGGTTTCAAGCATGTTGAAGGGGCCTTGGACTAGATCTAAGGCTAGGAGGCTACAAGAGAAGATTCAAGACATCTTAGAAGCCCAAGAGATTGAACAACAACATCATTTGAATGGTTTAAAGCCTCACAAGCCCATGGACCACACAAAGACCCATCAAGAGGAAGTGTCTTGGATTTGTGTCATTCAAATTCAAATTTGAATTCAAAAATTGTACCAAGAACACCTATAATTTAGGGCTTATTCGTGCATTGTCAGTAGGAACAAAATCTAGGAAGATTAGTGGTCAATAAGAGTCTTAGACTTTTGAATAGGAGTGTAATGTGGGAAGTTTGTTTTGGTCTTCTTTCTTTTTAAGGAGGCATGCATGAATAATAAAAACAAGTCATTTTCGAATCAAATACAGACCAAAGGAGCTTAGCTCATTGTTCTTGAGATTGAGAGATTCATCTCACACAAATCGTTCAAGTCTGGGACTTGCTCGATTCGACTTATCAAGTAGCGAACCATGGTTGCTTGTGGCGTCTTCTATCATCCTAAGAGTTCTAGAGGTGCATATGCTCAAGGGTTTTGGACGGTCTCACTGAGATTTGGGCCAACGTTCTTCAGAACGTATCCGTCTACGGGATCAACGGCATCCATCTGCACAACCGAGTGAAACGCACGATCCAGTCGCGCATCAGTAGTTGTTTAGTTCTAGGAGAAGAGATTAGCCCATGACTATCCCGGAACCTCTTAGATTTATTCTTTGTATGCATTTCCCAATTTTCTAATCTATTCTTTGTTTAAGCATTGAATGTCTGGTATTTACGATGGCCAAGTAGGTGCATGTGTTAGGGATTAAGAGAAGGACCGGAAGGAGAATTTTAGTCCTAGAATATCAGGCTTAGAACAACTGAGACTAGATAAAAAAAGTAGGATAATAACGGTTGAGGGTTAATCGGAAGAATCATATATCGTAAGGGTTTAGTTTGGGTTATCAACCACGAAAGTAAGGGATAACTCAATTGAATCACGTTCCTATGCTTTGAGAGAAGGGTAGGAATTATATTAGGATCATCCGCCTTAGATATCTTAATAGGGAACACAAGATTAAATAGATCGATAGTTAGTTTTGTAAGCTATGCGGTGAAACCGTATCCTAAAACATTTTTCTCATCGTTAGGAACTCATTAGTTTATTGCATATCCTAATTGCATATCACAACCATTATTTTATCGTGGCAAGTTTGATTCTAGAACTGATCTTAGTCCGTTTTGCGTTGTCCCGGTGGGATCGACACCTACAGTACTACACACGTGTCGTGCACTTGCGGGTAGTTTAGAATAACTTTTTTAACTTGAATCGCATCAAGTTTTTGGCGCCATTGTCGGGGAATATTTATCAACACGCCTTAGATTCGCATATAGATTCAGTCTCCTTTCTCTTTTCTTTTGTTTTCTTTTCGTTTTATTCTTTCTACTAATTCCTTTTGCTTGTCCTTTGTAAGCACATGACCCGATCTCTTAAGGTACTTCAAGTTTACATCTTTTGGACCCCGAGATCGAGAGAACAATTAGACAACGGAAAAAGGTCAAGGAAGAAGAAAGAGTAGACACGACCAATCCACAAGCGATGAACAACCGAAACGATATATTGGGCGGTCATGCTTCTACCAAATTACCTGTCGGTAATATGGGTCAATTACAGCAACAGCCACTTGCGCCTTAACTGCGAGAACCACAGGCTCCTCCACCATGTCGGTTTTGTGATTACATTGTACCGAACATGAGTAACGTCTAAACTACTATAAGGATGCCCGATGGTACTAGAGAGCAATTCGATATTAAGCCCGCGATGATCAACATGCTATATAAAAAGCAATTCATGGGTGGAAATCACGAAGACCCTTATCAGATCCGTAGAGACTTCTTAGAGCTTTCAAGCACATTCAAGATACATGGAGTCGAAACGATTTTGTTATGTCTCTTCCATTTCTCAAATGGGGGACGAGCGAAGACTTGGCTGCAATCTCTTCCTGCTGGTTTGCTCACTACTTGGGACGAGTTCTACACGTCATTCATATCACGATTCTTTCCTCTGAGCAAGACAATTCAAATCAGGGGAGAAATCACAATGTTTAGATATCGAGAGGGGCAGACTTTATTTGAAGCGTGGGGAAGATTCAAGGATTTTTTTCATATGTGCTCTCATCATGGTCTAGAGCAATAGTACGTGATCCAAACCTTCTACAATGGGATCAGAGATGAGCATAGAACGACATTGGATAACACAACTAGAAGATCATTCATGCACCTAAGCGTAGAGTAGGCATATGAGCTAATTGATAATCTTGCCATGAACCATACTATGTTGTCCACATCGAGGAGTATGCCAAACAAGACACGAGTTCTTTATGAGGTGAATCAAAGTATAGCAAATTCCATGTACTGTGTGAATTGCGGAGATACAGAGCATGTAGCGTATGAATGCACGGTGCAAGAGGATGTGGAACCAATGAATTATGCCCAGCAGCAAGGAAACACGCAATTCGGGAATACCTACAACCCGAATTGCAGGAATCACCCGTCTCGTATCGAACTACTCAACTTGTGAAGTATTCGGGATTTCAGTAAATTTAACAGCCATATCAGCAACCGCTGCCATTCCAAAAAGCTAAACAAGCTCCTAAACCTCCTCAAGCTCCTTCATCAAGCCTTGAGGCGGTGATGCTTAAATTTATGAAGGAACAAAGGCAGCAAATATCACTACAAGCTAAATTCAACGCGAAAAATGGGGACAGCGATTAGTGAGCTCACAACTCAAATGGAATTCCTGAGTAAGCATGTGAAGATCCATGAGAATTCCATTGCACAATAGGCTGCTACATCCTCTCGAAATCCCGATTAACTACCCAGAAAACATGATCTAAACCCGAGAGAGTTCGTGAGTGTTATTACCTTGTGCAGCGAGGTTGAGATTGAGAACCCGCCCTCTATAGAGCAAGATAAAGTTTCTGGAAAATCGATGGATAAAGGCAAGGGCAGAATCGCGATCATGGAAGGCATTGAGCTAGATTTGGAAAAGCCGTATGTTGCTCCACTGTTGTATGTACCTCCTATATCATTTCATGGACACTCGGTAAGCAGCAAGAATCAAGAGAGATTAGGCAGATTCTTTCATGGCCTCAAGAAGCTCGACATCAACATGCTGTTCGTAGAAGCCTCCAAAAGATGCCTAATCGTGCCAATTTCCTCAAGGACGTTCTTTCCAAAGAGAGGCGTATCGAAGAGGGTTAAACCGTAGCACTAACCAAGGAATGTAGTGCCATTCTACAAAACAAGCTACCCCGAATGTAGTGCCATTCTACCCCGGAAGCTTCTCCATTCCATGCACCATAGGAGACATTGATATTGACAAAGCCTTGTGCGATCTAGGAGCAAGCGTGAGCGTCATGCCACATTTGGTCTTCAAGCGGATGAACTTCGGAGATCTCAAACCTACCAAGATGTCTCTACGACTTGCAGATCATTCGGTAAGATATCCGGTAGGAATTTTTGAAAATATTCCCACCAAGGTAGGTAGTATTTGCATTCCCACTGATTTTTTTGTATTTGATATTGAAGAAGATGCTAGGGTGCCCATTATTCTTGGTAGACCTTTCTTAGCTACTACAGGGCCATGATTGACGTACAACAAGGGAAGCTCTCCGCACGTGTCAAAAATGAGAAGATAGAGTTGAATTTTTCCAGATCCATTAATGGACCTTCGTTCAAGGAGCCATGCTTTAGAGTTGATTTGCTAGATGAGTTGGGAAATGACACGCTTGATCGAGTAAGTATTTCCGATCCTCTCCAGAGATCCTTGAAGAAGGTTTGCAGGAACGTGAGACTCGTGGATGAAGAATCCAAGCTTTACATGAAATTCCTATGTGCCATTGAGGCACTACAGGATGCCCCACACGAGGAGACGCCGCACGAAACTCTTAATGATTTTATAGTGGAGAAAGAGTCTAGATTTGAGCTCGAACCTATTCGTTCTTCTCTTTGGAATAGGACGCAACAGCCACCCACTCACCTAAAGAAACATATGAGAGTGAGCCCTTCATTATGTATGTACGGAATGCTTAAGGAGAACAGCCACAAACCCTCCATCAACGATAAAAGGAGGCTGAACCCGACACTACAAAAAAACACATCATTTCCAACGGGCGTGGCAATGGATCTGTCCGTTGATATGAAATGGCAACGTATTGTAACGGATTTACGAGAACTTTCAACGGGCATAAATCTGTTGGAATCTGTTACAAATTTCAACGGACATTTAACGGATATTTTCCGTTGCCCCATCTATTGCAATTCGTCGCATCTTTTAACAGAATGTTAATGGATTTCATCCGTTGGCCCTGACAAATGGCAACGTATGACCGTTAAAATTGTTAATTTCGATGTTCACCGGTGAAAATAAATTCACATGAACTTGCAATGGGCATCCGTTGCAATTTCCAACGGATGTTTGTTGGAAATTGCACTATTTAGATCAAAACCAAAGATTGCATCAAATCATCAATAACAAACATATTTTCAACAAAATGTTGTCTTCTTCAAATCGAGATATATAGATCGAGAGAGTGGATGTATAGAAGAAAAGATCCTATAACCGAAGAGATTACACAAGAATTCTTACACGGATTGGAGCAATTCATGAGTTTTGCATCGATGCAGCCTTTGTGTCAAGAACGCGGGACAATGTTATGTCCATGCAAAAGATGCAAAAACATAAAGTGTCGAAGTCAAGAAAATGGTTTGCAAACATCTTTATAAGGTGGGTTTCGTTGAGAATTATGAAAATTAGTTTTTTCACGGCAAAACTTGCGGCGTTAGAGATATTGTGCAAGATGCACAAGTAAAAAGAAATGAAGAAGTTATTAATGAAGCATCAACGACCAATACATATGTGGAAATGGTGTTAGATGCTTTTCCTGGAGTTATTAATGAACAAACGCATGAAGAGATGCCGAACATTTGATGCACATCAATTCTTCAACCTATTGGATTCGGAGAAATAGCCTATATATGAAGGTGGTAGTGAAGGTCAGTCTCACTTATCTTTATCTTCAAGATTGATGAGTATAAAAACAGACTACAATGTCACTTAAAATTGCATGGATTCATTTTGCAAAACCATGCGTGAATATTTACCGGAAAATAATCAAGCTCTCGAGACATACTACGAAACAAAGAATGTGTTAAAAGATTTGGGAATGCCACATGAAAAAATTGATGTTTGTAGAAACCATTGCATGTTGTTTTGGGGAAATCATAAAGACTTGTGAATGCAAGTTTTGCAGTGCAAGCATATTTCGGTCAAAAAAACCATCTTCACGTAAATATGTATCATACAAGGAAATGTTCTATATGCCTGTAGCAAACAGGTTGAGAAGGTTATTTGAATCGAAAAAAAAACGCCGCGGCAATGAGATGACACGCAGAACACTCGACGACCGAAGGTATAATGCAAAATTGGATGGTAAGGCTTGGAAAGATTTCAATGTAATATTTCCCGAGTTCGCGTATGAAACGAGAAATGTTTATCTTTGCCTGTGCACGGATGGTTTTAGTCCATATGGACAATCTGGAAGTTAATATTCTTTGGGGCCGGTGATTTTGTCTCCGTATAATTTGCCTTCTGAGATGTGTTTGAAAAGAGAGGTAATGTTTCTGATGTTGCTAATTCCAAGACCAAAACATTCGAAGAAAAGTTTCGATATCTTTTTGCAACCCTTAATTCATGAATTAAGACATTTGTGGAACGAAGGAATTCTTTCTTATGACGTCAGTACGAAGCAAAATTTCACATTGAAAGCGGGCTTGTTGTGGATGATTAGCGATTTTTCTGCATATGGAATGTTATCTGGATGGAGCACGCACGAAAGATTGGCATGTCCATATTGTATGGAGGATCCAAATTCATTTTGACTAGTACGTGGTAAGAAACCATGTTGGTTTGATTGTCATAGAAGATTTCTTCTTCGTGGGTATGCTTTTCGGAAAGGTAAAAAAATTCTTTTCGAAAGAACGTGGTACAAAAAGAATAGGCACCGATCATGCAAACCAGAACACAAATCCTTTACGAAAGATTGAACACAAGGGGTGATTTACAAGAATTGGTAGAATGCGGTCGAGATCGTGGGCATCGTAAACCAAAAGGACAAAATGAATGACATAACTGGTATAAACGTAGTATCTTTTGGGAACTACCATACTGGAAATCATTGATATTACATCATAATTTAGATGTTATGCATATCGAAAAGAACTTTTCCGATAACATCATCAATACTGTTTTGAATGTGGTGGGTAAAAGTAAGGATAATATACAATCAAGAAAAGATTTAAAGGCAATATGCCGATGCCTTGAGTTGGAATTAAGAGATGGAAGGTCACCTGTCCTAGTATTCAGATTGTCTGCTCTGGCGAAAACGACATTATTAAAATGGTTAAAAGAAGACTTTAAGTATCCAAATGGACATGCATCAAACATTATTCGGTGTGTGGATATTGTTGGTTTGAGGCTGATCGGGTTGAAAAGTTACAATTGTCACGTTTTCATGCAGCGACTCATTCCAATTGCATTTTTTGAGCTCTTACCACGGAATGTTCACGATGTGCTACGCGGAATCAACATATTTTTCAGAGATATATTCTCAAGGAATTTTAAAAAAGATGACTTGGATTTAATGAAAAACATTATCTCTGAAGTATTAGGTGCATTGGAAAAAGTTGTTTCGCCTTCATTCTTTGATGTCATGGAGCATTTGCCAATACATTTACCAGATGAGGCAATACTCGGTGGGCCAATTCAATTCAGATGGATGTATCCTTTCGAAAGGTTTTTCTTTCATTCAAAGAAAATAGCAAAAAACAAAGCAGCGGTCGAAGGCTCTATTGTCAAACAATACTCGCTGGAAGAAATCACATATTTCAGCATATTTTATTTTGAGTTGCATATTCAAACAAAAGAACGACGTGCAACGGATGATCACACAAACTATTTGTATCAATATAATCCACAGTTTGGCACAATCCCTAAGATGTTTACACCGATTGGACGTGCAGGAGGTAAATCCGAGGAATATTGGTTAACACACCAGAGGAGTATAATCACGTCCACATATATATACTACTAAATTGTCAAGAGTTATTACCGTTCGAAAGGTATTGGTATATATTATTCAATCTTTTAAATATATATATGTATATATATATACAATATTAACTTATTTTCATTATATAGGATATTTGATGAAGAAATACTTGGTACATATCCTCATCTAAATGCAAATGAAATCACAGACATGAAAGTTCGACATTATGGCTCGTGGTTGAGAGACTACGTAAGTACTCGTGTACAAATCTATTAAAATTAAATGCATTTATTTTAAAGTATTCATGTATTAGCCAAATTTTTTACTCGCGGCTACACATTCTACACGTACGAACACGTAAAACATAGAACAACATACAATTATGGCGTTTTCCTTAATAGTGATATAGATGGTGATAACTTCTACTGCATTTTGCACCAAATCATACAAGTGGAATGTCTCGGTCTCATTGGGTTGAAGGTGATGTTTTTTAAATGTCAGTGGTTCCACCCAACTGTAAGACGTGGAATACGAAAAAACCGATGGGGAAGAATTGCCGTCAATCTGGCACGACAATATGGTAAATATGATCCATTCATCACAATAGATCAAGCAGATCAAGTATGTTACGTGCAATATCCAACAAAATTGAAACGTCGAAGCGAGAAGTGGTGGGCCGTAGTAAAGATCAAGCCACGAGGGACATTAACTCAGATGATAAAGAAGATCCATTGCAACCCGATCATCTGCAGCCGAATCGTTTAATTGATATAGATCACGAGGAGATTCTTACGAGAACTGACATAGACTGAGAATTCATACGCGATTATGAAGACGTTGAACCGGAAGATGCTGAAGATGAAAACTGCGATGAATTCAATGAACAATCGAAGGAAGAATCTCCAATCAATGAATATACTGAAGAAGAAATGTAAAAACAATAATGTGTATGATTTATAATAAATGTAGATGATGTGTAATGTACATGACGTGTAATGTACATGATGTGTAATAATGTAGATGATGTGTAATCGAACAATCAAAATGTTAATACAATCAAAGAATATATAAACGATGTTCAATGTATTAGAACTTCATATTATCTAATACCAACCGGAAAACATTGGAAATATTAATGGATGCCCGTTGAAACACGAAATCACCTCTGACACTTAGAAAAAATTTCTAAGTTTTCCATATTTCTAACGGGTATCCGTTGGAAAATCGTAACGGACGCCCGGTACAAAAATACCAATGTGCATCCCTTGGAACGTGTAACGTTCGAAAAACTTCTAACATGAATCTTTTAAAAGTGGCAACGGATGCCCGTTGCAAAGTGTAATGATGTCTGTTCAGCGCCTCATCGAGTTTGAACTCGATGGACTCGTCTCCGAACTTCATCACTAGTCTTCCTTCAGCGCAGTAGATGACCATTTTTGTTGTGTTGAGAAATGGTCGTCCCAATATGATTGGGATCTTTGGATTGATTTCCATATCAACCACAACAAAGTCCGCGGGGAACCAAAATTCCCCCACTTGGACCGCAACATTCGTCAAGACACCCACGGGAGTACGAACGGATTGATCAGCTAAGGTGATTTGCATCCTTGTGGGCTGAAGATCTGCTTCCCTATTGAGCTTTTTAACAAGTGAATATGGTAGCAAGCTCACACTCGCTCCAATGTCGATTAGCGCATGCTCAATAACATAGTCGAAAGGCAATGGTGGAACTCTCGGGGGAGGTGCTACGTAGGGTAGCTCCTTCTCCTTGTCGGTTGCCTTCTCTTCTACGGCTGGAGCGATAGGTAGTTCGGTGTCATCGCTCTTGGACTCTTCTCTCTCAGCCGTGGGTGGCATTGGTTGCCCCACAGTGTTCCCGCTCCTTAGGAAAATGGCGTTCACTTGCTCGCGGGGGTTCGCTTCAGGCTTCCCGGGAAGTTTTCCGGGTTGCCGGTTTGAACCTTGGGCCAATTGTGCCACTTACGTCTCAAGAAGTCTTAGATGCGTTTGAAAACCATCCATCCTCTTCTTCATATCCTTTTGTTCGGCTCTAATCCCTCCTAATGCACTCTTTTGCTCTTGGTGCATCGTTTGGAGCATCGACAAAATATCGGAATCGTGAGAGGGTTGTGCACGTTGCTGGTACCCGTATTCTTGGCCGTTACCTCTCGGTTGAAACCCTTGATTAGGGTTCCTCGTCATTATCCGCGGCTGAAAATCTTGCGGATTTGCCACATTATGCGTATGAAACCCTTGATTAGGGTTCCTCGTCATTATCCGCGGCTGAAAATCTTGTGGATTTGCCACGTTGTGCGTATTACCGTATGAGAGGTTGGGTGGCTCTGATGTAGCCTTGTTGATATCCCCGATTGGAGACATAATTTACCTCTTCTATCCCTTGGCCGACTGATGAATCTTGTCGATCGACATGTAATCCAGCTATCATCCGGTGAATTTCGCCAACTTGTTGTCTAAGATCCGATAATTCCGGGTTGGCGGTACCAAGCTCATTTACAGCAGCCTTCGATGGGAAGTTGCGATTGTACTCCCCCACTTTCTTACCTCCTTCCCTAGCCATGCTCTCGATTAGATTCTCGAGCTGAACGAACGTGAGATTGCTTAGGGATCCACCACCCGCTGCTACGATCATGAATCGGGTGGTCTCTTGGAGTCCTTGGATGAAGTTAGTGATAAGATACTTCTTATCCATCCCGTGGTGAGGGCATATACGCTGGTAATCCTTGAATCGCTCCCATGCGTCATGTAGCGTCTCGCCTCTTTCTTGAAGGAAAGAATTTATCCGGCTCTTGGCGAGAAGCGTTCGGTGGTCCGGGAAGAATTGCTGCATGAATCTTTGTTCCATTTCATTCCAGGACATGATAGATGCAGCCGGCAAGTTGAAGAGCCAAAGTTGTGCCGCATCTTTGAGTGAGAATGGGAACGCCGTAAGATAGAGGTCCTCTCGAGTGACTCCCGTTCCAACCTTAGTTGTGCTACACAACATCTTAAAGTCCGTAAGGTGGGAGTTCGGGTCCTCGTTCTCCATTCCACGAAAAGCCGAGTTGTTGAGCATTTGAATAAACGCTGGTTGGAGCTCAACTTGCGTATCTATCGTGCGGGCCATGCACGAAAGAAGCTGGGTGTGCTTAGGAGCGGTGTATGCTCCATAAGTCTCGTCTGCAGCAGCCATGTCAGGAATACTTGCGTTTTCTCCGCTGCTCGCACTATAAGTATCCTCCTCCTCAGAGGCGTGTTGCTCGTGAAAGCTCGTTTCCTCTACCTCAGATTCGGAATCGACTCCGATTCTCCTTTTCTTGCGCAGGTTTCTAAGCGTGCGTTCAACTTCTGGATCGTAGATGAGAAGTTTCTGTGTAGAGCTTCTCATACAAGTCTCCTGCACGACAAGAAACAAAAATACCTAGCGTAAATCTGTGGTAGATAGGAAAAAGACTCGATAAAAACGAAAAACACAAAACAAACGAAAAGACACAAACAAACACAAAAGAATCCGGAAAGGACTAGATCCTAATCTAGCTATTCCTAATCTAAGCCGTCTTTAGTCCCCGGCAACGGCGCCAAAAACTTGACGTGTGGAAAACACGAGTTATAATTACCTAGACCACTTCACCGCAAGTATACGGATCGTGTAGTACCAGGGTCGATCTCTAGGGACTAAGTGCAGCTAAACTAAGAACAAAACTAAACTAGGAAGAAAGGTGATAGGAGGGGATATGGTTCTAATGGTCCTAAATCTAACCTAATGGAGACAACGAAACGAAGGTAAAGAGGAACTAGATATGATGAATACTACGGGTAATACGGGATACCGGATATTGCACATAAGAACGACTAAAAATCATAGATCTACAACCTACTCTTGACGACGGGAAATTCATGCTCTACTGTCGAGGAGTGATTCTTCCGAGCCTAAACCTCCTAACCATGGATACATGCAACCCTCCCTCCCGACAGCCGATTAACACGTAC
>CM071868.1:37041987-37061109 GCA_036759665.1 Gynandropsis gynandra | reverse complement strand
GATCACCCGATCTCCTTGTTCATGTGCCCGGTCGTGTATTTTTGCATGGATAAAACCCCGTAGGCTTTACCCGAGCGGGTGGAGAATAGTGCCCGGTCGGGCACCCTCGTGATCTTGATATTCCTCTTTTCCGCTCGTTGCTCGGGTGTTCCTTTGGGTTCTGGAGCTCGGTCTCGGCTCTCAGTAGAGTTTCCTTCAAATCTTGTGGTTTTCGACAGGAATCCTTCATATTGATCTCATTTAGGCCTTGTCGCCTAGAAACCTGAAAACCAATAAAACGGGTGTGTGAAGCTCAAAATAGAATCGGATTAGTATGAATCGATGTAAGAATCATGCGAAAATGATGTAAAAACCTATCCTAATAATGATACACTTTCAGTGTTATCAATGCCTACCCTAGTCTGCAGAAATTTCCAACGGGCATCCGTTGGAAATTGTAACGGATGCCCGTTGCAAAGGGAGACGAGCCGCCATTTTGCCGTCCGTTGCCTCGGGAACACGCATTTTCAACGGGCATCCGTTGGAAAGACAGAACGTCATGTCAATTAACTGCGTCCGTTGAGATGACGTATTTTCCAACGGGGATCCGTTGGAATTTCCAACGGATGCGCAATAGAAACTTCTGTATATAAACCTTTGAACAATTTCATTTTCAACACAAATAAAAACCTCAAAATCCTCTCAAGTACTTAATTTCACACACAAACACATTTACAAATACTAAACAAAAAAATGAGGGCTACATGATTTATAGGATCGGGGGGAATGTTGGCTGGTTGAGCGGGAGCTCCTCCCCAGCCTCCACCACCACCATATCACCCTCCTTCACCAATATCGGCATCGACGATATTTAATGAAGAGGACGATATGATGGATATCAATTCATTGATCGATAATTTTGATGGGCGTCCTACCCTTCATATTATCGATCCTGAACGTTCTATCGGGACGTTATGGTAAAATAAAGTTATAATTTGCATTTATATTATTTTAAGTTATAAATATTACCTAACTTTTTAATTTTAATTTGCAGGTTTGACAAGGATGATGTGCTCAAACACACGAACAACGACATCATCCAAGGGTCCTTATAGGACCGATTATATTATTCATGACAAATTATGCCAAAAGTCATGCGCCATCGATGGCGGTGCACTTTTATCGTAAGTTTTAAATTACATTTAATTTAAAATGATTAGTTATATATGTTATAGAACTAATATAAATTATTTCGTAGCGGGCATACAGATGGCGGAGAAAGGATACAGTGCGCATCTACACAGCATGGGTGCATGACATGCAGGCTCAGATGCGCCTTAAAATGAACAACATCAAGCACAACTACTACACAAAAAATCGCAAACCGATATGGGCAAGGGATGAGGTATTCAACCAACTCATCCAACATTATGGGTTTGAGGACTTCAAGACCAAGAGTGAGAAGGTCAAAAAATGTCAGTACGTCGAGAAGGTTCCCGGAGATTGTCTGCATCGCCATACTTCGAGGTCAAAATCATTTCCGAAGAGAAAACAAGAATTGGTAAAATTTATTATTATTTAAATTTTTTTGTTTCTTACAATATTTATCTAATTAAGTGTATTTTATATTACAGATGCAATGGATAGGAAGAGAACAGATTCTTCTTGAGCTGGTATTGGAAACCCACTCCAAGAAAAAGTCGGCATCGGGGAATAGGCCGATGAACCCGAACTCGTCAATCCTCGAGCGGATAGAACCGTGAAATCTGAGATGGAGAAGATCACACAACAATCACAAGCTTGTGGTTCAATTCCCGGCGAGCTGAGTCCTTTACAAAAGGACAAAATTTATTTAGAGGAAATTTATTCCTTTGTTTTTTGATTATTAATAAAATATTTTGTAAAAATCTAACTCTAATTTTGTTTGTCTTTTAGTCGGTGACACCGTATAAGGGGCGTCTATACGGTCTCGGGGCATTTAAAAAAGATATCGTCGAGGACACCACGACGGTACCTCCCGCAGTCCAAGAGAGTTACACGCAACAATGGCGGATCGAGGTTCTCGAAGCGGGTCTCGATTCGGATGCAACACCGTCTAGAGATGGTGGTAATCGGGAAGATGATATCGGCCCAGTCGATCTAAATGAAATGTAAGAGGATTAGTTTTAGTTTTAATGGTTTTTGTAAACAATTTTAATATTTTAATTAAAAAAATTTTATTATAAAAAATTTTATTTTTCAATTTGTAACGGGCATCGGTTGGACGCTATTTCCCGCCAAATGGTAATGGACGTCCGTTGCCCTTTCCCGCCAATTTGTGATGGACGTCCATTGCTCTTTCGTGCCAGTTTCCAACGGATGCCCGTTGGAAATTTTAAAATCACGCTCATTTTTTTTGCCTGGATGGCAGCAGACGTCCGTTAAATTTTTTTTATCAGACATCCCTTACCAAATTTCAGCGGGCGTCCGTTGCAAATTTGTAACGGGCATCCGTTACAAAGTATTTCAACGGGCGACCGTTGCAAAATTTCAACAGTGTTATCCGTAGGCCGTCTGTTAAAATTTTGTAACAAACGATTCCCAACGCTCTCGGATCCGTTGTTGTCCGTTGGGAAACGCGTTTTCCAATGGATTTAAGGCATTTTCTAACAGATTTGTCCATTGGAAAAACACTTGTTTTTTGTAGTGCGAATTCGAAAGAGGTAATTGATGTGGTTAATCTCAAGTAATAATTTACCTAGACTAACGCTTCCGCAAGAATGCGGATCGTATAGTACCAGGGTCGAACACAAGGAATTGATGCAACTGTAAAGCTAGTAAACTAATGAATAAGACGTGCGAAATCGATAAATGATGGGAATGTGAATGCGACTAAACTAAACTACTTAACGGGATAAACTCAATGACTAGACACCATAGGATTCGAGAGATGCACGACGATGCAACGAAGTTCTAACAAGATCATGGTCTTAGATATTATCACGAGTTCAGGGAATTCAAGCTCTAATATAGGAACTGACTGACGTAGACTTGTCCACTACCTAGCGTGCGTACTACCAATTATCCGATTGCGTAATCTCACCCACTAGACGCATTAAGACTGCTATCATAATCCCTAGATTCAATCGATCGACCTGGCGTTGATTCTAAACCGATTAAATTCTAAATCATGGCTTAGTTCTAAAGTCTAAACCTCTAGCGTAGATTCATTAGACTTCTATGATCACTCATTTGAGTGGCGTATAAGAATGAAAGCATTAAAAACAAGCAATCAATCTGAAAACAATCAAATATTAAATTCATTCATTCAAGTGGAGTTCAAGAACAAAAGCATTAAAAACCAGCAAGCATTAAGAACAAGACTTCGTTACAAATCGGCAAAACTCTCTAACCCATGGCTGTGGATCTACTCAGACATGAACTCAGCAAAAGAAACGCAAAAGTTAACTATAGTCGACATCGATAGAGAATGAGATCCCTCACTATTCTATTAGCGATGTCTTCAATAGCTCCTCCACGCTCCGACTACTTTGTTTCGTCCTTCTCTCTCTTTTTCTATGTCTCTAAGTGTCTACTCTGCTGTCTAGTTCGTCTCCTAGCCCTAGAAGGCTTATTTTCTCATTAGTTGCCCGTTCAAACCTTCAAAACAGTTAGTTCCGGATTAGGCGGCCCGCACGGGCACCACTTGCACCCGCTCGTGCACAAGTCAGCCCGATCGTATAACACATCCAGCCCGAGCAGGCCTACATGCCCGACCATGTTGTCTTTCAACCCGAGTCGGGCTGAGTTTCGGCGATTTTCATTCCCAATTGGAGCCCGAGCGGGTCCCCTTTTGCAGCCCGAGCGGGCATGGTCACCCGACCATGTTCAAGTCATGCCCGAGTCGTGCTAAGTTTCGGGAGTTTTCAGCCTTAGTTGCACAACCTCAGCCCGAGCGGGCATGGTCCAAGCTCGAGTGTGCAGCCTCTACTTTACTGTTTCGGCTCCTTTCGCTCGATGCTTGAGTGTTCGATTTGAATCCATGGTCGTGCACATGTTGTATCTTGTCATTAAATCACGTTTTTGGGGTTGAATTGTCGTACTCACTCGTGTTTCGCTTCATGTCTTCGTTTCCTATACAAAACACAAAATGGTAGATGAAGTCCTCGAATAAACTCGATAAATCGGTAAAGTCTAAGAAATCTAATCAACACTAAACCTAAGAATCATGTAAATACTATGACGGATTACACGTTACAGTAATTGAACAAGAGACCATAAAATGTTTTTATGCAGATATCCATTTTCCAACCTCGGGTAGCGAATGGGTGAACCTCGTGCATGGCGTGCCAAAGAAAGGAGCAATGACAATAGCGCGCAATGCGAACTACGATCACTCTAAGAGATGACACAACACGAAGATCCTACCTCATGACTTTCAGCCAGTTGATTCGGTTCTACTCTTTAACTCTTCTCTTATGCTTTTCCTGGGCAAACTACGTTCCCGTTGGTCTGCTCCTTTTCAGGTACGAGAGGTATTCATGCATGGAACCGTAGAACTTTGGAGCGAGATGAGCGAAACATTCAAAGCCAATGGAAAACCCCTAAAGGTCTATCAAGCTGCTCAACCGATCAAAAGCAGAAATTACATCTCCCTATTCGATCCACCCATCGCGAGCACATGAGGCATGGAGACGTCAAGCTTAACGACGATAAATAAGTGCTTTCTAAGAGGCAACCTGATAACACGAAGTGTGTATTGGTTTTAGGCTAGACATTTGCATCATTTTTGCATAGATTATATAGCACGAGTTACAAATCCGACACGAACGTTCTTTATATACTCCCTTGTTGTTGATTTTCAGGTTTTAAGGCGACAAGGCCTAACCGAGCTTTAGAATGCAAATTATTGGATTCAACCACACATATTGGAAGCTAAAAATGACTCGGAGCAAATTCAGGCCATGGAACCAAAGGAAATACTGATCATAGGCCTCCACAGAAGTTTCAGACCGGCCCAGGCTGAATGTTTACCCGCTCGTGCTGTGTGAGAAACACGAACCCGGGCGCGCTCTGATCTTAGCTCGCTCGGGCTGAAGTTCCGCAAGTTCCAGAAAAATTCACATGACTCGGGCCGGAAGAGAACCCGATCGGGTATGTCAATCACATTGACCCCGCACGGGCGGATACATTAACCCCCTTGGGTTGAATGATACCCGATCGGGTACAGCATCTAGCTCGCGTGGACCGCTTTTTTCTCAACAACTTCTTTTAAGTGTTTGAATGGGCAAAAGAGAGAAAGGAGATCAATTCCAGCAACAGAGGGCGACTGGTAGGGCCAGGAAAGGACTGAAATGCATCAGGAAAAACTCAAGAGAAGTTGGAGAAGGAGAGAAATTTCAATCCGGACTTCGGTAACAAGATAGGGAAGATCGAAGAGTCGTATTTCCTATTCTTTATCATGTCTAGGGTTAATTTCTCTTGTTTCACAGTGGAAACCATGAGTGAGTAGATTTCCAGCTATGGGTTAGGGATATCGGATTTGTAATGGAAGTTTGAATTATGCGTTAATGCTTAGATTTATTAAACATTTTGTACTAGTGTTGCCTGCTTAGTAATCTAGGAATTTGTGTTTAGCTGGAAGGTAAAATTATGAATCCGGAACAGTTACTTGTAGATTAAGTTTGATTAATGAAAATCTGACCGGTCGGTTAATCGACTTAGGAATTAGGATTGCGCGCTTAACGCTACCGTAATCACGAGTTAATCGCTGCTGGAAGGTAGGATTTCACGTAATAATGGTTAGGAGATTTAGGTTCTACAGAATCATTCCTTATTTCAGAGCATGAATTCTCCATTGTAAAGATAGTTTGATAGGTTTATGATCCATTGTTTGTTACATCCTTGCAAATCCCGATAACCCGAAACCCATAGTGTTCTTAATTATCAAGCCTTCCACGTTTCCTCGATCGCTGTCATCATTCCATTTAGTGTCTTAGAAGTTCATATCACACCATCATCAATTCAACCTATCTTAGTTTAGTCGAATTCTTAGCTTAGGTTGCATTAGTCCCCAGAGTTCGACCCTTTTATTACAATGATCCGTACTCTTGCGGTAAGTGGATATTAGGTAATTGTATAGCTTGATATTTCCCACATCAAGTTTTTGGCGCCGTTTCCGGGGACTAATTACGGCCTAGATTAGGAATTAGCTAGATTACGATTAAGTCCTTTCCGGAGTCTTAGTCATTTTTCTGCATTTTTTCTTTTCCATTTATCGAGTCATTTCTATCTACATCAGATTTGCACTTTGGTTGTTCATTTATTGTTGTGTAGGTACAATTGTATGAGAAGCTCCACACAAAAGCTGCTCATATACGATCCCGCGGTTGAAAGAAAGATACGAAACTTGCGCAAAAAGAGGAGAATTAGACTTCTGGATTTTGAATCTGAAGTAGATAAAGAGAGCATCCCAGAGACACACGGTTCCAAAGAGGAAGGAATTGACAGCGAAAGCCCCAGCGCAAGCAGCGGAGAAGGCAACACCGATAAGCACGAAATGGCTGATGCTGAAGAAACTTACGGAGCTTACACCTCTCCAAAGCACACTCAACTGCTTTCATGCATGGCTCGTCCGATGGAAAACCAAGTTGAGTTACAACCTGCTTTCATCCAGATGCTCAACAACTCCGCTTTAAAAGGAATGGAGGATGAGGATCAAAATTCACACCTCACGGACTTCAAGATGCTCTGCGATACTACTAAAGTTGGCACAGGGGTCACACGGGAAGATCTATACTTATTCGCATTCCCATTCTCGCTCAAGGATGCAGCACAACGTTGGTTGTTCAACTTGCCTACTGTGTCGATTACTTCGTGGGATGACTTAGAGCAGCGATTCATGCAGCATTTCTTCCCAGACCATAGGACACTGCTCGCCAAGAGCCGAATAAATTCATTCCTGCAAGAAAGAGGCGAGACTCTACATGATGCATGGGAGCGCTTCAAGAATTATCAACGCATATGTCCGCATCATGGAATGGACAAGAGGTACCTCATCACGAGCTTCATGCAAGGTCTCCATGAGACCACACGCTTCATGATCGTATCAGCGGATGGTGGTTCCCTCAGCAAGCTCACTTTCCAACAACTCGAGAATTTGATCGAGAAAATGGCAAGGGGGGAAGCAAGAAGGTCAGAGACTACAACACTGATTTCTCATCCAAAGCGGTGGTAAATGAATTAGGTATTGCCAACCCAGACTTAATAGATCTAAAGCAACAAGTTGGGGAGATATACAGGATGATGGCTGATGCGTTATCAAAGTTAAATAAATAACCTAAACTACCCACAAGTGCACGACACGTGTGTAGTACTTCAGGTGTCGATCCCACAGAGACTATGCAACACAACTTAAACTCGAACTACGAATCAAACTTGCTAACGAACGAAGTATAGTTTTAAGAATGAAATACTAAAAATCAAATAAACAAACTAGTTCTTAAGAATGAGACAAATGTTCCAGGAAACCGGTTTCACCAGAAGACTACCGAAACCAACAATCAACCTATCTATCATGCAATCCCAGTCAAGTTATCTAAGGCAGACGATCCTAATATGATATCTACCCTCTCTCGAGGCATAGACACGTGATTTAGTCAAGTTACCCGCTACTTTTGTGGCTGACACCTTGAACTAAACCCATAAGACCTGTGATTCATCTGTTTTACCCTCAACCGCTTCTACCCTACTTTTGTGGCCTAACCTCGGTTGTTCTAAACCTGATCTTCTAGGACTAGAATTCTCCTTTCAGTCCTTCTCCTAATCCCTACATGGCCATCACAAACACAAGTAAATTAAGCACTCAGATAAAGAATAGATAAACGAAAATAGGAAGATGCATTCAAAGATAAATCAAAAGTGGTTCCGGGATAGCCATGGGCTAATCCCTTCTCCTAGAACAAACGAACTACTCGCTATTGCGTTCGTAAACAATCATAAACGAATTAGAAGGTCTAAGGAACATGAAAACAAAATGAAACCGAAGTGTGGGTTGATCTCCAATGCTCCTTGTAAGTCTCATTCACAAGAACCTCATTCTCTCTCTCCCTCCTTCGATCAAGAACTCCAAACTGAGTGAATGAGCTCGACCTCTCACTCCTCTCCTCCTCTTTCCTTCTCCTTTTCTCCTTTTCTCCTTGTAAGTCTCATTCACAAGAACCTCATTCTCTCTCTCCCTCCTTCGATCAAGAACTCCAAACTGAGTGAATGAGCTCGACCTCTCACTCCTCTCCTCCTCTTTCCTTCTCCTTTTCTTTCCTTTTCTCCCTTCTTTCCCTTTCGGCCGTTCAGTTCTTCCTTTTGTTGCAGCAGCCACCGATTGCTGTATTTTCATGAGTTTCCATTCTTGAATAAGTTGGGCGACGTTTCCATTACATTCTCCAGCAAAATATCACTTATTCCTCTTCTCTAAAGTCGTTTTCCTTATTGTATAAGTCTCCAACAAACTCCCATTTGTTTTAAGACAAATTAACTTATTTGGAGTAGCAGGTGACGGACGTAACCCGCGTGGGCTGGGTGTGTGACCCGCTCGAGTGCTGCGCGCATGATCCCGCGGGATCGCGATGGAAAACAAGGTGCCCCGGTCGGGCTAGGGAGTGCCCTAGTCGGGCTGAGGTGTGCCCCGGTCGGCCTTGGGTGTGCCTTAGTCGGGCTCAAGTTGCTGGACAGACTTGTTCTTTGCCGATTCTCGTCCCATTTATTCCGTGATGATCCTCGATGTTGTTACTTTGTCTCGTGTACGTCCTTTAGCTCCAAAATGAACCGAATACGCATTAAAACCTGTAAGAACATGAAAGCACGAAAACGAGTAAAACGGATACAAAATCATACGTAAACATCGCATCTATATCGTAAACATCTCTAAAATCGTGCAAGAAATACATGTGAAAACGAGATGATCAATGGCATGCCTTCATGTAGATCGACAAGATGCATTCATAGGTCAGGGAATCGAAGAAGTCAATTATGTCAGCAATTGGGCCTACCAGCATAACTACATCAAGAGCCATCCCAACCTCTCCTATGGCAATACAAGTAATGTGGCAAACCCGCAGGATTTTCAACCGTAGATGATGGCAAGAAACCAAAACCAAGGTTTCCAGCCGAGAGGGAGTGGCCAAGACTATAGCTATCAGTATCGCGCACAACCTTCAGGTGATTCCGAAGTTCTCTCTATGCTCCAATTGATGCATCAAGAACAGAAAAATCAAGGTTATTGATCATCTCGTTTTCATACGTATTTCTTGCACGATTTAAGAGACGTTTTTTATATATATGTGTTGCTTTACGTATGATTCTGTATCCGTTTTACTTGTTTTCGTATTTTCATGTTCTTACAGGTTTTTACGCGTATTTGGATCATTTTGGAGCTAAAGGACATGCACGGAGCTAAGGGGCAACTTTGGGGATCATCACGGGACAAAGGGGACGAGATTTAGCAAGAGGAGCCTCCACCCGGTCGGGCACAACTCATGCACAATCGGGCAAAGGCTACGGTGAATTTCGGTGCGCATTCACGCACGACTCGGGCAAGGAAATGCCCGACCAGCTGCCTTATACCCGAGCGGACGGACATCATGCTCGATCGGGCATCCCTTGAAGGCCACGACCTGCACGACTTGACCTAGCCGCACCCGAGCGGGCACATTCAGCGCCCAAGCGGGTCGCGACCCGGGTTACTAGTTAAGTTAAGTAAAATTAACTTAAAATAAAAAGGAACTCGTGGGGCAATTAAGGCAACAGTTGGACCGACTAAAGGGACATAAAAGAGACCATAGGACGACATTAGAGGAACATTCATTTAGTTCGTGATTTAGGAGATTCTTGCGAGGAGACAAGCGAGGAGCACTGGAGATCAAACCCCGACACTTCGGTTTCGTTTGGTTTTCATGTTCCTTAGACATTCTACTTTGTTTATGTTTGTTTACAGACGCATGAGCGAGTAGTTTGTTTGTTCTAGGAGAAGGGATTAGCCCTTGGCTATCCCGGAACCACTTTTGATCTATTTTGAATACATCTTCCCGTTTTCGTTTATCTATTCTCTATCTGAGTGCTTGAATTTACTTGTGTTTGTGATGGCTACATAGATGCATGTGTTAGGGGTTAGGAGAAGGACCAAAAGGAGAATTCTAGTCCTAGAAGATCAGGTTTAGAACAACCGAGGTTAGGCCACGAAAGTAGGGTAGCAACGGTTGAAGGTGAAACGGATGAAGCATAGAGCCTATGGGTTTAGTTCAAGGTGTCAGCCACGAAAGTAGGGGGCAACTTGTCTAGATCACGTGTCTATGCCTCGAGAGAGGGTAGATAGCATATTAGGATCGTCTGCCTTAGATAGCTTTGCATGATAGATAGATTGATCGTTGGTTTCGGTAGTCTTGTGGTGAAACTGGATTCATAGAACGTTTGTCTTATTGTTAGAAACCAAGTCGTTTATTTACTATCAGTATTTCATTCTTCATCCATATTCGTTCGTTAGCAAGTTTGATTCATAGTTCGAGTTCAGATAGTGTTGCGTAGTCTCTGTGGGATCGACACCTAAAATACTACACACGTGTCGTGCACTTGCAGGTAGTTTAGGTTATTTTATTTAACTTTGAGAACGCATCAGTTATGCGCTTGGAGGAATTAACGCTGAACAGGATGACATGAGGAAGAGAATGGACGGTTTCCAGACACACTTAAAGCTCCTGGAAACGGGCACAGCTAGCCCAAGGGTCTAGCCGACAGCCCGGACAGCTTCTCGGGAAACCCGAGACCAACCCCCGGGAGCAGATCAACGCCATCCATTTGAGGAGTGGCAATACGGTGGAACATCTCACGCCTTCCATAGTTGCGAGAGAAGAGCCTCTAATCATTGCAAATGAGCAACCCAACACTCTAGGCGTGGAAAAGAAGAAGACCGAAGAGGAAGAAGAAAGGGAGTTGCCATACGTAGCATCTGCCTCGAGGGCACGACCCTTACCCTTCCTGCAGCGCCAAAGGAAGCAGAACGACGATGTTCAATTCACCAAATTCGTGGAACTCCTAAGGAAGCTGCAAGTCACCATCCCGTTCTACGATGCGCTCATGAAGATGCCGTCCTACGCCAAATTCCTTAAGGACATAATAACAAGGAAGAGGACCATAGAAAATGAGGTAGTGATGGTCACAAATTCGCTCATACAACCGCCCACCTTGGCTAAGAAGATGCCCGATCCAAGTAATTTTTTCATCCCTTGTAAGATCTACGATTACGAGATTGAACATGCACTAATCGACATCGGAGCGAGTGTGAGCTTGCTACCATTGTCTCTTGTAGAAAAGCTTAATCGAGTAGGAGATCTTCAACCCACGCGCATGCTAATCACCTTAGCCGATCAATCTGTATGAAATCCCGAGGCCATATTGATGAATGTCGCAGTACAAGTTGGAAAATTCTGGTTCCCCACGGACTTTGTAGTTGTTAATATGGAGATAAACCCGAAGATCCCCATCATTTTGGGAAGCCCATTCCTCAACACAGCGAACATGGTTATATATTGTGTCGAGGGCAGACTGGTCATGAAGTTCGGAGATGAATCTATAGAGTTCAAGCTTGATGAAACGCTCAAGAAGCCGTACATGACCGAACCTGTCATGCACATTGATATGGTGGATGAACTAGTAGAGGAATTCAAACATGAGCATCGAACCATCCACCCCATGGAGATAGCACTGCCAGAATGCAGCGGAAGCATATATCAGTCACCCCAAGACGTGGTGGAATGCATACAACTCATGGAGGAGTTGATCAGACTTGAGTCTGGCATGGACCCGCGTGTGTCGAACATAGAGCCCGCTCGGGCTGAATGATTACAGGAGAATCCGTGCAGGCTTTATCACGACCCAACTTGGGTAGCACTCTCGGAGATAAATGGTGCAATTCGTAACCTGAGTGGGGCGGTTGATGAGCCCGCTCGGGCAGGCCTCATGGACAAGAATCTGCGCGGGCTTTATCACGACCCGACTCAGGCAGCACTCTCGGGGGTAAATGACGCAATTCATAACCCGAGCAGGGCGGTTGATAAGCCCGCTCGGGCTATGCTGCTTTTGCCTTGCACTACATCTCCTACACTTTGGATTGCCACTTCTGCACTAATCCCGACTGGAGCACCGAGAAAGCATCCAAGGTCGACCTCAAACCCCTTCCGCAAGGGCTTAGGTATGAGTTCCTTGGTCTCGATTCAACATACCTCGTGATCATCAATGAAGCACTTGATAGGCCACAAGTCGACAAAGTCCTCTGCGCATTCAAGCGATACCGAGCCGCCATCGGTTATACACTGGAGGACATCAGGGGTATCGATCCCCAACTCTGCACACACCGCATCCATTTGGAAGATGAGTCAAAGTCATCTATAGAATGTCAACGCCGATTCAATCCCAACATGGCGGAGGTAGTCAAGAAAGAAGTGTTGAAGCTTCTAGATGCTGGTATCATATACCCCATCTCCGACAGCACTTGGGTTAGTCCGGTACAAGTGGTACCAAAGAACGGAGGCATCACCGTCGTCCCAAACCACAAAAACGAGCTTATTCCCACGCAAACGGTGACGGGATGTCGCATGTGCATAGACTACCGCAAGCTGAATATGCACACTAGGAAGGACAACTTTTCTTTGCCCTTTATTGATCAAATGTTTGAGAGGTTAGCGCTTCACTCCTATTTTTGTTTTTTTGATGGTTATTCAGGATTTTTCCAGATCCCGATTCACCCAAACGACCAAGAGAAGACGACATTCACTTGTCCATATGGGACGTTCGCCTACTGCCGGATGCCATCCGGCTTATGCAATGCACTCACCACGTTTCAAAGATGCATGACTTCCATCTTTCCCGATGTTAATGGCGATATTATGGAGGTGTTTATGGATGACTTTTCAGTCCATGGCTTCTCCTTTGATTTGTGTCTGACCAATCTCTGTAGAGTGTTAGACAGGTGTTTACAGGTGAATCTTGTGCTCAATTGGGAGAAGTGTCACTTTATGGTACGGAAGGAATTGTTTTAGGGCATAATATTTCAGAAAAGGGAATTGAGGTGATTGAGAAGCTAACCTCTCCTAGGAATGTCAAAGCAATCCGTAGTTTCCTTGGGCATGCGGGATTTTATCGAAGGTTCATCAAAGACTTCAAAAAGATCGCCAAACCGCTCACGGACCTCTTGAGTAAGGATGATGTGTTCGAGTTTAATCAAGAATGTCATATTGCCTTCGAGAAACTCAAGAAAGCATTGATTTCACCCCCCATCATCCAGCCTCCAGATTGGAAGCTCCTTTTTGAGCTCATGTGTGACGCAAGTGACTACGCTGTGGGGCTGTATTGGGACAACAAAGAGATAAAGTGATGCATGCCATTTATTATGCCAGCTGGACTTTACACGACGCTCAGTGCAATTACTCCACCACGAAGAAAGAGTTGCTGGCCATCATCTTCGCTTTCGAGAAGTTTCACTCTTACCTTGTTTAATCCAAGGTAATTGTCTACTCCGATCATGCAGTGCTGAAATATTTGTTCACCAAGAAGGACGCGAAACCAAGGCTGATTCGGTGGATCTTAGTCCTTCAAGAATTCGATTTGGAGATACGCGATAGGAAAGGGACAGAAAACAGTGTTGCCGACCACTTGTGCCGCCTTGAGATTTAAGATGGGATCCCTATAGACGACTCTCTCAGAGATTATGTTGTCATGGCCATAGACGGAATGCCTATTCCGTGGTACACAGATTTCGTGAACTACCTCGCATGTGAGGTTCTCCCACAAGGCCTAAACCACAACGCAAGGAAAAAGTTCATACACGACGTCAAGGCCTACTTTAGGGACGAGCCTTACCTATTCAATTGAGGGACCGACGGTTTATTTCGGTGTTGTATCCCAAAATAAGAGGTATTTGATGTGCTTTTCCACTGCCATTCTTCTGATTATGCAGGACATTTTGCCGCCCCCAGAACAACATCAAAAGTTCTCCAAGCTGGATTCTATTGGCCTACACTCTTCAGGGACGTTCACAGGTATGTCTCAACTTGTGACGTATGTCAAAGGATGTGCAACATCTCTAGAAGGCATGAGGGACCTCAACACTATATCTTGGAAGTCGAACCATTTGATGTATGGGGCATCAACTTCATGGGACCATTTCCCTCCTCTTGCGGAAATCAATACATCTTGGTCGTTTTGGATTATGTGACAAAATGGGTAGAAACACTAGCATGCCCGACCAACGACTCCAAAGCAGTGACTAAGCTATTTAAACGCATCATCTTCCCTAGATTTGGCGTCCCAAGAGTCGTGATTAGTGATGGTAAAAAGCACTTCATCAATCGGGTGATCGAGACACTATTGACGAAATATGGAGTGAGGCATAAGATCGCTACACCATATCACTCGCAGACAAGTGGCCAAGTGGAAGTCTCCAACCGAGAAATCAAGTCCATCCTTGGGAAAACAGTCTCAAAATCTTGACGAGATTGGGCATTGAAGCTAGACGATGCAGTTTGGGCCTTCAGAACGGTTTTCAAGACTCCGATAGGTATGACACCGTTTCAGCTCGTCTATGGGAAAGCATGTCACCTTCCCGTTGAACTAAAACACAAGGCATATTGGGCTGTAAAAACGCTGAATTACGACCTCAAAATTGTTGAGGAGAAGCGGGTTCTCCAGCTTCAACATCTAGAGGAGATGCAAAATGATGCCTACGAGAATGCAAGGATCTACAAAGAGCGTTCAAAGAAATGGCATGACAAGCACATTCTCCCACGCTCATTCAAAGCAGGTGATCAGGTGCTTCTCTTTAATTCCCACTTGAAGTTGTTTCTAGGGAAACTCAAGTCGCGATGGTCGGGACCCTTCACTATAAAAGGAGTTTCACCGCATGGAGCCGTGGAATTGGACAGTGGAATTGGGGGAACATTTTTGGCAAATGTGCAGAGATTGAAGCCATACTGTTCTGATAGCGTAGAAGACGGAACATGCAAACTACCTCTCTCCGATCCCACACACGTCTGAATGTGTTAGGGTCAAGCTAAAGACCGTAAACAAGTGCTTCTCGGGAGGCAACCCGAGCTCTGTATCCTTTTTCTTCCTTTCTATTATATTTCTATTCTCGAACTCTCTTTAGGACATGGACTTTTTTTAGGATTTAAGGATTTTAGTGGCCTTCATGATTTATTGTTGTATGTTTTTCCTCATGATTTTTTTTTTTCAGATTGCAACACCGCTCGGGCGGGTTGAGGAAACGACCTGCGCGTGCTACATGCAGCCCGATCGGGCTGATAAAAAGAATCCACACTGGCTGAGTCGGTTTACTAAGGTAATTTGAGATTTCGAGTTTCCCGAGCCATAACCCTAACAAATCAAACTTCCTCTCCCGAGTGTGCAGCAACACCACACAAATTCTCACCGCCGATCGATCCTCACTGTCGACCGATGAGTACCCCGCCCAGACCCTTCACTGCAAAACACGAGATCGGATACTCGAAATCTCTATCTCCCTCTTCTATAGCAAATTCTCCCCAAAACCTTCAATTTCTTCTCTTAATCCAAATATTTTTGTGAACTAATCTATGTTTTCGACTGATTTGGACTAGATTTAGGCCTACTTGGAAGGATTTAGGGTGATATTTGCGATTTGAAGCACGAAATCAGATTCCAGATCGCGATCTCATGACCAGCCCGCTCGAATGGCTCCAAAATTCTTCCAAAGCTCAAAGAAACGACGAGTAGACGTCTACGACCCGGAGCAAGGATGGCCAGCAAAGCCGGACGCTATCACGGAGTTAACCCCATACATGCCCATCACGACGTCCCGCCAACAGTACAACTACCGGACAACAACCTTTCTGTCTGGTCACAAGTCAAAGTTCAACGAACTGTTGCCGCGCATTCAACCATCCTGCTTCCTATCCACGGAAGCCATGAGTGCTCTCCGCATTGAAGAGCACATCAACAACATGTTCAGCAAAATGCAGTGGATTGGATTGCGGGAGACAAGGGAGTACACATACCGCAAACTCACCGCGGAGTTCTTCGCATCATACACTACCTTCTTCCCCGAGTCAGGAGACTCGGATAAGGTATTTATGGAGTTCCGTCTGCTGGAGTAGAATTATCGGATTACCGCACAATAGTTTGTTGTTGTGTTAGACGTCCCGCACCGCGTCTTCACCAAACAGCCCGAACTTAACAAGAATCGTCAAGCGCAGTTCTGGAATCAGATAGCGTATGGGGATTATTCAACGAAATCCAAGGCCAGCCACATACGCCATCCCGCCATCAGGTACTTACACTATTTCTTAGTCTCCTCGATCTTTGGCAAAGGAGCACTAGGTGGAGTAAACCAAACGGAGCTGGGGTACCTAAGGCATGCGGTCCACATAGAAGTTAGTGGTGACGAATGGGATATGCTCGATGTCAACTTGCCATCGTTGATTATGCGACACTTTTATGACATCGCCATTGAGAAGTGCAGCACGGATACAAAGATCATTTGTGGTGGAGTAGTTACGATGATAGCGCGGAGAGTTGGTATCAACCTTGGCATCCTGACGGAGGACAAGATCGATGAGGTGCCCGAGCTCAACCTCCAGAACCTTCGTAACCAACGGGCAATATCAAGCGATCCACATAGGATCATTTGGAGCTACAAGGATGAGCAAGGTCAAACCTTGGAGGTCGACCTCGACGAGATTCAGATGCCCGGACTAGACGAGGAGGGCATACGCTTTAAGATCGATCCCGCCATCGGGCACCTTGGTCCGCGATTAGATGAGGCAGATCCAGCTCCAGCAGCTACACCAGATCCATCGACGTCTTGAAAATGCAGCCGACGCGCCCCTCATCCTCGTACCCGCCCCGACTACTGTGGACACTGATAACATGTAATCCTTCGTAGTATTTACATGTTTCTTAGGTTTAGTTTTGATTAGATTTCTTGGACTTTACAAATTTATTGAGTTTGTTCGAGGATTCCATCTACCATTTCGTGTTTTGTGTAGGAAACGAAGATATGAAGTAAAACTCGAGTGATTACGGCAATTCCACCCTGAAAACGTAATTGAATGTCAATATATAACATGTGCACGTCCGTGGATCCAAATCAAACACTCAAGCATGGAGCGTAAGGAGCGCAAACAGCAATTGAAGTGTGAACGCTCGGGCTGAACTCGCGTAATTAGACTGAAAAATCCTCGAAACTGATGTGCGTAGACTCAAGTAATAAATTACCTAGACTAACGCTTCCGCAAGAATACGGATCGTGTAGCAACTAGGGTCGAACACAAGGAATTGATGCAACTCTAAAGCTATTAGACTAATGAATAAGACGTGTAAAATCAATAGTGGATGAAATGCTAATACGACCGCTATCCTAATCCCTAGATCTAATCGATTGACCTGGCGTCGATTCTAAACCGATTAAACCCTAAATCATGGCTAAGTTCCAAAGTCTAATGCCCTGGCGTAGATTTATTAGACTTCTAACATCATCAATCAAGTGGCGTACAAGTATTGGAGCATTAAGATCAACCATGAAATCTGAAAACATGATAAAATACCGAATTCATTCATATCAAGTGGCGTACAAGCATGAAAGCATTAAGATCCACCATTCATTAAGCACAAGACTTCATTACATGTTGGCAATACTCTCTATCTTATGGCAATAGATCTACTTGGACATGAACTCAGAAAACGAAACATAAAAGAAATCTAAATTCAACATAGAAAGAGAATAAGAATGCTCCCTATTCATCAACCGATGTCTTCAATAGATCCTCCATGCTTCGGATCCCTCGTTCCATCCTTCTCGATCTCTCCAAGTGTGTCTTCTATGTCTCTGAATCGTCCCCCCTCCAATCTGATTTGAAACTCCTTTTTATAGATCTGATCTCTCCTAGTTTGGCCATTCTAAAACTAAGGAGTTAGTTGAGAATAACAAGAACCCGAGCGGGCACAGCTTCTACCTGCTCGTGCAGGCCTTGTGCCCGACCGTGTGCACTCATTTTAGCCCGAGCGGGCACCCATGCCCGAGCATGTTCCTCTTCAGCCGAGTCGTGCAAACCTACAGCACATTTTGGTGACAATTAGCCCGAGCGGGCACTCCAAATCCACCCGAGCGGGCACACCTCCCTGGTCGTGTTCCTTGAATGCCCGAGTCGTGCAAAGCTACGAGGGTGTTTGGTAGCAATTAGCCCGAACGGGCACTCCCTTGCCACCCGAGCGTGTAGGTCTTGAATTGTTGTTTCCGCTCTCTTCGCTCGGTGTTTGAATGTTCACTTGAATCCATCGCCTTGCACAAGTTGAACCTTGTCATTCAACTACGTTTTTGGGGTTAAATTGCCATAATCTCTCGTATTTCTCCTCATGTCTTCGTTTCCTACACAAAACATCAAAACTAGACCTAAGAATCACGTAAATACTACAACGGATTACGTGTTATCAAACTCCCCCAGACTTAACCTTTTGCTCGTCCTCGAGCAAATCTAGAGTCGAGTACTAGAAGAGCTAAACAACAATGGATACTAGCACAAATACTTCGAAGGATTAGCCATCATGCAAAACAACGCGTCACATGAACGCAAGCCTAAGCGTACCAAGTTCAGACTTCTATCAACCGAAAGTCTCGAACCATGAAATCCTTCCTATAATCTAAGTCTACTTCACAACCCTAAATAACGTCCAAGTGATCTCCATACCGATTTCTCTAAGCTTTTGATATCATTTGAATCTTCTCTTCTCGTTCTTATGCATTTTTTTTCATTTCGGTACTTAGATCCACGCTTTGTTCCTAGGACGTCGCAGTCGAAGAGGGTTGGCTTTCTACTTAGACACAGGCTGCCTATGGCACACTCATAAGGTTGCGCGGCCTTAGAGGAGTGAAGAGGTGCGTTATTGAAATTCTTATTCTTTTCTCTTTTTTTTTCTGTTTTTTTTTCTTTTCTTAATTACGCAACACTCTAACCCTTAGGACGTAGAATAGCACCTCTACCCACCACTTAGACCCGAACCATCGAATATCGATGTACTCATGTCAATCTTAACTCGGAATAGCGAAAAACTTATCCTAGATGACAGCGGAGTATAAGCGTGTGG
>CM071868.1:37023161-37037471 GCA_036759665.1 Gynandropsis gynandra | reverse complement strand
TAGATCTGATCTCTCCTAGTTTGGCCATTCTAAAACTTAGGAGTTAGTTGAGAATAACAAGGACCCGAGCGGGTACAGCTTCTACGCGCTCGTGCAGGCCTTGTGCCCGACCGTGTGCACTCATTTTAGCCCGAGCGGGCACCCATGCCCGAGCATGTTACTCTTCAGCCCGAGTCGTGCAAACCTACGGCACATTTTGGTGACAATTAGCCCGAGCGCGCACTCCAAATCCACCCGAGCGGGCACACCTCCCTGGTCGTGTTCCTTGAATGCCCGAGTCGTGCAAAGCTACGGGGGTGTTTGGTAGCAATTAGCCCGAGCGGGCACTCCCTTGCCACCCGAGCGTGTAGGTCTTGGATTGTTGTTTCCGCTCTCTTCGTTCGGTGTTTGAATGTTCACTTGAATCCATGGCCTTGCAAATGTTGAACCTTGTCATTCAACTACGTTTTCGGGGTTAAATTTCCATAATCTCTCGTGTTTCTCCTCATGTCTTCGTTTCCTATGCAAAACACGAAATGTAGATGAAATCCTCGGTAAATGAATGAAATCTAAGTAATCTACTCAAAACTAAACCTAAGAATGATATAAAAACTACAACGGATTACGTGTTATCAGAAACCAAGCCCAACTCGGGCTGGTAATTCACACGCACGGGCAAGAGAGCCCGCTCGGGCTGAGTATGGTGCATGCATGGGCTGACCTTGTGCACGAGCGGGTGCAAAGTGTGCTCGCGCGGGTTCACCTTTTTCTCAAAAACCTTGTTTGAATTTTGAACGGGCTGAATTTAAAAGGAACATAAGGGGGAAGCCAAGAACAGAGGGGAGACGAGGCATAGACCAGAGGAGACACCAAGAGACACGGGAGAAAGAGGAGAGAACACGGGTGAAGACTTTGGGGCCACCCAAAGGATTCATCCGAAGCCAACACTCGGGATGATAGGGGAGATGAACACTTACTTCGTTTTTGTTTACTTCTATATGTATTCTGAGTAGATCTGTTGTCATGGGTTAAGGATGCGGTTGTAATGGATAGTTTGATTTATTAATGCTTGATTTCTGTTTTGTTCAATTGAATGGTTCGACAGGTTATAGATTTGTGCGTAATGCCTTCATACGTTGTTGATTTCATGCTTGAATAAGACTAGATCTACTCTACTGAGATTAGGCACGTTTGAGGGAGATAAGAGATTCGTCTAGGTAGAATTCCCATTGTTCGTCATGCATCTAGGTATAGATCTACTGCATCGGGAGGTGAGTACGTTTATATTTTAGATAGAGGATTTAGGCTTGGGAGAGTCATTTCCGTTTATAGATGTCAAGTTCCCATCCGACATTAGAGGTCGAGTTCCCCATTGTTCTTAGTGCATCTAGAAGTTCCACGCTACATAGGGATATGAGTGTCGTTGATTGCCTAGGTAGAAGATATAGGCTTGGGAGAGTCATATCTAGCATTAGAGGTTGAATTCCCTACTGTTCTTAACGCATCTAGACGTTCCGCGCTACATCGGGAGATGAGTGACGTTGAATCCCTAGATAGAGGATTAGATATTAGTTCCCCATCGATTGATATAAACCGATTTCATGATCCATAGAAACATCCATTGCATGTTCAGGTATTCCCGACACCCATGATACTCCTCATTACCTAGTCTAGCTTCGTCGTCCTTATTTATCTTTATTTCTAGTTCAGTATTCATCTATTGATCGATCTTCTTCTCATGATATCTTAGTTCTAACGCTGCACTAGTCCCTAGAGTTTGACCCTTGTACTACACGAACCGTATACTTGCGGTGGACTGGTCTTGGAAATAAATCAGACACCGTTCTGACTTCCTTCCTATTGAATGTGTTTTTGATGTTCTCAGGTACGTTGCGGAGGAGAGCCGGTATCAATCATTCATGTCGGAGCAGCGATACGACCTCGAGGCAGCGTGATATGCGGAACAACAGCAATTCCACGAGCAGTCCATCCAGCATACATACTATATCGCGGAGTCTGTTCGACGATTCCAACAGCTGAGTATGCAGGACTACTCGGAGCCGTACGTGTCGATTCCACATGACTACCACACAGGCGCCATTCCCTAATGTCCACACATCCCTTACGAGCTACTGTTGTTCTATTTCCCACCTGGGGAAGGGACCTCCGCGGAGCCAGCAGACCCTCAGACCACCTTCGGTGAAGAGGATTAGGCCACTATTTTCCTTTTTCATTTTCTTCTTCCTTTTTTTTCTTTATGGACCTATGTTTTTTATTTTATTTCTTTTTCGTTTTCACGTTTATGTATGCTCTATCAGACATAATGATGTATTACGTTCTTCTCTATTTTGCATTGCATGACTCTTATGACAGGCTCTTTACGATAATACCCGCAATAGAGTATGCGAGTATAACATCTGGATGTATCACCAACTCAATAAAGAAAAATACACCAGGTGTACCCGTTCTCAGTTTTTTATCTTCTCTCGAGTTTTTGCATGCGGGTACCTCTCATAGATTTCGAACACCAGGATGTGTTCCGTTCAGGTCTGGAGGTACTCTTTTGAGTGATATGATTTCTTTGAGTGACATAATTGCGATTAGGATTAGGATTAGGAATAAGCAGATTGATACCTAGTATGAATTTTCGAGCTTTGGTCATTATTGTGCGACTTTGTTGAATCGTGAACAATAGTCTAGGTTTGCTAAGAAAGTCTTTTGGATACCGTTTAGCCTAGTAGTTGTGTATGAAACCATGATCTATAGTTGCATTTCACCTTCTAGGTTTCAGTCCCAAGTATCCACATCTCCTTGCATACCATTTATCCTTTGCTTTGTTGGATATATTTTATCATTCATGAGTTATTATATTCCACGCGCTTATACTCCGTTGTCAATATGGATAGGTTTCTAACTATTTCAGGTTTACATTGATATGAGAACATCGAGATCGATGGTTCGGGTCTAAGTGGTGGGATGAGGCGCTATTCTACGTCCTAAGGGTTAGAGTTGATGTGTCATACCAAAAAAAAGAAAACAAAATAAAATTTCAATGACGCACCTCTTCACTCCGCTAAGGTTGCAAGACCTTATGAGTGTGCCATCGGCAACCTGGGTCTAAGTAGAAAGCTTTCCTCTTTGATTTCGACGCCCTAGAAACCAAGCGCAGATCTTCAAAGAAAAAAATATATGTGGAAACCAAAAAAAAAGAACGAGAATACGAGTCTAATGATATCTCGCGTTAGCATAGGGGAATTGGTATGGAGATTACTTGGACGATGTTTAGGGGTATGAAATAGACTTAGATTATTGGTAGGATTGCATGGCTCGTGACTTTCGGTAGATATTAGTCTGAACTCGGTACGCTTAGGCTTACGTTCATGTGACGCGTTGTTTTGCATAATAACTAATCCTTCGAAATTTTCGTGCTAGTATCCGGCTGTTGAACTCTTCTTATGCTTGGCTCTAGTTTTGTTTGAGGACAAACAAAGGTTTAAGTCTGCGGGAGTTTGATAACACGTAGTGTGTATCAGTTTTAGGCTAGACATTTGCATCATTTTTGCATAGATTATATAGCACGAGTTACAAATCCGACACAAATGTTCTTTATATACTCCCTTTTTGTTGATTTTCAGGTTTTAAGGCGACAAGGCCTAACCGAGCTTTAGAATGCAAATTCTTGGATTCAACCGCACATATTGGAAGCTACAAATCACTCGGAGCAAATTTAGGCCATGGAACCAAAGGAAACATCGATCATAGGCCTCGACAGAATTGTGAGAAACACGAACCCGGGAGCGCTCTAATCTTAGCCCGCTCGGGCTGAAGTTCCGCAGAAGTTCCAGAAAAATTCACACGACTCGGACCGGAAGAGAACCCGATCGGGTAGATCAATCACATTGACCATGCTCGGGCGGATACATTAACCCGCTCGGGTTGATTCATACCTGATCGGGTAGAGCACCTAGCCCGCGCGGATCGCCTTTTTCTCAAGAACTTCTTTTAAGTGTTTGAACGGGCAAAAGAGAGAAAGGAGATCAATTCCAGCAACAGAGGGCGACGACTAGGGCCAGGAAAGGACTGAAATTCATCAGGAAATCTCAGGAGAAGCTAGAGAAGGAGAGAAACATCAATCCGAACTTCGGTAACAAGATAGGGAAGATCAAGGAATCGTATTTCTTATTCTTTATCATGTCTAGGGTTAATTTCTCTTGTTTCAATGTAGAAACCATGAGTGAGTAGATTTCCAGCTATGGGTTAGGGATATCGGATTTGTAATGGATATTTGAATTATGCGTTAATGCTTAGATTTATCGAAACTTTATTGATATTCGGTTTTACAATCAACATCGTAAACATTTTACACTTGTGCTGCTCGCTTAGTAATCTACGAATTGTGTTTAGCTGGAAGGTTAAATTATGAATCCGGAACAGTTGATTGTAGATTAAGTTTGATTAATGAAAATCTGACCGGTCGGTTAATTGACTTAGGAATTAGGATTACGCGCTTAACGCTACCGTAATCACGAGTTAATCGCTGCTGGAAGGTAGGATTGCATGTAATTATGGTTAGGAGGTTTAGGTTCGGCAGAATCATTCCTTATTTCAGAGCATGAATTCCCCGTTGTCAAGATAGTTCGATAGGTTTATGATCCTTTGTTTGTTACATCCTTGCAAATCCCGATAACCCGAAACCCATAGTGTTTTTAACTATCAAGCCTTCCACGTTTCCTCGATCACTGTCATCATTCCATTTAGTGTCTTAGAAGTTCATATCACACCATAATCAATTCAACCCATCTTAGTTTTGGCGTATTGTTAGCTTAGGTTGCATTAGTCCCCAGAGTCCGACCCTTTTATTACACTGATCTGTACTCTTGAGGTAAGTGGATATTAGGTATTTGTATAGCTTGATATTTCCCACATCACAACCCAACATTTTGTTTTATTTTGTTTTGTAGTTTCTGACTTGGTTTATTTAAAACACCTAAAAAAACTAGGACCTACAACTGTGACTTCACCTTTCTTATCCTCCATCGGAGTTTCATGTCAAGGATGTCCTTCAATTCAAGTCTTGGGGAGTAGCTCACGTTTTTCAGGTGATTTCGTTTCATTTTCTTTTGTTTTTCTCTTTGTTTTTGTAGTTCTTAGCTTAATTTTAGTTTGTTTTTGTTTTCATGAGTCGGAGTCATCTCAGGCACTTGTCCTGTGCCACATTTTAAGCTGAACCTTGAACTTAGGATACTTATTAAGTTGGTATTTTCCGTGATATCTTGCATGTTAGAGCTTATTAAATGGTTGAACTTCAAATAGGCTGTAAGTCTTTGGGAATCCTAGTGTTACTTGTGGGAAGTTTAGATGAGGTTGCTAGGCCAGTGTCTTGTTTATTCTCTCCATCCAAATGATTATACTTCATGTAGATGATGCTTTACTTCTTTTTCACGAGGATAATTCGATCATATGAATTGAGCCTGTTTTGCAGAATAAGAGAGCACATTAACACTCCGCTATTGATAGAAATAATGCCTCAAAGCATGATCTAAAATCGATATGAGTGCATTGATGGTTCGGTTCTAAGTGGTAGATTGGTGATCATCTTTCTATGTCCTACAAGCACTGCGTATAAAAAACGCCATCTACTCCGCCGCACTCATGAACGAGATGCAAGAGTATACAGTCATCGGTTGCTACATCCCTTCAAATCCGACATCCTAGAAGCTTAGTGTGTCTGCATATCAATAAAATGAAAGAAAAAATAGAATAAAGGAATAAAGAAGCTCGTAATTGAAACAAGTATCCCTTTTTATTCTATTTTTAGCATTTGTTTGTAGTCTCATTTGGTGGAGAGAGTTGTGGTTTCTTGTTTAGCTTGCCTTTGATTCGGTTTCCCATAGGTAGCCATGGTGAAAGTAGGATTTAGACTGAAAGATTATTAGGCCGAAATTGCTCTTGACTTGCTTGTTGATCGATTAGGTCCGCTTTAACGATGTTTCTAGGAGAAAAGGGAATTTTCGATTTTTGTATCTCCCACGTGTTCCAAATTATGTTTGCTTAGGGACAAGCAAACATTCAAGTCTAAGGAATCTTGATCATCTCATTTTTGTACACGATTCTTGCATGATTTTAGAGAGATTTATGACGATAGTTGCGATGTTTACATTTGATTTTGTATCCTTTTTATTTGTTTGTGTGTTCTCATGTTCTTATAAGTTTTAATGCGTATTTGGTTCGTGTCGGAGCTAAAGAACATACACGGGACAAAGTACAAGCATCAGAGATTACAATGGAGTAAAAGGGACAAGGAATGGCCCGGACATAGGCACACACGGTCCGGGCATGAACATACCACGGTCGGACGCTTGAAGAAGTTGTTCTATAAATAAGGGCATGACTTGGTCAACCCTCCTACCTCCATTTTTAGTGGAGATAAGCTCGGTAATAATTCAAATTTTGAATAAAGAAGTTGGTATACAAACAAGGAAATAATGCCTAAAAGCATTGATGGTCGGGTATGACTTGGTAAATCCTCCTACATTCGTATTGAGTGGAGATAAGTTCGGTAATGATTCAAATTTTGAATTACAAGAAGTAAAGGGCACGAAACAGAATTCATTTTATATTGGACAGATTAAAAAACTCATCATGGATCCATCAATCATTCAGCAATCATTCATTCACCATCCATCATAGGAGAGCCCTCTTGACAGGAGAATATAAGGAGACGGGAAAATCGATTCGGGACTACGCCTCGTTTGATATTTCTATGCTTCTTAATCTATCTATTTCATTTGTATTGTTTGGATTAAAACTCATGAATAAGTAGTTGTTTAGTTCTAGGAAAAGGGATTAGCCCATGACTATGCCGTAACCTCTTCGATTTTTTCTTTGAATGTATTTCCCCTTTTGCTAATCTATTCTTTGTCTACGCGTTGAATGTCTTGTATTTAGGATGGCCAAGTAGGTGAATGTGTTAGGGATTTGGAGAAGGACCAAAAGGAGAATTTTAGTCCTAGAAGATCAAGCTAAGAACAACCGAGACTAGATCACGAAAGTATGGTCGTAATGGTTGAGGGTTAATCGGATGAATCATAGATCGTATGGGTTTAGTTTGGGGTATCAGCCCACAAAAGTTGGGGATAACTCAATTGAATTACGTTCCTATGCCTTGAGAGAGGGTAGGAATTACATAAGGATCATCCGCCTTAGATATCTTGATAGGAAACGCATGATAAGATATATTGATAGTTGATTTCCAGAACGTTCCTATGCGGTGAAACCGTATCCTAGAACGTTTGTCTCGTCATTATGAATGCATTAGTTTATTGCATTTTTATAATTGCATATCATGACCATTATTTCATCGTGGCAAGTTTGATTCTAGATTGATCTTATTCCGTGTTGCGTAGTCCCTGTGGGATCGACACCTAGAGTACTACACGCATGTCGTGCACTTGCGGGTAGTTTAGGTTAATTTGTTTAACTTGAATTACATCAGATGCTTCAATATGATGGTGAGCTGAAGCTTCCTAGCCATTACCTTCTTCCTCTTTTTCTTTTAAATTTTTAGAGGTCGCGGGTGTGGTTGTTAATTAAAGTGAACCAAACAATCTAACGAATTGTTTCTTGTAGAGTTTAGACATTTGATTGTGTAGGAGACTGTAGAATCCCAGATCATACTAATAGATAGATAGAATGCAATTTTGTTGAATCGGTGAGACTGTCAAGTTTGGACACGTGACCTTCTTCTAGAATGGCAACCGCTCTAATATTTCAGCAACGACTTGGAGGAGTATGTTGAAATGCTGAGTGATAGTGGACTATCATTCAATGTTAAGTCAAAGATGAAAGCCCTGGAAAAAGCCAAGGTACGAGGTGCAATCCTTAGTGGAATGTTTGATTAGGTACATACGGTCTATCATCTTTTATGAATTCCCAAATGTTCAATATGAGAAGCTTTTATAATAAATGGACTTACGTCTATATGTTCGAATGATATGCTTCTTTTCCAGGTGCGTATTAACCTGCAAAATGAAGATATGGTGAGGCATACGGGTGATATTGAAGCCATGATTGTTTCATGCCAGACTTCTCATGTTGTTGTGAAAGTAATACGATTTCTGATATTTGATGGGCTCGGGTGTGAGAGCTGAGTTATGTGATCGTATGAATCTCAAATGTGAATATACGTGGTCACAGATGATCTTTGATGCAGGGGAACAAGTGGGAGGTATATATGTTGTAATTGCAGGTCATGGCAATGCCGAGGACATGGTGAAGAGAGATAAACATGGCAAGCCTCTTTTGAGCAAGGATGGGAACCTTAAAATCCTACATCTCACACTCTGAAACCAGTAAGTTATTTATAGCAATAATGAGTTTTATACATTAGGATATAATGATGTGTAAGTCTTACATGTTGTATTACCAAATAAGTTTGATGGTAGAATCTTCCAAGAACCATGAACCCTAACGGTTGTTTGGACCGACGTAGGTGCCAATTGCGATATGAGGTCCTGGTTTGTGAGCGGGAGTGAGATTCGAGAAAGATTTTTTAAACGAGGGAATTGCAACCATTGCTGCAGCGGTGATGAACCTGCACAAATTTGTGGCTCCCAACGACTACGAGTCGGTCCTTTGTGGAAGTAGCAAAGAATTAAACGGATATATACACTTTGATTGCCATTGAAATGAATGGCCTATTATTTATCATTGAGCTCTTCTTTTATTATGTTATTATGTAATCTTTCATCCATTGGTACTAAACTAGGACAAAACAAGGTAAGATTGTTGATCGAAAGATGAATCCATAAGAAAAGCTAGAAGAGAAATTACATTTTCAATAAATTTCATCACAACAAAACAATAGTCAAATTGATAAGAGATTTTATTATAATTCTAATCATTAAATTTTATAATATTAATTAAATTGTATGAAATAAGTACTAATTTTCAAAATTTATATGAATATTTCGATATTATACCAATATAATATATGGAATTATAGTTTTAATATATATGTTTCAAGAATTTAAGTTCTAAAAAAATAAAGAAAATAACATAAACATATATATATCATAATTTTTTCCTATAAATGTGAGTATATATAAATATATAAATATATATATATATATATATTAAAAAAGATTTGGTATCTTTTTTTTAGGTATATTTTGGATTAATATTTTAATTAAAGAAAACTATATTAAATAATGTAAGTTTTAACTGGCTTTTAAGTTTAATTGAGTATAATAAATTTTTATGATTATAATCCAACATATGAAATTGAACATTAAAAACCCACAATAATCTTATAAATAAATTTAAAAAATAGATCGAAAAAATGATTGGTGGAGTAAGGAAGAAGAAATTGTATTCCGAAACAATGTTAGAAAATATATATGCAACTCGATTCTATAAATTAAATTTTCACATATATCTTCTTATCGTAATTTTATCTTATTTCCACCTTAGTTATTTTAATTTTTAATCCCACATTACGTATATTTTGAAATAAAAATGTTTAGAATTTAAATGTTTTTGTATAGTAATGTTATATTTGTATATAACATAACATAAGATTTCAAAAGATAAAATTAATGGTATATCAATGCGAGCAAACCATTAGAAAGGAAAGATCAACTTATCAATATTATACTAATTTTATAATTATATTTTGTATTATAATATTTATTATAACTTATAAAGTTTTATAATCTGTAAAAGTTGTTAAATTATTGATGACAATACAGGATCAAATACATATCACCATTAGCTAAACAATTAACCTATTATTAGTCATGCATGAATAAGATTTTAGAAATCATTTGGTTTTGGGAATAAAACTATCATGGTCGTCACTGTTGTAAATTGTTTAACAGTATTTATTAAATTATATAAAATGTTACACATAAATATAATATAAAAATAATATCACAACTAATTTTATTTGGATTATTATGATTCATGTATTTTGACAGTTCATACCTTATACTCTACAAAATTTATAAAGACCAAAATTTAAAGATGATACAAATTTTATGCATCAAGTCAACAATTTTACCATTACAAATAATAAATCATTAAGATATTATTTGCAACAATATCTTTACAAAAAAAATCCATTTTAAAAAATGATATAGAATTAAAAATACAAACTTATAAAAATACATGATCTAAATTAAATATTAACAAGTTATGTATTTATATTACATTATATTTTATAATAATTATTTTACATAATAATATATTTATATATTAATTTTATTTTATAATAAAAATAAATAAAAAATTAAAATCAATAAAATATACGCATCGTTTTGACAATTGTTTTTTTTTTCTTCAATTAATTTTATTTGCTTCTGTTTCTAAGGATTTGTCCATCCATATTATATATTATGCATACATCACATAGGGCACCAAAAGAATCGAAGTCTACGACCAGCCTAAGATTAGATCGGTTTGAGTTAAAACATCTTTATATTAAGACTTGCAATCAGAACATGATCTTTGTATTGAGATTTGTAATGATTGTGTTGTTACGTCATTTTAATTTTGTTTTGATTTTGATGGAAGTTGTTCAGTATTTGTGCTAATCAGTCATTAGATCGAACTTCTCACAATTTTCCACCCAATTTCTAGAGTTTATTTTTCCGTTGGTTCATGTGACTATACCATATCAATAAGTTCCATTCCCAGCTTACGATTGTCGACTTTTTAAGGTAAAATTCATATGTAAATTCCATTTTAAGCAAATTATTTTTGCATATTTAACTTTTCTATTGTATATTGAAGGCTCATGTTCATCACTTGATCAATATTTATCAGTGTTGTGGGTATCTTATCAAATATAGGAACGATTGTGCTTTCATGCAAAGATTCTAATTAATATTTATTATAATGTGACGTCGTCATGTTTTCTTTCTTTTTAAATGTATATATAAGATTTTTTAACACTTCGACAATCATACTCCATAAAGATCAACACCAATCAAAATTTAAAGATAATCATAAAATTTCGAAAAAATTAAATTTTAAAATGCCAAAATATAAATTTATCTTAATAACAATTTTATATCAGATTCGAAATCAAAATAACTTTAAAAACACAATTAAGAATATGTTCGGCCAAAACATGCAATCACATTCTCCAAGAATTTTCGTTTTCTTATTTCTAAGATATTATCGACAAATTGAAGTTGTCGTTTATGATACATCTAAAAGTATATTGTTTAAATTTTTAAATTGAAAATTATTATTCAACATAATCTTTTATGTAAATATGTTTTAATCAATTATGTAATTGTATTACCATATACATCTATGAAATATCATCACACTACTTGAAATTTAAATATTTATGACATAAAAATATAAAAATCAATCCATAATAGAAAGTGATGTAGTAAAATATATCGTTATTTATCGTAGATTAATATAAATTTTGAATAATCTTCAAGACTACAAAAAATCAATAATTTAATTAATTTTAAAAGCTCACGCATCCCCTTCGAATGGTTTCATTCATACATTTGTTCTTTCGTTTGCTGCGTGGTTCAAGATTGCCTACTTCGTCGAAAGCCTTGGAGATGTATAAAGAGTTTTCTTTAGCATTTAGTTTGAAATGCAGAAACTACATTGAAAAAGGTTGCAAAATCATCATTGAAGGTATGGTGGGCATATTCTCTATAATACTCGAAAATTCTTTTTTATATATGCTATACAGGCATTTTTTATTCTTTTTTTTTGCACCAAATTGATGCAAGATGGGGCTAACAAAAATATGTCTCCAAGTAGAGTATGAGTGGAGATTATTAGCGTCATTTTTGGGTTCCTCTTATTCTTCAAGTTATTTTAGAAGAAGAATGTTTAGATATAGAGCTCAATAAATCATGTCATTTACTTTAAGAGAGCATCATTTTTTCCTCCCATTTTGATCTTTAAATATCTCATTTCTCTAAGAAACACCATTAATGAAGATTCAAGACATGTAAATTCTCTTGATTATCCTTGTATTATTACCATAATCTTCACGGTCTACTCTTCATAGTGTTAGTTAGAAACCTTATTTTCGAATATATATATATATATATATTTGGGTTTGGGGCATAGACTATGATATTAAAGGTCATCGTCAATGCTCACAACAAAGAAAGATGATTCAAGACTTCTTTGTATTTTCTCTAAAAGCATTTTAAATCGATCCAAAGATAATGCAAATCAAGATGCACATGGAGAAATGACTTGATTTCAAGACCAGGTTACCACAAGGACAAGCCTAAAATATAAAACCCTTATGAATCCAGGACACGTTCATATTGAGCATTGGTTGGATTGGTTGACCACAAAGAACTTTTATTGGGTAAGCAGTTTTGCAATAAATCAATAATATTGTTTCTTCGCTAATAAGCTTATCTAATTAATTTTTCTAATTTTTAGATATTGTTGGACTTCTAATCGATATGCAAGAATCAAATTTGCAGCTACCTACTTCTCATCAAAACATAGAATATGTTTGTTATTAAATAGGTAAGTATTTAATATTGTTGCTCCATTAACCTATTATGTTTTTTTAATAATTTGCTCACCTTGCTTGAACCATTTCAAATATAGAAATGTTATAAAAATATCGATATGAGATGAGTTTACTATGCATTTTTTTTCAAATACTGATTAAATGATTGTCAAAAAAATAGTCAAGAAAACATTACAACCGTTCTGTTTCACAAACATCTACACCAATTAAAATCTAAATACAATCGAGAAATTCAAACATAAGTACGTTTTAAGATTCAAAAATTATGTCAATACCTCAATAATTGTTTTTAATCATGTTTTAAATTAAATTTAGTCCAAAATATTATGCAGGTATGGATAGGAAAAACAGTCATGCCAAACGCTTGTCCAAATCATGCAATCACTTTCTCTAACAAATTACATTTTAAAATTTCAAATATATTGCGACCAAATCGTAGTGTTAGTTTATATTACATCTTATAAATCTATTGGTTAAACTTTTATAGTGAAAATTAAAAAAAAAAAAGAAATTTTATATTCAAATATTGCTCAAATGATTGTCAAAAAAATTGTCATGATGATCAACAGTATTAAAAAAATTAACATTTATATTAATTAATATTTTTTTGTTCATGTGTTGTTACAGTGTGAACATTATGTTCCAAAAATATCTATATCAATCTAAATCTAAAGACAATCAAGGAATTCAAACATAAGTATGTTTTAAAGATTCACAAATAATGTCAATACCTCAATAATTGTTTTTTAGTTATGTTTGAAATTTAATTTAATCCTAGAATAGTATGCATGTACATATAGGAAGAAGAGTCATGCGAAACTCTTTTCCAAATCATGCAATCACTTTTTTCTTCAAATTATGTTTTAACATTTCAAATATATTGTGAATAAATCGTAGTTTAGTTTATATTACATCTTATAAATCTTTTGGTTAAATTTCTATATTGAAAGTAAGAATGTGTGTGTTTATATTGACTGATACATACATCATATATCATAACAATATTTGAATTAATAAATTATGTAAAATATTTAAAAAGATACAATTAATAAAAAAACTATTGTCCACTGATTTTATATGATTATAAGTTGTTGGACAACTACTTAGCACGTGACATTTTCTTTTCGTTTTTATCCTTATTTGTGCAAGTGGTGATAATTCCTAATGCGTCATATACTCCTCTCATGTGATAATGTTTTATTAACATGATCATCTTTGCAAAGATTTATCCTTTTAGATTAGGATAAATTATAATGGCCAAATAAATGAGGTCTAGACGTTAATATTCAGTTATATATTAATGTTAAAATTTATGGATTTCTTTCTTTTAAGTTTTTGAAAAATAAAATTGATTTGTTTCAAAGAGGAATATATTATAGCCCCATCATCTCTTTCAAAAAATTGACTATATTTTTTCAAATTAGCATAAATTGTTTTGCATGTTTTAAAAATTTTCACACATAAAAGATAATTTTTAATAAATAATCTATTCTAAAGCTACTTCTAATTCGAGAATGTATAATTTTAAAGTTCTCACAAAACATCGTAAAAAATAATATGGACATTGAAATAATAAATAATCAAATTAATTATTTTAAAATATCTCCATCACCGTATATATATCTCATCTCGTTATATTTTGAGGATATCAACCAAGATATTTGAATAGACTATGAGTACACATATTTATTCTTTACCTCTAAAACATGTATAAAATAATTGATAAACGCTTAACGGGCGGAATATCAGAAATACCTTCATAGGGCTAAATCACTTCAAAAATACCCTTCCCCAAAATA
>CM071868.1:36968538-37004905 GCA_036759665.1 Gynandropsis gynandra | reverse complement strand
GACCAATGGGACCTATGCGACCAATGGGACCAATGCGACCTATGCGACCAATGGGGCCAATGCGACCTATGCGACCAATGGGGCCAATGCGACCTATGCGACCAATGGGGCCAATGCGACCTATGCGACCAATGGGGCCAATGCGACCTATGCGACCAATGGGGCCAATGCGACCTATGCGACCAATGGGACCAATGTGACCTATGCGACCAATGGGACCAATGCGACCTATGCGACCAATGGGACCAATGCGACCTATGCGACCAATGGGACCAATGCGACCTATGCGACCAATGGGACCAATGCGACCTATGCGACCCATGCGACCCATTCGACTTTAGCGACCCAGTGACACATGCGACATATGAAACCCATGCGACTCTAACGACCCTGCGGCTTATGCGACCCTACGACTCTAACGACCCTACGGCTTATGCGACCCTACGACTTATATGTCTCGATGGAAATTGACACTCCAATGACCTTTTCACTAAATATTACTTACTTGGTGGAACTCCATCAGGAGCAAGGTTTCTTGACACTGGATTTGGACGTCGAAGGAATTCAAAAGCAAAATCACCAACAGTGTCGGAAGATTGGGTTTCGGTGATCGCAACTTTCTCGGCAGCCTTTGATTTTGGATTAGGCACATGAATCCCGACATCCCTTAGAAGGTCTCTTACGGCGTTGATGATTCTCTTCTCCGACTTCCTTATTTCCCCTATTAATTTCTTCTCCAGTGTCAGAGGGACTGCAGCATCAGCATCAGCATCACTCACGCACTCCTTCCTCTTAGTCCCTTTTTCCTGCAAAATGACCAATTACGAATACATTATACTTCTACCGACCTAAGCGACCCATGCGACCCAACCGACCCATGCAACTCAACCGACCCGTACGACCCTCAACCGACGTGTGCGACCCATGCGACTCAAACGGCCCTCAGACACTCCGCGACACTCAAACGACCATTGCGACCTAACCGACTCACTGACACTGACACTCACCCGTTTCAAATCAATAAACTGAGTCTAAGATGGTCATGAAACTACTGCGACCCTTGCTACTCAACCGACTCACGGAGTCGAAGATGTTCATGCAACTCCTGCGACCCTTGCGACCTAACCGACGCACTGACACTGACACCCATTTCAAATCAATAAACCATTTTGTGACTCGAAAGCTTGCAAAACCCTAGAAATCGAACTACTTACACTTATTGACGCCATTCAAGATTGACTCGTGCTCTCTTCGTGCCCTCTTCGCCAGTTTCCTTCTCGCCAACTTCACAACCTTCTTTCGCCCTCTCCATCGCATTGTTCTTGCTCTTTTCGCCGGCGGAGGTTCAACATATGGCGCAGACTCCTTCGATAAAGGTCCAGCACCTGTATAAAATTTACCTCATTAAACATATGGCGACCAATGGGACCAATGCGACCTATGCGACCAATGGGACCAATGCCACCTATGCGACCAATGGGACCAATGCGACCCATGCGACCCATTCGAGTTTAGCGACCCAGTGACACATGCGACATATGAAACCCATAGGGAAGGGTAATTTTGAAGTGGTTTAACCTATGAAGATATTTCTGATATTCTGCCGTATAAAGAAGACTGTAAGGAGGATTAGAAATTGATCGCAAAAATTAGAAAAAAGGATTCACGACAAAAAGATAAAAGGATTTCCAATGTGTAGTTTTACGACGGAGGTTATGCTGCATATGAAAGACAGATTTTTTTGGCAAAAAATATCTTTTGGATGGGGCATATTAATCTTGGCGTCAAGTGTAGTTGAGGACAAAAAATTGAAAAAAATGGATAAATGATTGGTCAAGAAAAATACGCAAATTTGGTCTAACAATTTAGAAATTAAAATTATAAGTTACCAAAACATAAAAAAAAATACGATTCTGATTTTCATGGATTTAATTGTATAGATTAGTTAAGTTCATTTTCATTGTAAACATCTCTTTTATATAAATGTCTTTAAATTAATAATAAATAAAGATAATTTTTTTTAAATTCATCATGGTATCATAGCAATAAAAATTAGAACTTGTTTCTTTGCACATGATTTGTTTTTTTACGGTTAGAATATATTTTTGAATTGTTATATACTGTTTTTGATAAATTCAATATTTAAAATTAATTTTTGGATTAAATTAGATAAAAAAGTATTTAATATAATATTAGAATTTATTTCATTTTGATTTAAATATTTTAAATTTAAACTCGTTAATAAAGAAAAAAGTTTTCACATTCAAATGGTAAGCATTATAAACTCTTATATATCATATATCGGATAGCTCTAAATTTTTTATCTAGATTTTAATTTAATTAATCTTCTTTAAAATGAAAAATTTAATGGTATAGAATAGTTAAACTTTTCTTTATTTTTAAATTTAACCTTTGTGTAAATTTCTTTACCGCATTAGTGAATAAAGACAAGAAAGGTTTTCTTAACCAATAAAATTTTCTTTAAATAGTTAATCTTATGTGGATGTAAAATGTTGGCCCGACATACGTCAATGGTTGTCGATTTGAATATTTTCTAATAATTGACAACTAAATTATATACGTGCCATTTCCTTTGTCTTTTTCTTGTTTGTGCATGTGGAGATAATTTTGTCTAATTTTTTGGCTAATGTAAACTATAATTTTGTTTTTCAAAATTGCGATATTTGTAGTCCACTCGATATCTATATTATTTTCCAATTTATATATACATTAACTTGCACGCCCAAACCTCGATATATAGAAGCCGATTCTTCTAATTAGCACAACAACGACGTCTTACTACTTCACAAAATTAAGAACTAAAATAGATAAAATACACGTACGAAAAAAAAGAGGGACTGAGAAGAATGTTGACAGGGGAGAGATTATCATCGAGCTGCGTTTGGATATGGACGTTGCCAGTGGTCGTGCTTACGTGGATGGTGTTTCACGTCGCCAAGAAGCAGAGGCATAACACGGTGGAGACGGCTGCTGTGACGGAGACCACTGACGGTGCTGACATCATCATTGTTGGGGCTGGTGTTGCCGGCTCTGCTCTCGCATATACTCTCGCTAAGGTTAGTTTTACATTTTTTTTTCCTTTTAGTACAGAATACATGTTTTTATACTATTTTTGTAATTGCCCTTTTAACTTACATATTAGTTAAAATTCATTAACATAATTCTAAATTAAAATCTCGTCAATCAGAATTCGATATATCACCAACTCTAAAAGAGAAAGCTAATTTGAAATGGACGGATAGTAATCATCATCTCATATGAACATTTTAGAAATCTGAAACTCGTTGGAAACTCTAAATCTCGTTGTATTATACAAATTACCAAAAGAACTACGAACTTGGCTTTTGGTAATTGTGTTGGTTGTTGACAGATCTAGATGTCTATACTGAATAACATAAACGCGAACGTTGTTATGCAGGAGGGGAGGCACGTCCACTTGATAGAGAGGGATTTGAGTGAGCTAGACAGGATGATGGGTGAGGTTATGCAACCGGGAGGCCGCGTGATGCTTGCTGAGCTTGGACTCGAAGGTACGTACACAATTGCACAACACAATATATTGATGTTTTAAACATGTTTGAGGAATTAAATAATAATATAGAATAAAAACATGATAAAATTATAAAATATGAATTGATATTGTTCTGGGGAATGATGGAATAAAATATTAAGTGTTGCAATTCGAATGAATCTTTCCGAGCTCAAATATAAGATTTGAGAAAATCCCTAAGCTAAATTTGAGTAGTGTGTGAGAAAGAGAGTAGAGAGGGAGATTGAACACAGTTATTTACGAGTTCGATTGAATTGTTGATTCAATCTACGTCTCGGAGAAAGAAAAGGGATTGATTCTTTAGAGTGTTTGTTTTTCGGATACAAAAGAAAGAGAGAAAATATGTGAACGAAGAAGATGATACTGAGCTGTGCTCTCCTTGATCTGTTTCGATCTTTGCCTTTGCCATAGGTTTTCCCTCAACATTTCACCCGTTCCAATATTAGCCTCTTAAATCTGTAGTTTGCTTAATAGCCCGATTTTAATCAAGATCAAGTACTTAAAACCCCAGAGTCTTTTCTCTGCCAAGTACACTTAACCCAACAAGTGCACTTAAAACACCAGAGTCTTTTCTCTGCCAAGTACACTTAACCCAACAAGTGCACTTAAAACACCAGAGTCTTTTCTCTGCATCAAGTACACTTAATCCAGCCAAGAACTAGATTACATGACATCATCTAATTTTAAGGTTGAAATCAATATTTTATCAACACACAATCTTCATAAAAAATAGAATCGATTAAATGCTATAATACAATGATAAATGAATTAATATAATTAAAAGAATAAAAATTATTTATGCTAAATATGATTTGGGTCTAACTAATCCTAAAAATTAGTTTCAGAGTTTAAGGTATTCTAACATCATATATAGGAGTCCATAGTTCATATCCTAAATGATGTGAGATAATACATCATAACATTCTCCCTCACGCCCACACTCGGTCATATAGTATGGACATCACAATCGGAGGACCCACATCGACTACATCTTGAAAATAAGATCTCGAATGAATTTCAAATGTTTTATTAATCACGAAAAACTTTCTTATATAGATATACAATCACATGAGAAAGAAAATATAATTTTAGAGAATATTCGTACAATCTCAAATAATATTTTCAGTATTCAATGAGATGTCAGATAATATCCTAAATATTTCAGAGAATATCCTTAGAATATTAAATGAAATCTCTGAGAATATTCTCGTATCAATTACATGGAGTTATCCATTAATATCCTTGCTCAAGTTGGAGGGTCCAAATCGTGGATGCTCAACTTGGAAGAAAAACTTCAATAACCCATTGGTTTACGACCAAGTTAGATTCATTGGTGGATTTTTTTTAGTCTTTGTCGGTTAGAGTTGGATCGTGTGTAACATAGCCGGGTACAAAGAGAAACGAGATACAACCTCCATCATAATTCTACTACATTTCAAAATTAATAAAAAAAAACTAATACATATTCAACCGTAGAACCGTCGGTTATATACTCAATCGTGAGTCATTTTGTATCTATATATTCCGACGCGAGATCATCAGCGACCCGATCAAGGATCATCTTGCACCTATATACTCAGGTGTGGGTCATTAATAAACCAATCGGGGGTCATCTCGTGCCTATATACCAGGCGTTGAGTCATCAATATCCCAACCATGTGTTATCTTACGGTCTGGTCGATTTTTGTTTTTATTCTATTTAGAGTTTTGGTCGAAAACAAAGAAGAAATTCGGACAAAAAAATTGATTTTTGGTAGAAAGATATTTTGTTTTTAAAAAGAAAAACAAAATGGAAACCTGGTCGAAAAAAATGGTGGTTTAAATAAGAGAAAGAAAAACAGAAATTTTTAGAGAGATTGTATACCATATCAAATATGAGATTAGACCTAATAATCTCAAAAATTAATTCGAGAGTTTATGATTGTTCAACAATATATATACATATATACACACATATATAGAAATTCATAACTCATGTCATATTTTGTATAAAATCATATGAATTTATCTTAATTATACCATATTACAGTCGGTACAATGGTATACCAAGGTGTAGATCAAAATAACTATTTTTCAACTATGTTTTCAAATATTTGATGGATTATTTACTTTTTAAAAGCATATTATTTTATATAATTGTTAATTTATTTTTAGAATATTTTAGAGTGTATAAATTTATCTTTATTGAAAAAAAAATATACTGTTACATTTTTTTAAAATCTGGAATACATAAATTATAATGACATTCATTTATAAATTAACTTTTTTACTTTTATAAATAAATTATCAAATTTTTATTGGAATAATATACAAACTAATCGTATAAATATACACGTTTATCATACATACATTTATAAATTAATTTAAATATAATTCTAATAATTTATATTGTAATCTAAAATACTATAATAAATCATAGAATAACAAATAATTTAACTATGATTACTAAACTCTAAAATAAATTCATTTATTTATATAAACTTAAAAATAAACACTTATTATAGCGGCCACGTTTCAACGGTCACGATCTCGTACACGAAACGAAAAAAGCCATTACTCCTAAGATCAGAAAATCACGACAAGTGGCTGAGACGTAGGGACCACTTGATAAGCTAGACGATAAAATATTACTTTTTTAAAAGTGGGTCTCATGTCCCAACCTAACCCCGAAAAAAGGCAGGTGTCCTCTGCTTATTCGATATTCTTAGACCTCCACTGTTTCATCTTTACCGTACACGTGTCCTTACTTCCACGTCGATGTGATATTCATGCATCCTTACACATTTCGAAAATCATTATATATATATATATAAATATGTGAACTGAGAATGCGATAGAATTTTCCTCGGAATGTTCACACTTGTTGAATTGTGTTATTAATTATGTTGAGAAACGCAACATACCAATAATAGGATAACTAGCACATAATGTGTAGTATAAAGACTATATTGGACTTATTTAATTGACGTAGACCAAAATTATCATAATTGGAAAATTACTTCAATCAATATGTTTCGTGAGTATATTTGTAATAATAACCTAGCGTCACTTGAATAAAGAAATAGGAATTACATAAGCCAAAGTCGTAATGCATTACATTTAGCTCATCGACTTATTCGGTATATTTTTACATAATGTTGGACGTACCATTTTGATTTAGACGGATTCTATTACTATAAGAGATAAAAAAACATCAAATTCTAAAATGATATTCAAATATTTTCTTAAAAATTATAACTTCTTTTATATACAACTTTATTTGTTTTTGTGATAAAAATTCTGAAGTATGAAAGTAATTAATACGGCAGACTAATAATAAAAGAATAATATGAACTAAGGACAACCTGTGTGCTTTTCCCATCACACATGCCTCACATAATGTCATCGTTGAGATGTTTTTACCTTCAATCATTCCCTCTTTTACAAGAGTATCCATCCCCTTCTGACTCATATGTCCAAGCCTGCTGTGCCACAGTGTGGTTTGATCTTTATCAGTAGAGACTTGATTGCCTTCACCTTGAATGGTTTGGCCGTGCAGAATGTAAAGTCCATCCTTGAGTTCTCCTCTCAATATTGTTCTGCATCCCCTGATAATCTTCAATGTCCCATGTTGAGACTTGTACCAGCAACCCTGTCCTTCCAAAATACCAAGAGATATTAAATTTCTCTTTAGTTCTGGGATATACTGACATGGGTTAGAGTGAATAGTAGATCCATCATGTGATGTTAAATGGATCTTCCCTATTCCTTTTATCTCGCATACTAAGTTGTTTCCCATCTTCACTTTGCCATACTTCTGTTCTTGAAGTTCTGTGAACCATTCTTTACGTGGTGACATGTGATATGTGCAACCAGAATCAAGTATCCACTGATCATTAATATCCTGTTCCACTGCTGACAATGAATCTATTTCTATAACTGAAAGAACCTCCATGTCTGTGACATTTCCTTTCACTACAGCAGCTTCTCCTCTTTCTTCTGAAACTTCTTTATGATATTTCTTCCTAGCGTTACATTCTTTCTTGAAATGTCCACGCTTCCCACAAAACCAGCAATCTGCCTTCTCCCTAGATTTAGAGCGAGACTTGCCTTTCTTGCTGCCACGTTGATAACTATCCTGTTTCTCTGACCTGCCCCTGACTATCAAACCTTCGGCAATAGATTTGTAATTCTTGCCTTGTGAAATCAGCTCCAGTTCTTTAGAACGAGCTGCTGCTTTCACCTCTTCAGGTGTAATGGTTGTTCTGGAATATTTCAGAACTTCCCTAAGCTGTTCATATGGCGCCGGTAATGAATTCAGAAGGTACACAGCTTGGTACTCTTCTTCAACCTTAACTTGAAGGTTCTGCAAATCTGATAACATTTTCTGAAATATATCGAGATTTTCCTCCATTGTCTTGCTTTCATCCATCTTGAACCCTGATAGTCATTGCATTAGATACATCTTGTTTGGGAGTGATTGCTCAAGAAACTGTTTCTCCAACAGATTCCACAATCCATAAGCTGTCTTTTCTTGAATCACCTTTCTCAAAATCTGATCTGATAAGCAGAGAACTATCAAGTTTCGAACTCTTCTACTTCTTTCAGCTCTGGATATTTGAGCTTGTTCCCTGTTATCCTTTTCTTGGATTCTTGATCCTTGTTCAGTTAATATTGAAGCTATACCTGCAGACTCCATCATTGATCCTGATTCTACTCCTGAAATCGAGGATCTTTTTGGTGTCTTGAGCTCATCTTTGAGTTCTTCTTCTGCATCCATGTCCCACGTTGATGGGTCATCCGTTAGAGCTTCATGTAACCCCATGATTTCGAGACTGATAAGAATCTTTTCTTTCCACAACACAAAATCTCCTTTACCGTCAAACTTCTCCACATCCAATTTCTGCATTGTTGCCATTGATTCTTGAATCTTTAAACTGTTGATTCAATCTACGTCTCGGAGAAAGAAAAGGGATTGATTCTTTAGAGTGTTTGTTTTTCGGTTACAAAAGAAAGAGAGAAAATATGTGAACGAAGAAGATGATACTGAGATGTGCTCTCCTTGATATGTTTCGATCTTTGCCATATTTATAGGCTTTCCCTCAACATTTCACCCGTTCCAATATTAGCCTCTTAAATCTGTAGTTAGCTTAATAGCTCGATTTTAATCAAGTAAGTGCACTTAAAACCCCAGAGTCTTTTCTCTGCCAAGTACACTTAACCCAACAAGTGCACTTAAAACATCAGAGTCTTTTCTCTGCCAAGTACACTTAACTTAATAAGTGCACTCAAAACACCAGAGTCTTTTCTCTGCATCAAGTACACTTAATCCAGCCTCGAACTAGATTACATGACATCAGCAAGATTGATGTTTATTACGTTGAACTATAAAAACGTGATAGTTCATGAACAATCAATGAAATCATTTAATACATGAGGTACAAGATATTATTTCATAATTATCATGTTCATGTATTCTAATTCTTTATCATATTGGGTTATATATCTATATTTCACAACGATCGTTATAATAATCATTTTATATATTTTTTTTCCTTATTGAATGTGTGATAATTGGTGTTTATATGGATTTTATATAGATTGTTTGGAAGAAATCGACGCACAAAAGATGACAGCCTTGGCAGTCTACAAGGACGGTAAACACAGCCATCTGCCATTTCCTCAGCATGAGAAGTTTCCTTATGGAACTCTTGCCTGCGGCTTTCACAACGGTCGATTCGTCCAGAGGCTTCGCCAGAAGGCTTCTTCTCATCCCAAGTAAGTCTAAATCTCCTTAAATCGCTATCACCTTATAGTTGAAATGCGTGGTTTAGCTGGCTTACGTGTGAAATAAGCATACTCTTATAATTAGGGTTAACCATGACCACATGCATAGAGTAGGGGTAGTGGATTATCACGGAGACGTGTTGGTGGATGCGTTTACACGATTAGTGAAACGAAAAATGGAGTTTTGTTGTTGTACAATTCCTTCGGGGTAAAAGTTTGGACTCAATGATATTTATGGCCTTGGTGGGGGGGACGAGATATATAAGGTCAAGATACATGCTTTGAATATTATTATGGGTTATTTCCTCACAACATGCTTTATGTTGGTATAATATCAAATCTTGTCTACGTGTAACGTTGATATCTTGCACATGTTGTTATTAAATCAAGTTGTACATATTTAAAAAACTATATTTTCATTTTGTTTCTTTGTATGTGTTACGTATATAAAAATATAGGGAAGACGTAATAGCTAATGTATTTTCTTATTCCATAGCGAAGGGTTTACAAGACTATTTATAGACAATTGAAAACCCTAAGTAAGTAAACTTTCCTTAATATAAAATATAAACTTTCCTAAATATAAAATATAAACTTTACTTAATATAAAATATAAACTTTCCTTAATATGCCCCCTCAAGACGGAGCACGGAAGGTGATTCCGATCTGGACACAGAGATCATGGAAAGAAGAGCGCGGAAGCGGCTTCGTCAGAATGTCAGCAAGCTGATTGCGGGAGGTGACCTTCCGTGAACCAAATTACTAGTTGGTCATGTTGACCGTGAGAAGAAAGCTAGATTCATACGTGAGTGAAACACTGGATTAGCACTGAGATAGGTGGCCCCGACGTTATCACAGTAGATAGTAGGCGTATCCGTAGGAGAAACACCAAGTTCAGATAGCAAGGACATGAGCCATCGAAGTTCCGCGGACGTGTTGGCTACTGACCGATACTCAGCTTCATTTGATGATCGAGAGACACTACCTTGTTTCTTCGATGACCAAGAAACCGGATGTCGTCCAAGTTATACAATATATGCCCCCGTAGAAGTGAAGTCATGACAATCACCAGCCCAGTCTGCATCACTAAATGCATGCAACTGAAGCATGTTGGAGGCCGAGAGAAAGACACCAGCAGTACGCGTTCCGTTAAGATAACGAAGAACACGTTTTGCGGCTTGCCAGTGAAGATCCGTTGGAGCGTGCATGAACTGAGATAGCTTGTTGACAGCAAAACTTACATCCGGGCGAGTGAGCGACAGGTATTGCAAACTGCCAATGATTGTCCGATACTCCGGCGGATCATCCAGAGGTGTCCCCGAGCGAATTGTGAGTCGCGACGTTGAAGCCATAGGCGTCTGTATCGGCTTAGCATCCTGCATGTGTGTCCGGACTAGGAGATCATTGATGTATTTGTGTTGTGTGAGCATTAGGCCTGTGTCCGAGCGAGAGACCTCAACCCCAAGGAAGAAGGATAAATTGCCAAGATCTTTCAGAGAGAACCGAATCGCCAATGCCGTGATGAAGTTTTGAACTCGCGTAGAACAACTACCTGTCACAACAAGATCATCCACATAGACGAGAACGAAGATAGAGACTTCGTGATCTCGAAGAATAAAGAGAGATGGGTCGGCAAGAGAGTTACGAAACCCATGTGTGACGAGGAAGTTGCGCAGTTCAGAATACCATGCCCGAGGTGCTTGTTTAAGCCCATAGATAGCCTTTTGTAACTTGCAAACATGCGTTGGATTATCCTTATCAATAAATCCCGGTGGTTGAGACATATAGACCTCTTCAATTAGACGTCCCTGCAAAAAGGCATTGTTAACATCAAGTTGTCTAAGGGGCCAACCTTTGGTGACAGCAATGCTTAGGACAAGTCGAATGGTTGCCGGTTTGACAACGGGGCTGAACGTCTCATGAAAGTCAACTCCCGGACGCTGATGAAATCCTTTAGCAACCAAACGTGCCTTGTACCGTTCAATAGATCCATCAGGCTTTCGTTTAACACGGAAGACCCACTTACATCCCACAATGTTGGGAGCAGCCTCGGGGGGAACTAGGGTCCATGTGCCATTTCGAATAAGCGCATCAAACTCTTCTGTCATAGCCTTGCGCCAGTTTGAGTCTTTTAATGCTTGGGCAACTGAAGTAGGTTCAATGTCAGTCCCTGACGCCGTGGCCAAGAGGGAGAATAGCTTGTTTGGCTTAGTGATGTTGTTCTTGGACCGTGTCGTCATAGGATGCAGATTTGTTGTAGGCTGCACCGTAACTTCAGGATCAGTGCTTGAGCAGGTGGATACAGAGGTCACGGCAGCATGATCGAGCAGGGAGACTGGCGGAGAGGTGTCTGCAACTGTAACAGGTTCGGCATCATCATGATCCACATGAGTGTCCACGGTAGGAGTCACAGCAGGTGAAGAATCCGAGCTGGGGGCAGACCCGAGGACGATGGAACAGAGGAGGGGACGAGAGAAACAGTAGGGTCCGAAGACAAGGGGGATGATGACGAAGGGTGTGGTGACATGGACGGGAAGAATTTTGAGTAGGCCGCATAAGGGAAGATGTTTTCATGAAACTCAACGTGTCTAGACACATAGATACGAGAGGTAACGGGCTCTAGACATAGATAGGCACTTTGTGTGGGAGAGAATCCGAGGAAGACACATGGAGTAGATCGAGGGGATAATTTGTGGGAGGAGTAAGGACGAAGCCAAGGATTCGATTGATCAGATAGACAGTCGTGGTGAATGCATAAGACCAAAATGAGAGAGAGAGGGACGCATGCATAAGAAGAGACATGCCAGTTTCGACTATGTGTCGGTGGCGACGTTCCGCGAGAGAGAGAGGGACGCATGCATAAGAAGAGACATGCCAGTTTCGACTATGTGTCGGTGGCGACGTTCCGAAATACCGTTGTGCTCGGGTGTGTGGGGTGGGGTAGTGAAATGAGAGATACCATGGGAGGAAAGGAAGGAGGCTAGGGAAATGTATTCACCTCCATTATCAGTGTAAAGTGTTTTGATTTTAGTGTTGAATCTGTTTTCGACAAGAGCTTTGAACTTCATAAACGTGTCAAGGACTTGAGATTTGGCTTTAAGTGGGTATAACCAAGAGTAACGAGTGAAATGATCAACAAAAAGGACATAGTATTTGAAGCCATCGATGGAAGCAAGCGGAGACATCCATAACGTCAGAAAAAGTATTTCTAGAGGCATAGAGGAAGTGATAGTAGATTGAGCAAAAGGAAGTTTATGGCTTTTATTACGAGCGCAAGAGTTGCAAAACATAATGGAGGAATTCCGAGACAACGACAAATGAAACTTAGACACGATATGCTTTAACATAGGAAGGAATAAATGACCTAAACGAGAGTGCCACTCGGACAAAGTGGACTTGACACTACTGAAAGCAACAAAGGTTGACGCAGAGGAGGGTTTGAGCGGCCACTCATAGATACCGTCTTTACTTTTACCTGTTAGGATTGGTGCCCCCGTGCTAAGATCCTTCACCTGAAAAAGATGTGGAAAGAATTCCACAGAAACTCCATTAGTATTACAAAGCTGGTTGACCGAGACGAGATTTTTATGAATCGATGGCACACAAAGCACATTAGTAAACGATAAAGGACGTGTGGTAGAAGGCATAGAAAAAGAACCCGTGTGAGTTATTGGTAGGGTCCAGCCATCACCAACAATCACATCCTCTCCTCCACGGTATGGACTATGAAGTGCCAGATTTTGAAGATCGGATGTGATATGATGCGAAGCCCCACTGTCAAGAAGCCACGAACCAGAATCATAGTACGGCGCGAGCGCATTGTGAGCCTGCGGTTGCCACGATCTGCCTGCATTGTTCCACGATTGCTGAGGCTGTGGAGGATGTTGAGGGCATCTCTTTGCACTATGTCCAAAGACTCCACATGCTTGGCACTTGCCTTGATACCCTTTAGATTGCGAGCGGTGTGATTGATGATCAGATGTATGGTCTCTACCTCGTCCGCGAAAGTGTTGTTGGGAACGAGTGTTGGTGTAGTGAGCAGAGGATGAAGCGGATTGTTTCGTAGCCATGACAGATAGGAGTTGACGTTGAAGAGGAAATGTCGTCAATGAAGGCTGAGATAGCGCAGGGAAGAGGGGCCGAATAAGGGGGTGGCGGCTAAAACAGGGTAGGCAGAAAAAGAAAAAAAAATAGGTTATTTTGTCTTATGACTTGGGCTCTGGTACCATAATAGCTAATGTATTTTCTTATTCCATAGCGAAGGGTTTACAAGACTATTTATAGACAATTGAAAACCCTAAGTAAGTAAACTTTCATTAATATAAAATATAAACTTTCCTAAATATAAAATATAAACTTTACTTAATATAAAATATAAACTTTCCTTAATAGACATAAAGTTTTGGTAGATTAAAATTACCACTAATAATGCCCGTATATAAGATTTAAAAAATCCAAAATCGTTCTTCTCTGTAAAGACCAAGACGTTAACTCTAGAACTTAACTACTGTGTTTTCAGAATTTCTAGATTTGGTAAAGTAGGGTTTTGGTGAAAGATGTTCAATTTAAGCTTTTGAAAATGGCAGCGTGAATTTGGAAGAAGGGACGGTGAAATCTCTAGTTGAAGAGGGGGGAGTAATAAAAGGAGTGAAGTACAAGATCAAGAATAGTGGTGAAGAGACAACTGCGTTTGCACCTCTTACAGTCGTTTGTGATGGTGCCTATTCCAACCTACGTCGCTCTCTCATTGATCCCAAGGTTTCAACGTTAAATTCTCTAGTTTTATTTCGATCTTACATGCAAGTATGTTGTCACGTTTCAAGTTTACAATAAGCTTCAAAATGCAAAATCTTGATGTAGGTTGCCGTTCACTCTTACCAAATTGGTTACATTACCAAGAATTGCCAACTCAAAGATCCAGAAAGCTTTCATCTGATAATGTCCGAGCCCTCATTTTCGATGATGTATCATATAGGCAGCGATGAGGTCCGTTGCCTAGCTGAAGTTCTTCCTGAAAACGTTCCTTCTGTCGCGAACTGCGAAGCAATTGCCTTCCTAAAAAATGTGATAGCTCCTCAGGTACATATTATTGACTATCAAATATAGGTTAGGTCTAACTAAACTCATAAATTGCTTGAAGTTTAAACTTATCAAATATTATATTTAGAAGTCCATAATTTATGTTCTATCTGATATAGAACTACACAACATTTGTTCTGATCGAATCATATCAAATATGAGATTAGGTCTATTTAACACCAAAAACTAATTCAAGAATTTAAAGTTGTTCAAACTATATATAGAACCATTGGTTCATATACTTACCGTCGTGGAACAATACAATATAACATATATGCTATTTTGATCCCACACTTAATCCATAAGATCGGTCTTCATAATGTTATCACCCTTCTTTTGGTGCAGGTACCTCCTACAATGCGGGACATATTCTTGAAAGGACTAGATGAGAATGCGGAGATTAAGACAGTTGCAACGAGAAGCATGAGAGATTCATTATCAGATAAGAAGGGAGTGATCGTGTTGGGAGATGCATTTAACATGAGGCATCCTATAATTGCCTCAGGGATGATGGTTGCATTGTCTGACATCGTTGTCCTTCGTGATCTTCTCAAGTCTTTGAACAACTTTAATGACGCTAAGAAGCTCTCTAAAGTTCTCAAGTCCTTCCACAAACTCCGTAAGGTGAGCTTCCATAAGATTTCATATCTACATGTTAAACTTATCCAAAGAGAATGATTATCCATGTGACTCACTTGGATTGTTGAATGTTAAAGCCAATGTCGGCGACTGTGAACACATTGGCTGATGCTTTTCATCGAGTGCTTCTTGCGTCGAATGATGAGGCGAGAGAAGCGATGAGACAAGGTAGCTTCAATTACATGTGTCGAGGCGGCATTTGCACAACAGGCATGATGGCTCTATTCGGTGGTTTGAACCCGAAGCCACTCTCTCTCATCATTCATCTCTTCGGCATCACGTGTGCCTCCATTGCCACTTTGCTTTCTCCCTTCCCTACTCTCCATGGAATTTGGCAGGCTCTCAGATTGCTTCAGGTATATACCATCTTTTTGCATTTTGAAATCTCATAAAGCATATGAACTTATTCAAAAATGTTAGTACTATAAATAAATTATATGTGCTCATTTTTATACATGAAATATAATGTTGGTTCAAAATAGTAAATGATATAGAAATATTACTTGCAAATTAACCCATAAGCGTAGATATAAGAATTGTCCTGCGCATATACATGGTATCACTCATTGGTCAATTTTGAAGTAGTGGCACTCATTTTTCAATTTTGAAGTAATTATCACGGTTTGCATATCATTATGGAGGTAATATGATAATTCATATATAAAAATTAAAAATAGTGATTATCTATAATTCTAACACTTTGAAACAAATCATGCCCTTTTATTAGATTTCCTTCTCCATTTAATGTTCTATTTCTAGCTTCTTTTCTCTTTTTATCACCACTATTAATGTTTTGATCTAATTTTTCGGGCAATATTATGTAGTTGTCTTTGGCAATGTTGATTTCACATTTGAAAGAAGAAGGAGTAGTACAAATGTTGTCTCCAGCAGCCGCAACCGCTTATAGCAAACGTTACATGACCGCAACAGTTGCCTAACCGTGGCCAAAGAACGTTTTTAATTATCTCATTAAAGCACTATCTATTTCGTAGTGTTCTTTGTTTGCTTGTCGTACAAACGTGTGAGATAATAAGGTTGTTGAAAGTAATATGCCTCTTATGTAATATTTCTACAGTCGCGGGTTTAAGTGCAATTATTAAAAGGTTTAATAATTATTTAAGAATCGAAAAAGTTTTCAGAATTAGATTTCATAATCTAAAATTAAACGAAACCCTAATAGCCGTCAGAGAGAAAAACGAAGAAAGAAACTGTTTTCGTTCATCGTAAAATCCCGCACCAAACATTGGTTGCAGATTCGATCTCGGCGTGGATACGCGTAGAGGGCTTGCACTATCAAGTCTTACATCCAACAATCAGAACTTTCAATGCAACAGGTATTACGAAATCGTTTCTAATTATGTTCGTCGTTAAAACCAAAAAATCAATCATTAAACATGACTAGATCTCATATTCGGGTTGATAAAAACATGCTTGCGCACCCTAAATCAACCCAACAGTGGTATCAGAGTGTCTGGTCATCAGTTAGGATTAGTTTTTGGATTTTTGGAAAAAATCGGATCGTATAAACGTAAAAGTCGTGCGCGCATAGTGCGCGCACACAAGAACAGTGCAGAGTGAGGGACAACCGTACGACCGAAACCCTAGCCGGCCGAAACCCTAGCCGACCGAATGAGGGTCATCGGTCGCGGGCGAAGGGTCGGCTGGCATGTCCAGGACCGAGGCGGCACGACAACTCCAACGCGAGTGGGAGAAGGGACGACGGTTCACACGATCGCTTCACAAGCGGTGCAACAGCGAGCGAGCGACGTGCAATCGCTCAGCGTCAGACGGTAACCCTGCTGGAGGCGGTCGAGCGAACGTCGACGTGTGAGATGGGTCTTAAGGGGGAGGGGGTTGAGCGGCGCACAAGTGGGCGAACCAGTCGAGGGTCGAGTAAGTGAGGGCGAACGGCGCGGTCAGGGTTTTCAGAAACCCAAACCGCTTCTTCGCCCGAGTAGGCGCTTCGTAGGCGCCGAGCCGGCGATTCACAGGCGCCCTCTCCAGCAGCTCTTCACGCCCGGAGCGGGCAACCGGCAACAGGGGTCGGCGACGGCGACTAGGGTTTTTCCTAACCTTAACCTTAACCCTAACCCTAAAAAAATTAAATTAAAATTAAAGAATTTTACTTTAAAAATTAATATTTGAGTTCTTAGACGATAAATTGTTTATCGTTAGACTTTTCCTTTATCGTAGACGTTTGAATAGGTTCTCGTTTACATGGTACGACCTGACTACCAGGAGGCATGTAGTTCAAGAATTTGATTCGTACGTCTATGACATCAGATGTCTAGTGGGAGGGAACAATTAGTTTTTGTAAACGCTTGGATTACTTGGGGGACATGAACTTAATTGTTATCTGCCCATGAGCTGAAGGATGAACTCAAGTATATCGATAGGAACGACCTGGCTACCAGGTGACTATGTGATATAGAGCCGAAGAAAATTCACTATAAATTTTATGGCGATAAAATCTATAAAGAATCTATTTTATATGTTTGGGAAACGTCTTGACTACCAAGGGGCTCAGGCATATAGTTATAGATTGATGCTAATTGGAAATAAGATTTCTAATGTTATTGTAACGTTGATTAGCGAAAAATTAAGTTCATATCTTTATGATATTTACGATGTCTAAATCTCTGCTGTAAATTTTTTCTTTTCATTTTCAGATCTCCTGAGAATGTCTCAGTTCAACTTGCGTCCAATCCTCGAGACCAACAAGCTGGTTGGTGAGAACTTTGACGAGTGGCAACGGAATTTGCGCCTGGTGCTGACACATGAGAAGCTGATCGATGTGATCGACAAAACGGCTCCTCTAGTGCCAGACCCAGCGAATGACGAGGCTTTCAGTGAATACACCAAGTACGAGGAAAAGTGCATCAATGTGAAGTGTCTCATCTTGGTGTCAATGAGTGGTAAACTCCACAAACAACACGAGCATATAGATGCCAAGCAGATCATGGAGCATCTTAAGAAGATGTTCGGTGATCAGAGTCTGACGACAAGGTCGAAGCTGTCAGAGACTTTGTTCAAGTCCGCTCTGAGTGAGGGTTCTCCTGTGGAAACCCATGTTCTACGGATGATCAGTCTGATTGAACAACTTGAGAAGCTGAGGTGTACCTTTTGCAAGGAGATGCAGCAGGAGATGATCTTGCACTCACTTCTGGAGTCCTTCTCCCCGTTCGTGGTCAACTACAACATGAACAAGCTGGACGTTAAGTTGCATGAGAGGATCGGGATCGATGTTGATGGTTTGGCAGTCCTCTTATCAGAAGAGAAAGGGCAAGAAGAGGCCCAGGACTAGGCAGAGTGCGCCTAAGACTAGTGTGACCAGGGCAAAGGGCGGTGCCACCAAGGCCGACCAATCTGATGCCGAGTGTTTCTTCTGCAAGAAGAAAGGTCATTGGAAGAGGAACTGCAAGGAATACCTGCAGTCTATGAAGGGCAAGAAGCCAGTTAAGATTCTTATAGAAAATATTTTAATGATTTCCTTAACTAGTATTGATTCATCTAGATGGGTATTGAATACCGGTAGTAGTTCTAACGTCTGCAATATGTTGCAGGGACAGAGGATTAGTAGAAGGTTCAAGAAAAGAGAATTCATTCTGAAGGTTGGTAACGGCGCAAGTGTCGCTGCTCTAGCTGTAGGATCGATTTCTCTTGTAATACCTACGGGCAAGACTTTGTTGTTAGAAAACTATTACTACGTTCCTAAATTTATTTCGAAAGTCATTTCGAACAATCTTTAGTAATAACATTTGCTATGTTTATCATGGTGATGATGCATATGTGAATGATTATTTGCAACAAGGGATTTATGTCTTACCTGATGTTAACATTGAACAAATTAACATGCATGTTTCTGGCCATAAGAGAACGGTAGATGATCGTCAAAGACAGACGTACCTTTGGCATTGTAGACTCGGTCACATTGGTGAGAAAAGAATAAATAGGTTGCAAAAAGATGGTCTCCTAGGAAATTTTGATTATGAATCATATGTAACTTGTGAGTCCTGTCTCACTGGCAAGATGACCAAATCTTCATTTAGTGGAACCGGAGAGACAGCTACAGAACTCCTAGGACTCATACATACAGATGTATGTGGACCTATGAGAGTTCAAACCAGGGGTGGATATTTATATTTCATCACATTCACTGATGATATGTCAAGATATGGATTTGTGTTCTTGATGAGACACAAATCCGAGTCTTTTGAAATATTCAAGAGATTCCGCAGTGAAGTGAAGAAACAAACCGGAAAGAGTATAAAGGTGTTGAGATCTGACCGGAGCGGTGAATATCCTAGTCATGAATTTGTCGATTATCTAAGGCAAAATGGGATTTTGTCTCAGTGGACTTCTCCTGGAACATAACAACATAATGGTGTGTCCGAAAGGAGAAATCAGACTTTATTAGATATGTTAGATCCATGATGGGGTTCACGAATCTTTCAATAAACTTGTGGGGTTATGCTTTAGAAGCAGTTGCTTACATCTTAAACAAGGTTCCCACTAAAGCGGTCTCTAAGACTCCATATGAGATGTGGAAGGGACGGAAACCAAACCTGAGACACATCAAGGTTTGGGGTTGTCCGACCTTCGTTAAGAGACTTCAGCCAGGCAAGCTAGATGCTAGGTCTGACAATTGTAGGTTCATAGGTTATCCCAAGAAAACTGTGGGATATTATTTCTACCATCCGTCTGAACACAAAGTGTTTGTGGCGAGAACGACAACTTTTCTTGAAAGGGATTTCCTTGAGGAAGGAATTAATGGTGGAGAAATAGTTCTTGACCAAATTCAAGAACGCGACGAACCAACACATGCTCAGGAACATGAGATGTCAAACGAGCGATCTTGGCTGGGTGATACATTGTTAGGCTCTGGGGTTTCTTCAAATGTTGAAGTGATAGAGTCCGTTCTAGAACAATTTTAGAAACTAGTTGAAGAACCTGTTCAGGAACAAGTCCAACAAGGTATCATAGTGCAGGTTGAACCTGCTGCACATGCTTCCTTGAGAAGGTCAACACGTTCCCATCGTGCACCTGAGAGACTCAATCTGATGGTGCAGGAGGACATGATCAGTCATAGAGATGACGATCCGTTGACTTTCCAATAAGCTATACAAGGCCCAGATTCTGAGAAATGATAGAAAGCCATGGAATTCGAGATGGAATCTATGAAGATCACAAAGTTTGGACATTGGTTGATTCTTCACAGGCTTCCAGACTGATTGGATGTAAATGGGTTTAAAAGAAGAAGATTGGAGCAGATGGGCAGATAGAGACCTATAAAGCTCGTCTAGTTGCCAAGGGGTATAGTCAACGAGAAGGTATTGACTATGAAGAAACATTCTCCGCTGTGGCAATGCTGAAATCTATTCGGATTCTGCTTGCGATAGCGGCATTCCATGACTGTGAGATTTGACAAATGGACGTGAAAACAACTTTCCTTAACGGAGAGCTCCAAGAAGAGGTCTTCATGACTCAACCTGAGGGTTTCACGTCGCCAACTCAAAGTCATATGGTATGCAAGCTTCAGAGGTCCATTTATGGACTCAAGCAAGCTTCTCAAAGTTGGAACATTCGCTTTAACAAGGCAGTTAAAAAGTTCAGCTTTGTTAAATGCAATGAAGAGCCTTGTTTGTACAAGAAGTTTAGTGGGAGCACGGTTGTCTTCCTTGTGCTTTATGTGGATGATATATTGCTCATGGGGAATGACGAACGCATGAGTCGGCTTCCCTAAGCTAGCGCAGTGGGAGCCATCATGTACTCCATGACGTGTATTAGGCCTGAAGTAGCCTATGCACTAAGTGTAGTGAGTAGATATCAGGCAGATCCTGGTGAGGAACACTGGAAGGTTGTTAAGAACATCCTTAAGTACTTAAGAAGGACTAAGGACCAATTCCTCATTTATGGTGGTTCTAACTTGGAGTAAGAAGGATTCACTAATGCGAGTTTCTCGACAGACAAGGATGACAGTCGATCCATTGCAGGCTATATATTTTATCTGAATGGAGGTGCAGTAAGTTAGAACAGTTCCAAGCAGGCTAGTATAGCTGATTCGGTGACTGAAGCAGAATATATAGCGTCTTGCGAAGAAGCTAAAGAAGCGGTTTGGATGAGCAAGTTAGTAAATGAATTTGGTGTGGTACCTTCGATAAAGGAATTCGTTCCTTTATTGTGTGATAACACTGGGGCTATTGCCCAGGCGAAGGAACCAAGGTCTCATCAGAAATCGAAACATGTTATGCGGATGTTTCACCTTATACGAGAGATCATAAAGCGTGGGGACGTGCAAATCCATAAGATGGATGGAAAGGAAAATAACGCAGATCCGTTCACGAAGGCACTTGGGTCAAAGGAGTTTGACAAACATAAGCTGAGGATCGGATTGAGAGAGATGACTAGCTGGCATTAGTTTATAGACATGTAGCGAGTTGTAATTTAGACATCGATTTCATTTTTAATAATATATGGCATTATTTTCATTTGATGAAGTTTCATAAGTGTATGACAAAGTCCAAGATTAAATCTGAAACTTGACATTATGATATTGATCTTAATAAAGAGAGGCAAGTTTTGGTATGATTTAATCTGAATTGTTCTTGTTCGTAGGAACACTACTCAGACTACAATGATACGGAAAGAACGACATGTATGTGATAAGTGTCTATGGAGATAGAAATTAGTAGATCTCTTTTACTGAATCACATACATGGGTGATACACATGATGATGTGATGGCTTGGGTCGAAGGAGAAGGAATCAAATCCGGGGAACGAGATTGATCACCGAAGAAATGCTAGCTCCTTTGCTAGGCAAGAATGAAATTCTCTCGATCCGGCTTCGATTTTTTTATAGCTAAGCAAAGAAATAGATAGAAAGTCAGGGAACAACTTGTAATCATAAAGATTGCCTTCTCCACTTTTGTAAATAGATAAGGGGAGTCGCTAGGCGAGAAGGCTAGACACACCTGCATTTATATGACCAGAACGAAGCCTATATCGGGAACAGAAAAGCAACATTAGGACTCTGTCTTATCCTTTATAGTTTGCTTAACGGCTCACTTTATAGACTAATCCTTCTTAACCTGTTGTTAACAAAACCTTTACACCTTGGCACCAACCAAGGAAAAATAGGAGAAAAGAGCAACTTCTCAAATTGGATCATTGGTCTCTGTGTACGTACCTCTTTTCGGTTGTTAGAGGCTTGTCGTTAGATAAGCTGGAGTGTTTATTGGCAGGGAGTGAGGGAATGGTCACCGAGATTGCTCTTGTCGCTGGTCGCCCCGCCCATATGGCACTATATGAAAAATGATTTCCACTAAGCTTGGATGGTTTCTCGGAAAGAGTAGATGCTGCCAAACTACTATTTGAATGAAAGCTCATTTCCTTTAAGAGATATGCTACGCCGCTTGGATTTCATTATCTTTTCTTTTTTATTCCTTTCCCTCTCTTTTGATGTCTTTCTTTTCACTGAACTGAACTGACCTAAAGGGATAAATGCTTAATGGTTAAATAACCAATGAACTATCATTAAGCTGTCCCCAAATATTTAGATAGTTAGTTTTTTTCCTTAGACCTGAGATCAACATAGTAACTAGCATCTTATATATTGTTCTTTGATTCTAGACACCTAGTATCTTAGAGTACTAGTTGAATAGATATTGGGAATAATTAGATATTTGCGGAGTTAGTGATTGATCAAAATGGGATCCGTCAACTCTTGGTAAGAGTTTGAGCTCTATGTTATCAGTAATCACAATGACTGTACGAATCTCTGGCCAGGGTACATTGAATGAATGAAGAAAGGTGTTTTTAAGGTTCATTCATCAGTCAGTTATGATTGACATGAAACATAGTTGATGATCCGTAAGGCTGACAGTTATGACCATGCCTAGGGATGCATCCGGAGCTATAAAGATGGAAGGAAATACTAACGTCAACTTTGTCCTGATTCGTTTTGGGTAATATTGTTACTCAAATGAGTAAGGATGTTGCTTCACGCTATCCAGTCATTGGGGAGTGTTGCTAGATGCCAACCTCGATTAGTTAATTAGTATAGACTAATTGGCTACCGGTTTAGTGATGAACCTACGAGGTCACACGCATACCAGTGTCTTGATATCTGCTTGTGATTGTTAGACAATCAGTGTGGAATACAATTATAGTTTTTCGCTAGCACCGAAGAACATAATTGTACTTGTTTTTCTTTTGGGGTAGTACATCAGATGTATAGACAAGTATATGTATGGAGTTACATGTACTTCAACTGTTTGAAATATTACGTAAAGACAAGTGGGAGATTGAAAGTAATATGCCTCTTATGTAATATTTCTATAGTCGTGGGTTTAAGTGTAATTATTAAAAGGTTTAATAATTTATTTAAGAAACGAAAACTGGTTTTCGGAATTAGATTTCATAATCTAAAATCAAACAAAATCCTAATAGCCGTCAGAGAGAAAAACAAAGAACGAAACCGTTTTCATTCATCGTAAAATCCCGCACCAAACGTTGATTGCAGATCCGATCTCGGCGTAGATATGTATAGAGGGCTTGCGCTATCAAGTCTTACATCTGACAATATAAACTTTCAAGGCAAAAGTTATTACGAAATCGTTTCTAATTATATTCGTCGTTGAAACCCAAAAACCAATCCTTAAATATGACTAGATCTCATATTCGGGTTGATAAAAACACGTTTCCGCACCCTAAATCAACCCAACAGTTGTACCAATCAATGAACACAGGTTTTTCAAAATTTGTTTACTTGAAAGTTTTTTTGCGTTTTAAGGTCCACTTTTATAGTGTATCATGAGATGAATAATATTCAACTATATCGAAAATATACACAATTTAAAACATTTTATTAGAATAATTATCCTTCAATGATTAAGTTTGAAAAATTGAATGAAACAACATAAATAATGAAATATGTATCTTGAATTGGTTTGATTGATCATTACTTACAAAAATTAAAAAATAAGGATAGGTTGATCATTCAGATCTTATTATGTTTTTAAAAAAATACTAACATTCAGAAATTTATTTGATGATATAGAAAAAATAAATATTATATTGTAAAGATTGAATATGAAAATATTAACTAACATATTATCACCGTCAAGAAATTATCAATTTAGAGGACATAATCCGTTGTGAAAAAATTTAAAAATAATTTTTGGATGATTTAGAGACGAATATATTGTGTTCATATATGGTCATTTGACATCCCAAAACATTAAAAATTCATCCGAAATTGGATATCGAAATGTCCATCCCGATTCCATTATGAAATATGTCCTAAAATGTTGTCTTCAATTTGTCCAAATCATTCACCTCGGTCACTTCAGAGAAAGTTTGAAAATTTATTGAGATATAAAATTAGGTTTCAAGTCATATAACAAAAATTCATTTTTTGACGAAATTATATTTGGTTGGATATTTATATTGGGGGTAGTTATTGGTGAAGACGAAAAAATATATTAAAAAAATAGACATTATTGGTTAAGAAACTGTATGTATTTCATGAAAGAAAGGTGTTTCATTTAACGAGCAAAAGGTTTTTCAATAGATGATTTTGAGCAAAGCGTAGGCTCTAATATATCATAGAAGTTATCAACACAAAATGTTAAAAGAAACAAGAGGAATATTCTTCTGCAATTACGCTAAGCGAACTCGAACAGTTAACATTCGTCATAGGGTAAACCATGACCTATCAAGCCCTTGAACTGATTCTACCATAAAGGTAAAAAAATATTAAGATATATGAGATTTATTTGATGATATACAAAAAAATATTACATAATAATATTGAATATGAAAATATTAACTAACATATTGTTAGAATTTGAGTGTTTAAGAAGAGAATAAGATGTTTGTAGAACTAAGAGAATAGAAAGAAGAATTAGGAATAAACTTTAATTCATTCCATAAGTTTAAGCATTACATAAGTGGTTCTATATATAGATATCATAAGCTGAATTTAAACTACAATTAGAAGTAAATAAGTACAACATAATTAATGAATTTGTCCTCATCTTTCACGGCTAAAGAGGAGAAAGGGACAGCTCCTTGTTGCTTGGTTTCTTGAGTTGCATATGTGATTCTAATTACTCAAAAATAGCAACATCCCTTTCCTTCCGTCCAACGACGTTTTATTTAATCCTTAGGGGATTATTAAGAACTAATCTATCCATATATGATTAATCTCATATATGTAGAATTAATTCTTAACACTCTCCCTCAAGCTTAACTATAGTGTACTACTATTGATAAGCTTGACCCATGGCTCCTTGCCTCATTAAAACCTAAGTGGGAAAACCCAATGGGACAAAACCATACCTAGGAAAAAGAGTAAAATTTTATTGCCATGTTAGACATATCATGTCCGAATGTTTGTGATTCCAAGCCGAGAGAATATGGACTCACAATTCTTCTTGCTTGTAGCCTTGGTGAGAATGTCGGCCAATTGATCTTCACTTCTTGTATAGCACGGTAGAATTACTCCTTGTTCAATCATTTGTCTAACCTTGTGATAATCCACTTCAATGTGCTTTGTCCTCTCATGAAACACCGAATTGGACGCAATGTGGATGGCGGCTTGGTTATCACAATGCATTGTAATGGGAGATGATGTCTCATTGCCCAAGTCCGTGAGAACATTTCTAATCCATACTAACTCATTGGTTAACTTCCTCATTGCTCGGTACTCGGCTTCCGCACTTGAACATGAAACCACCTTTTGCTTCTTGCTCTTCCAAGTAACTAGATTGCCTCCTATAAATGTGCAATAGCCCGTGGTTGAGAACGCCGCCGGAAGGCTCGCCGGAACCCTAGTTATGGTCGCCGGAAAGCTCGCCGGAAATCACCCTAGGAATCACCCTAGAGAGCATTTTCTGTTTTACTCCTTGATCCTTTGTTCAACTTAAATAGATTAGGATCCGTCCAACCATCTTCCAATGATAAGTTGTTGGAGCTTGCATATATTGGCTCACTTGGTTCACCGCAAAACAAATGTCCGGCCTTGTTATGGTGAGATAGATCAATTTCCCAACCATTCTCCTATAGAGTTTAGGGTCTTCAAACGGCTCATTATCTATCTCCCCCTTACGCATCACTTTGTATCCATCTTTTAGTGGAGTTCTTGCTATTCTTCCTTCCATTGTACCTAGCTCATTCAACATATCAAGGGTGTACTTTCTTTGGGATAGAAATAGTCCTTCCTTAGAACGACATATTTCTATTCCTAAAAAGTACTTTAGTTCTCCTAAATCCTTAATATCAAACATAGTTTTAAGATATACCTTAGTGGCTTCCACCCCTTCTATATCACTTCCCGTGATGATTATATCATCAACATAGACAAGCACCACCACGATTCCCTTTGAGCTTGGCAATGTGAATAGAGTATGATCGGCCTCGGATCTTCTAAAGCCACGTCCATTTAGTGTTGTGCTAAGCTTGTGGTACCACGCCCTTGGGGATTGTTTAAGACCATAGATCGCCTTAGTCTTAAAACATTTCCCGGTTTCACTATGTGTTCTAGCCCCGGAGGCGGATACATGTAGACCTCATCTTCTAATTCCCCTTGTAGAAATGCATTTTTGACATCCATTTGCCAAAGATTCCACTCAAGGTTCACGGCAAGGGAGAGTATGATCCGAATAGTATGGAGCTTTGCAACGGGAGCAAATGTATCTACATAGTCTTCTCCATACACTTGTGTGAATCCTCTTGCCACGAGTCTTGCTTTATGCCTTTGTGCTCCTCATCCAAGTTGGCCATGAAGACTTGATGTTCATGAGGGTACACGGCTAGAGATCATGTTGCTTGAATTGGATGAGCTACCGCTTCACAATTGTAATACACTCTTTTTACCTTCCTTAGCCTTGCGCTTCTTCTCAATCCTTGTACCACTTCTTGTGTTTCAACCCTCGGCTCCTCTTGTACCTCGGCCTCATTTACATCTTGTACTTCTTGTACCTCGGCAATTCCTTGATCATGAGCTTGATGTTCTTCCTCTTGAAAGTTCATCTCATCCATGGCATTTATGTCAGCCTCGGACTGTCCATTTTCATTTCCCCCTTAATGATCAACCGTATTGCCTTCTTGTGTTCTTTCTTCCTCAAGTCCGGCTCTTTCTTCCTCAAGTCCGGCGCTTCTTGGTGTTAGATGGATGGTTGCGTTCCTTCTTTGTAGTTCAACGGTTCCTAACCCAAGTGTCTCCAAAATTTTCTTGAGGTTGTTATCTCGGTCCGAAGGTGAACTAGCCAAGTCCTTTATATTTTCCCAATTTTTCTCATCATAGAACCCTTTGTCTTCCATGAACTTGACATCTTTGGATACTAGAACTCGCCGTGTAGAGGGATCATAATACTTATACCCCTTTTGGGTAGTAGAATATCCAATGAACATAGCCTTTGTGCTTCTCACCTCTAGTTTGTTTCTTTGTTCCCCGGGTACTAATACAAAACATACACAACCAAAAACTCGTAAGTGGTTAATAAGAGGTTTAGTTTTGTTTAATACCTCAAATGGGGAGAGATCTTGTAGGACTTTTGTAGGGCTTTGGTTTATAACATAGCATGCGGTTAAAACCGCATCTCCCCAAAACCTTTTTGGTACACTTGTATGGAACATCATAGACCTTGCCACCTCCATTAGATGTCTATTTTTCCTCTCGGCTACACCATTTTGTTGGGGAGTATATGGACAGCTTGTTTGGTGGATTATGCCATGCTTAGATAGATGTAATTTGAAGGTTATGCTCATATATTCTCCACCATTATCCGATCTAAAAATTTTAATCTTGGCATTAAAATGGTTAGTAACATAGTTTTGAAAATTTATAAATGCTTCTAGCACCTTATCCTTAGATTGTAACAAAGTAATCCATGTATACTTTGATTTTTCATCTATAAAAGTGACAAAATATTTATGGTTTTCTCTAGATAGGCATGGGGTTGTCCCCACATCAAAATGCACAAGATCAAAACAATTTTCATAGTTTGTGAGAGATTTAGAAAAAACAGTTCGACAATGTTTCCTAGAATACAAGCCTCACATTCATCCGATTTAAAAGAAACATTAGGCAACATTAAGCTTAAGGCACGGGCATGTGGATGTCCTAATCTAGCATGCCAAATAACATCATCATAAGAGATTGAAAAAGTTTTGAAAATATTAGAAGCATTAAAAACATCCAAAATTTGTCTTAATACCTGAAAAGAAACCTCATTAGGACTAAAAATCACATTACAATTTAAATCATTTGTGGTTCTTTTAACCGATAACAAATTTGATGGAAACTTAGGCAAGTATAATGCTTTTGTATCTTTTTCAAATAAATTAAGAATTCCCTCACCTTCTATTGGAACCTTGTAACCATTTGCTACTATGACACTACCTAAGGCCGTTTTAATATTTCTTAAGAGATTAGCATCACTAATCATATGATGAGAAGCTCTGGAATCAATTAATAACGGTTTAATATTTTTAGATGCAAGAAAACCTTTACCCTCTTTATTACCAGAATTCTCCTTCAAGGCTTTGATGAGTGCTTCAATGTCGGACTTCTTGACCATCTCAGCTTGAGCATTTATCATGTAGGCGGCCATAGTCTTGAATTCATCCCCATGATTTTGAGAAGAAGATGCACCGGTCGGCTCTCCTTGTGTTTTGTTGGAAAAGTGAGCTCTTTGGTTCTTGAAATTATTTTTCCTTGGTGGCTTGAGGTGGGGATGAAGGATCCAACATTCTTCTTTAGTGTGTCCTTCCTTTTTGCAATACGCACATTTTTTGAATCCTTGTTTGCCGCCAAAGCCTCCAACGCCTCCTTGTTGAAAATGTCCCTTGTTTGCTAGTTGAATCATCTCGCCTTTGACTCCAAATAAGCCAAGTGACCCTTCTTCTTTTTGAATTTGAGCACACACATCCTCTAGGGTTGGTAGAGTGTCGGACCTAAGGATGTGCTTGATAACATCATTATAGGCGGGACTTAGGGTGAAGAGGAGACTAAAGACTTTATCTTGTTCTTTCCTCTCATTGAGAACTTTTGGATCAATGGAGCTCGGCCTTAAGATGTCTAGCTCCGCCCATAAGGACCTAAACCTCCCAAAATATTTGTTGAAGGTCATCCCTTCTTGTGTGAGATTGTTGATTTCTCTTCTCACTTCATAAATCCGGCTTATATTGGAGATGTTGCCGAAAACCTTCTTGAGGATATCCCATAATTCCTTTGCACTTTCATAATAGGAATAGGCTTCAAGGATTGATGGCTCAAGGGTGTTTTCCGAGTCCATGGTGATAATTTCTTTTCCATATTCACCGTGAGATGTTACCTTTGGAGCTTCATTTTCTTCAATATGCTTCCAAAGTCCTTTACCTCCTAGGACTGATTTGATTAATCTTGACCATAATAGGTAGTTTGGACCTTTGAGGATTATGGGAACAGCCATTTTTGTGCCTTCCATATCCATTTTGCTTGTAAAGAGATTTTAGTGATTTTGGGACTGTTTTGAATAAAAAACGGACAGAATATGAGAAGAGAGATCGAGAGTTTGAGCTTAGAAATACAAGAGAATGATGAGAGAATAAATTAAAACCGCTCTGACACCATGTTAGAATTTGAGTGCTTAAGAAGAGAATAAGATGTTTGTAGAACTAAGAGAATAGAAAGAAGAATTAGGAATAAACTTTAATTCATTCCATGAGTTTAATCATTACATAAGTGGTTCTATATATAGAGACCATGAGCTGAATTTAAACTACAATTAGAAGTAAACAAGTACAACATAATTAATAGCTTGATTGCTGAATTTGTCAACTACAATTAGAAGTAAACAAGTACAACATAATTAATGAATTTGTCCTCATCTTTCACAGATAAAGAGGAGAAAGGGACAGCTTCTTGTTGCTTGGTTTCTTGAGTTGCACATGTGATTCTAATTACTCAAAAATAGGAACATCCCTTTCCTTCCTTCCAACGGCCACCTTTGACTACCAAATATAGTTGTGTGTGTTTTATTTAATCCTTAGGGGATTATTAAGAACTAATCTATCCATATATAATTAATCTCATATATGTAGAATTAATTCTTAACACATATTATCATTATCAGACATTATCGATTTAGAGATGACAAATCCATTGTAAATCATTTAGAAATAGATTTTTAGACAATTTACAAACGAATATAATATGTTCTTCTATGATTATTTAACATCCCAAAATATTAGGAATTCATCCAAAATTGGATATCGAAAAGTCTATCCCAATTCCATTCTGAAATATGCCCGAAAGTTTTGTCTCCAATTCGTCCAAAACATTCACCTCGATCACTTCACAGAAAGCTTGAAAAATTAGTGAGATATAAAATTAGGCTGCAAGACATATAAGCAACAAACTTTATGTGGAGATTTACAAGTCTAAATGTTGCAAGGTATGTTCGATTATACTAAATGTTAAGACGACCACATGCAAATATATGGTAAAGAATTGTCTACATTGTCAAATCAGGGTACAAGCTCACATAAAATTTCATGTCGAGATTTACAAGTCTAAACCTAAGATCAATAATCTATTAGAACTGTTGATTGATCATGAGGGGAAATTATAATAAAGGAAAACAAATCAACTAATTTAGAGAGAAAATGTTGCTAATATGATATTGCTTATGAGCGTTTTTTTCTTATTAGTTGAGCACAAGATGTTTAGAGAGACAATGCTCTATGCAAACCCAAATCTAAAAATGATCTGTAGAAATATTGTTGTTTTGATTTTTTAAAATGCTATGAGTATGAGAAAAAATTGTTAAAGATGGAAATTAGAATGTTTTGTAATATAATTTGTTTAACTATGGTTTGTCATCAAATTTTTTTTTTTTGAAAAACATTAGCCACGAAATATACAAATGTCTTATAAGACATTATGTTGATCAAAATAGAATTTGGCTAGCAAGATATTGTCATTTACTATTTTACGTCCCTTGCATAATATAATGGAAATATCGAAGAGACAACCCTTTGTTTGAATGATTGAGGTATTGAGGATAAGATCTTTTTTATTATCGTAGATAATTCTACATCGTATGATAGTATGATGATCATCCTAAAACATCGTTTGTAAACAAAAATTTTGTTGATGTGTGGAGGAGATTATTTTCATCTAAGAAAGTAGTGCATTTATATTGAACCTTATTGTGCAAAGTGAAAAAAAAAATTGAAGATGCCTTGGAAAATATTAGAAAAAATATAAAATTTTTAAGAAAATCATAAACGATATAGAATATATTTGAAGAATGTGTAAAACAACATGACATTGAGATTGAAATTTTATTTTCTAAAGATACGAGTATTCACTGGAATTCAACTCATGTCATGTTTAATAATATTGATAATTAAGATCCACCCAATGAAATGTCTGTGATCTCTTTTGCTTTATTTAAAGAAATTAATACATTTCCAAATGTTATTCGTAATATAACTACATATTAACGATGTATTAACATCAATGTTATAATTTTAAAAATTAAAGAATATATATAAATATATATCAACACGTTATTATTCTTTTAAACATTATAATTTCTATATTGCGTAAAATAATTAATAATATTATAGTATAATTCCTAATAAAAAAATTAAAATTAAAAATAAATTATAAATAATAACGCATTGTTGGGATAATAAAATTGTGAATTTTCAAAATTGTGTTATTTTTTGTTCGTAAATTATTTTCGTTTATGATTCGAGTGCATACAAATATCTTTCAAAAAGTTCCTTTATAATTCCAAAAAGAATAGAGTTTCCTTAAATCTATTTGCAAATATGACTAAATTACTGTCGGAAAATCCGTAAAAAATATATTTATATAAAATATTAGTAAACATTATTATTCTTTAAATCACTATATTAGTCAAAGTAATAATATTACATTATCATGCATAAAAATTTGATATTTTAAAATAAAAATAAAAATAATTATGTTAGAACAAATAGTAGATAATCTTTATTCAACTTTAACACACAAAAAAATTATTATAAGATTCATGAGGACATCTCCATTTTAAATGCAACCATAAATAAATGAACAAATTGTCTAGACGCAAATATCTAGACTATCTTAAGAGATGTACGGACAACCTATTATAACATTTCCACTAAAAAAATCTTTCATCAGGATTGGAAATATCCACCATCATCCTTCCCAATGGAATCACATCTATCAATATTCAAAACAATAAAAAATATACTTTATTAAAACTAAAATCTCAATACACATCAGAAATCCAACAACATAAACATAACATCTAGAGATATTAATTAACATACATTCAAAACTAAAAGATAAGTAAATGCTATTCGATAAGATTCCGATATAACCCTTTACATTTGTTTTCTAGTTGTCTTGTTTATCCTTGTCCTCTATCCATCCACAAACATATATGAATGAGTACAATTAATCTCACTATATGAGATTACCACACACTCCATCCATAGTAAAGTACTTAACTATGTAAATATTAATACTAAAACACTAGTACCTAGTCATGATCACCCCCCACAAAATTCCTCTAGACCCTAGTCGACGTAGCACTTACAAGGTCTACGTGACCCTAGCCTTCTAGCTTAGCGCTCAAAATATCTCAATGAATCCTAATTGGCATACAAGTGTTCATATATTCCCATCGAATTTCAGCATAGTATTAGCGTTCTGAAGGTCCATCAACTCTAGCCTCCTGGCTCTGTTGCTTACAAAGTTCAATCGAATCCAAACACGGGGCTGCACTACCCATCGCGATCCCAATGCACCATAGTACTATCGCATATGACTCATTCTCCCTTATGTAATGCACTCACTTTATCCTCAAGTCTCTCATCCATTTTCCATCTTTACATAAGCACCACAATTGCAAAATCGAACTTCATGGTCCTCTTCGATCTTAAAGCTCACTTGGATTTCATTGTGCTTATTGAGGTCTTGGAATTTCTCGAGGAATATAGGATACAGAAACATAATCATCCCTTAAACAAGAGATCTAACTACTCAAACGTTACCTGAATTCCAAAAACCAAATTTTTAACAAAGAAAAAACTCAAGCTACATACCTGAGTAGAGATGTTCTAGCTTATATTTTTACTTGATTTTTTCCATCATATGTTTTGTAGGAGTGATTGGTTGAGCTAGCAAAGTGTTTAGTCGAGAACTACAAACAGAAAAGTTAAAAATCCTAGAAGCTCTTGTTGATGAGAATTGGCCACGAACTTTGGCTTTGTCGTCTTTTTACTCGTAAACCCTAAGTATAGTCTCAAATCCCACTGAAACCTGCCATATGACATGAACGCCAATTCTTCAAAATTTCAATGATCGAATGTATCCCTTGTTTTAACATTCCATCCTTCTATTTATAAATTCTTAAATTTTCTAGGGTTCACGTGCATCCAGTTAGAACACACCCTACCCTAAAATGTATCTGATTCGAAGTAAAAGCGTTAAATTGAAAGTTATACAATGTGGAATCTTACCTTGTTTTCAGCGTTTCCGACGATGACAATATTTCTCCCAACTATGGTGTTGGTTGTTCAGTGACTGTGAACCATGCACTAGCATATATAACTTATTCATTATCTTCTTCCCTCTTGCATCTCTCTCAATTTCTATTTCTTTTCTACGAAGCTTATCTTATTTTCTCATCCTTTAATCTTCCTGAATGCTCTCGCCATGGACATTCCAAAACATCTCATTAATAAAATATTTCATTTTTATTCTTTTTTCTAAAACATGTATTACACCTAGCACCTAGAGATAATCTACTAAAAAAACAACGAATACAGAGTGACGTCTAGACGCCGTCTAGAGTGATATGAACTAGAACAACGTTCTATTATTAGAAGGATGTAATTGAACTAAAACCTCGTAGCAACTCGATAGCAGATCTGTAACTTATCTCTCTAAGAAAAGACGTCCTAAATCCCAACTACAACCTGACTAAATAACTCATAACTCAGCGAAAAAATGTCATAACATTTGTTCTAGTGTTGATAAGTCAATGAACACTCAGAATCTCTCCAAGAGTTTGATAACACGTAATCCGTTGTAGTTTTTATATCATTCTTAGGTCTAGTTTTAGGTAGATTTGTTAGATTTCATTCATTTATCGAGTCTATTTGAGGATTTCATCTACATTTCGTGTTTTGTGTAGGAAACGAAGACCTGACGAGAAACACGAGAGATATCGGCAATTTAACCCCAAAATGACAAGGTTCAACTTGTGCAAGGCCGTGGATTGAAGAGAACGTGCAAACACCGAGCGAAAGGAGCAAAAACAACATTTTAGGTCATGCATGCTCGGGCTTTAGAAGGTGCCCGCTCGGGTAATTGATGCCATGACAACCCCGTAGCTTTACACGACTCGGGTGCTCAAGGAACATGGTCAGGCATGTGTGCCCGATCGGGTGGAAATGGAGTGCCCACTCGGGTTAATTGTCATCAAGATGCGCCGTAGGTTTGCACGACTCGGGCTGAAGAAGGACACGTTCGGGCATGAGTGCCCGATCGGGTGAAAATTTCTCTTTCTCTTTCTATGTCGAATTTAGATTTCTTTTGTGTTTCGTTTCCTGAGTTCATGTTCAAGTAGATCTATTGCCATAGGTTAGAGAGTATTGCCAACATGTAGAGAAGTCTTGTGCTTAATGAATGGTGGATCTTAATGCTTTCATACTTGTACGCCACTCGTTATGAATGAATTCGGTATTTTATCATGTTTTCAGATCTTATGGTTGTTCTTAATGCTTTCATTACCTGTACGCCACTTGAATGAATGATGTTAGGAGTCTAATAAACCAACGCCAGGGCATTAGACTTTGGAACTTAGCCATGATTTAGGGTTTAATCGGTTTAGAATCTACGCCAGGTCAATCGGTTAAATCTAGGGATTAGGATAGCGGTCGTAATGCGTCTATCCATGTAAGATGCGCAATGGATACATTGGTATATGCATGCTAGATAGTGGACAAGTCTACGCCAGTCAGTTCCTATAGTAGAGCTTGAATTCCCTGAACTCATGATAGTACCTTAGACCAATTATCTCGTTAGAACTTCGTTACATCGTTGTGCAACTCTTGATACCTATGGTGATTTGTCGCTGAGTTATCCCTTTAGTTTAGTTAGTTTGCATTTGCATTTGCATTCCATCCATTATTTTATTTCACACGTCTTATTCATTAGTTTAATAGCTTATAAGTCGCATCAATTCCTTGTGTTCGACCCTAGTTGCTACACGATCCGTATCCTTGCGGAAGCGTTAGTCTAGGTAATTTATTACTTGAGTCTACGCACATCAAGTTTTTGGCGCCGTTGCCGGGGAATTGATCACGATTTTAGGGTTATTATTACTTTTGAATTAAGACATAGTCTTTTCCGGAGTCTTCATTTGTTTTTCGTTTTTGCTTTGTTTCTTATAGAGTCAAAAAAATTAAAAAAAATTATTATTACCCCGCGGAGCTTAATCGAATTTTGTTCTTTATTTTGCGAGGTAACATGAACAACATCAACTCTTGGAGTGCCGATAAAGCTGAGATGAATTATCAATTTTCCGAACCTCGTCATATGCTATCTAATTCATACCGTCCACATTACTCGGAGCAATCATGGGATCAAGACGTTTGGGGGTATGAAGAAGAGATCTATGAGAGTTACAATCAGCATGAATTTGGGAGCTTTCAGCCATGGACGCAACCTCAAATTCAGAATTATCCATCATATGTGCCCCCATGTCCGCAGCAAGAAGTTAATGCCAATATTATGTCCATGCTCGCTCAAATCGCACAAGGGGAGAAAGAAAATCATGCCTTATTTGAAGAGCTGCTAGCGAGTTATAGAGACATGAATAATGAGGCTAAGGAGCTGATAATGCACGTAAAGATCTTAGGCAATAAAGTTGCACAACTCGCTGCAAATACCTCCGAACCACAAGGAGTTCCACCAGGAAATTTTGGAAACAAATCCTCATGAGCATTACAAAGAAATTTACTTAAGGAGTTGTAAGACGGTGGATCAGTCCATTCTTCCAACATTTGAAAAGGGAGAATCATCTAGGGCAGTAGCGAGAGAGACCAGCAACATCAAAGAGCACAAAGAGGAGGAAGAAGAGCCTAAATATGTCAAACCTGAACCTAGACCTCCTCCCTTGCCGTTCCCACAACGTCAACGCATAAAGACGGTAGATAAGCCAAATCCCTCGATATTTGAAAAAGGAGATGAATCTAATACAGAGGATAAGGCTATGGACATTGATAAGAATATGACGAAA
>CM071868.1:36925251-36965291 GCA_036759665.1 Gynandropsis gynandra | reverse complement strand
TTCTACTATTGATTTTACACGTCTTATTCATTAGTCCAATAGCTTTAGAGTTGCATCAATTCCTTGTGTTCGACCCTAGTTGCTACACGATCCGTATCCTTGCGGAAGCGTTAGTCTAGGTAATTTATTACTTGAGTCTACGCACATCAGAGTTCGATAGCTAAATCTCAAAAATTATTAAATAAAATTCACTCTCAATTCATCAAAACATAATTTTTAAAATTCCATACGATGGGTACCATATTTAAAAGACTTAACATAATGGAATTTTTTTTATAAAATAAGCTAACTTAACAAAATTCGGTAAAATTGTTCTTTGAATGGTCAATCATAATGTCGATCACTGCATAAGTAAACCCTAAAACATAGTAGTTGGAATCTATTCTAACCTTCTGATGCGGAAGAAATATTGGCTCCGCCAGAAGTGGCACAAAGATAAAAAAACGAGATGCAAGCTAAAGAAACGTTGTGATGTGTTCGCTCAAATGGATATGAAATGTTGAATAAAGACCCCATTAGTACATCAAGGAACACTTGAGAAAGCCAAAAATCATTCACTACAAGGAGAGGAGTCGGAGAGGAGAAAGAAAGTAGAGGATCATACAATGCTCGACCAGAATGCTCAACTAGAGCAAGAAACGCTCAACCCCAAACAATTTCTCTTGACCAACATACTTTATCTTTTCGGATGTTAGGATTAAGACTTATGTGACGCCCGACCAAGTGATTTGACGCTCGACCAAGAGATGTTATCGAGAATTTTTGTCTAATATAATTAAAATTATTTATTTTATTCAGTTTTCCGTTATTGTTTAGTCTTTCCAAATAGGGAACCGTTTTATGACATGTAAACTAACTAATAATGAAATAAGAGTGTCTTTTCTTTGCTATTTCTTGATATTTAGCTAATGAACTCTTGGAGAGATTCAGATTGATCGCCGACTTATCAACACTAGATCGCAAGTGTGATGTCTTTCGCTGAGTCATGATTTTCTAATCGGGTTGTAGTTAGGGTTCGAGATATACTTTCTTAGGGAAGAAAAGTTCAAGGTTTTCCTATCGAGTTGCTAGGGGGCTTCATTCTATTTCCACTCATATAAGAGAAGAATATCAGTTTAGGATCATATCAAGTGGTATCAAAGCCACATTCTTGCGCTGATCTATCTTTCTATTAGTTTTTTATATTTAATGGATTCGGTTTACCTTTTTTCCTTTTGGTCGTTTTAGAAAAGAAATGCTAAAATAAAAAAGAAAGAAAAAAAGAAAGGGGCGGAAAAAGAAAAAGAAAAAATAAAAAAAAAGAAAACAAAAATGGAAGAAAGGAAAAGAACTTGGAAGAAAAGAAAATGAAAAGAAACAGAAAAAGTAGATAAAATAGAAAAAGATCTTAGAAAAAAATAAAAGTGTCTAAGTACTAGATTAAGAAATTTAGTCATAGAGACGACGTTCTTTGTTTGTAGAGGAACATGAGATAATAAAAGATGAATCACCTATAGTTAGTAAGTCTTGAAATTACACGACACGGAGGAGCAACTATTGAGGGATGAAGGGTGTGAAAATGTGGGTAACCATGAAGTAGATCACGATAATAATAGTGAGGTTTCAAACAAACCTATACAAAGGCATCTGAGAGCACACCCGTGAGAATAATGTTTCGTTCTGTGAAAAAAAAGAGAGAACATGACATATTCATAAACTGATGAATGTGTTTACACACAAAGAGTTATCTAATTTTTGTTTCTAACTAATTGCAAGGTTCTCGAGATAGTTTCTGAAAGAACAAACCACCGGAAAAGAGAAGAGACATAGATTTGGTGTGGTCAAGAAAAATGTGTAAGTGCAGGTGCAGATAGAAAGCCTCCTAAGAGAAACCAATCGTATCTTCTAATGCTAGGAGATTGACCTTTTACAGTCCGCAAACACATCAACCCTAACACCTACAAAGCGAGTTACCCACTGAAGGACTAGACTTGAGGACTAATCATTTTCAAAAGGATGGGATGATAAATACGAGATCTTGGATCTGCCACAAGTTGCCCAAGGACAAACAATGGCGCAAGGTAAAGGAACATCGAGATGTATATGCTTAAATCAATATGAAATGATGGATAAAGACCCACAAGAACATTCAGAAATACTTAAGAAAGACTACAAGAGACCACTAAAAGGAGAGGAGGCCGACAGAGCTAGAAATCGGAGGACAAGACGATGTGAAACCAAAGCAAAATGGGCTTTCATGGATGGACAGAGAATGAAGATGTGGATGACAAATATGAAGCATGTTTCGTGGGTCACCGTTGGTTCTTCTAGAGAAGTACACTTAAGTATATATTTCAGTAAGTCTCGAGACGTTATTTTATCAATTGTATTGGGATTTTTAAACGTTTAGAATATTATTTCAAAAATTATTTTTTATATTTATCGAGTGTGTGATACATGGCCACCCATGGGGAAAATGGTAGATATTCCAATCTCAAAAGAGGATTATGGGTTGGGGTGTTACAAAGACACCTTTGAGAAAGGGTGAGTTGATCCCACCATGGTAGTGCATAGACACTCAAATTGGTTGTTGACAGTTTCATCTTTTTTATTTTAGAGTATTGATGGCAGTCGAAATCATATTTGTCTTCTGCTCTCACTACAAATAAGCTTATGCATTACTCCAACAATTGAACGTATGAATCTTTATCATCAATTCAATCACTCGTGTGTTGATTAGGGGCGATCATACTCCTCATCTAGCACCTCAACCTATTGATATTCATCCATGTCTAGAGGATATAGATTACGAGTTATGTTTGGTCTCCTTTGTTGTGGCTCTCCACGTGCTATTGCTTCCACCTAATTATGTCGTTGGTTGGCAGTAGTGAATTTTTGCATCATGTGTCTGATTCATCCATCATCCATTGCAATTGTGGTTTCAACTAAGTGGCTCCCTCACCTTGCGGTGGTTCATCGTGATTGTTCCCAAGGCTAGATATAAAAAATATAAGAATAGAAAAGATGAAAGAAAAAAAGATGAACGAAGCTCACGATCTCTTAGAAAAATGTGTTTTGTTCAATTTTCACTCGTTTTCATGTTTTTCCCTTGGCTTTCCCTTTTTTATTTATTTTAGAACTCAAGAACGACTCGAAGTGAATTCTCAATAAATTCAAACTAAATATTGACGCTACAAGTCTATAACATCGACATTATATCTAATATTAGTAATCTACGTTCATTCTATTTTTTTTATCTAAAACTCCTTTTATTTCTTTTGTATGGGATAACTTCAAAAATACCCTCGTAGGGCTAAAAGACTTCAAAAATACCCTTCCCGAAAAAAAAATCGCTTCAAAAATACCCTTATAAATGCTAAAATTCCTAAAATACCCCTTGCGACCCTTTTACCCAGTTTGACCCAATTTGACCCTGCGACCCAGTGACCCAGTACGACCCTGTGACCCTGCGACCCAACGACCCAGTCCGACCAAGTCCGACCCTGCGACCCAGCGACCCTGTCCGACCTTGCGACCCAGTCCGACCCAACCGACCCTATGACCCTGTCCGACCCAGCCGACCCAGCGACCCTGTCCGACCCTGCGACCCAGTCCGACCCAGCCGACCCTGCGACCCAGCGACCCTGTGCGACCTAGTCCGACCCAGTTCGACCCTGTGACCTAGTGCGACCGCCGGAAACTGCCAGAAATCGCCGGAAAAGGTCAGAAATTGTCGGAAAACGGTCGAAATCGCTGAAACTCACCTGAAAATCACCGGAAATCGCAAAAAATCACCGGAGGCTCTGGGGAAGTCGGAATAGGAGAGCACTCATCTTGGGAAAATCGCTAAAAACGCTGGAAATCACTGAAAATGACTGAAACATTGTTGGAAATCGCTCGAAAATTGCTGCAAACCGCTCAAAATAGAAGGAAATCACTCGAGAATGGAAAGAAATCACTCGAGAATTGAAGGAAATCGTTCGAAAATAGAAGGAAAACACTCGAAAATGAAAGGAAATAGCTCTCTACTTCGTTTCCCTCCTCTCAATTTTCGTTTTCCCTCTTCTCATATTTGTCTTTCCCTCCTTTGTATGTGTTTTTCGTTAAGGGCACATATATCTTTTCTCCAATTTTTTTTTCCATCAGATTTAAGAGGGTAATTTTGAAGTGTTTTAGCCCTAAGATGGCATTTTTTATATTCTCCCCTTTTGTATCCCTTCCTTTTTTTGTGTTTTTTTCTTTATTTTTTCCTTTTTTGGTTTCTTCCTTTTTCCTTTTCTTATTTTCTCTGTGTTTTTTGTTTTGTTTTTTCCCCTTTTCTCTTTTTAACTCTTTTTTTGTTTTTCATCTTCTCTTCTAAAACATTAAAAACTAAGCTAAATTCCATTAAATTGAATCAAAAGACATAAAAAATGAAATTTAATATACTAACACAAGAATGGAGTTCTGATACCACTTGATATGAACCTACACTGATGTTCTATTATTAGAATGATGGAATTGGACTGAAACCTCCTAACAACTTGATAACAAAATCTAGAACTTGCCTCTTCAACAGTTCGATATCTAAATCTTAAAAATAGCATAGAAAAGACATTCTATATTCATTAAAACTTAGTTTATCAAATTTCATACAATGGGTCTTAATTTATAAAGATCAAACAATAACGAAAAATTGAATAAACTAAGCTAACTTAACAAAACTCAGTGAATTCGCTTAGTCGAGCGGTCAAATCTCTCGTACGAGTTCTACATAAGTCTTAACCCTAAAATCCACAAAACTAAAATATTTGGTCTAGAGAAAACTCTCAGATCGAGCGCTTTCCAACTCTGACTGAGTAATTTTTTTCCTCTGGCCAAGCATTTTTTTATTCGCCAGTTTCTTGCTCCTTTCGGCCTTCTCTCCGTGTAGTGTCGTTTTGTAGTCTTTCATTAGTGTTCCTTGACATCATCGTGGGAATTTTTTCCACCTTTCACGTTTTGAAACTCATTTACCTTATCCTTCTTTGTTTGTCCTCGTGCGACTTGTGACGAATCTAACATCTCGTTCTCATATCATATAGCACTTTTTACAATAATGGTTTCACTCGAATGCTATTCAAGTATCACAAACAAATAAGAAAATTTTTTATATATAGTCTATTTTTATGAAGTAATTTATATATTGGTAAACTAAGTTCCAAAGTTTGTATAAAACGAATAGATTAGTCTGTTTTGTAGACGAAACAATGCCGACATACATGCCCGAATAGCACCATGTTGCTATAAAAGAAGGAAAAATTTGGACAAGAAACTAACGTAATCAAAATATCAACCGTAACATATAAAATAAACCGAACGGATTAAAGGTATGCGATACATTTTAAATTGTCGAGGAGGGCGTTATGGCATATACACATTTATATATGACAAAGACTTGAAAAAAAATATAGGATTAAGCAAGTTGAATCATGGTATTTTGATAATATATTTTTTCTAAGTAAAAAACAGGCATCATCCTCCTAGTCCCCAAGATACCAATCTTCTGGATCGTGGAGGTGACCACACAACTAAAATAAAATTTTAGGGGTATAATAAGCACAATCAGAAACGTACGGCCATATATAAATATTTTTTATTTAATTAGAAATTTAAAATGCTGGGTACTTACGAATCCATTCGTGCGAGTATTACGATTACGTGAAATCATTTATCAGTTTGGATCATAGACCTATATCTCATCAGAGATTAAAAAAAAGGTAGCCCAACGATGAAAAAAAACGATAAGGACAAGTGTATATAACCCAACTGACTGTCTCGTCATACGAAGATATATATATATATATATATAGCTTTGTTGTCATTGTGTTCTTAACATGTTGATAACACGCAATCCGTTATAGTTTTTATATCATTCTTAGATCTTGTTTAGAGTAGATTATTCATATTTCATTCATTTATTGAGTATATTCGGAGACTTTATCCACATTTCGTGTTTTGCGTAGGAAATGAAGACACGAGAAGAAACACGAGTGCTTTTGGCAATCTAACCCCGGAAACCCGGAAACAACTTGTGCGAGGCGACGGATGGAAGTGAGCACTCAAACACCGAGCGAAAGGAGCGGAAACAACACCTCAAGTCATGCCCGCTCGGGTGGATTGGGAGTGCCCGGTCGGGTTGATTGCTACCAAACATCCCCGTAGCTTTACACGACTCGGGCACTCAAGGAACACGACCTGGGAGGTGTGCCCGCTCGGGTCCATTTGGTGTGCCCGCTCGGGCTCATTCATGTCAAGAAAACCCCGTAAGTCGACACGACTCGGGCTGATGAAGCACACGGTCGGGCATGGTGCCCGCTCGGGCTCAAAGGAGTGCAACCCGGTCGGGTAGAGGTCTTGCACGAGCGGGTAGGGGACATGCCCGCTCGGGTCCTTGGATCTCAACAAACTTCCCTAAGATCTAGAACGGCCAAATTAAAAGATAAATCAGATCTAAAAGAGGGAAGGGGAACAAGAAGAGATCAGAGGAGATAGAGAGACATTAGAGCAAGGAGAAGAAGGAAGAAAAGACGGATCTACGGATCGGGAGCGAGGAGAATCTACCGAAGACATCGGTTTATGAATAGGGAGTTATCTCTTTCCATATCTATGTCGAATCTAGACTTCTCTTGTGTTTCCTTTTCTGTATCTATGTCTGAGTAGATCCTTTGCCATGGGTTAGAGTGATTTGCCATGTTGTAACGAAGTCTATGCTTAATGAATGGTGGTACTTAATGCTTTCATTACCTGTACGCCACTTGAATGAATGAAATTGGTATCTATCATGTTTTTAGATTTCATGGTTGTTCTTAATGCTTTCTCTACCTGTACGCCACTTGATTGAATGATCTTAGAAGCCTAATAAACCAACGCCAGGGCATTAGGTTTCGGAACTTAGCCATGACTTAGGGTTAGCCGGTTTAGAATCTACGCCAGGTCAATCGGTTTAATCTAGGGATTAGGATAGCGGCCATAATGCGTCTATGCATGTAAGATACGCAATGGATACATTGGTATATGCATGCTAGATAGTGGACAAGTCTACGCCAGTCAGTTCCTATAGGAGAGCTTGAATTCCCTAAATCCATGATAGTACCTAGACCAATTATCCTTTTGAAACTTCGTTACATCATTAGGCAAATTCTCGACACCCATGGTACTTAGCCATAAGTTTATTCTCTTCGACTTAGTTTAGTTTAGCTTAACCACAATTCCAACTTTAGTCATCTCACACGTCTATTCAATTAGTTTAGTAGCTCATTAGTCGCATTAACTCCTTGTGTTCGACCCTAGTTACTACACGATCCGTATTCTTGCGGAAGCGTTAGTCTAGGTTTTTATTACTTGATATAACGCACAATCACATGTTTCCGTCGTAGTATTTACATCATTCTTAGATTTAGATTAGATTAAAGTTCTTAGACTTTATGATTATTTGAGTTTATTCGAGGCTTTTGTCTACTATTTCGTGTTTTGCGTAGGAAACGAAGACTTGAAGCAAACACGAAAGATTATGGCAAATCCACCCCGAAAACGTGAAAAAATGACAAGATACCTCATGTGCACGGCCACGGAAGCAAACGGAACACTCGAACCTCGAGCGAAAGGAACGGAAACACAATTGGATGAGCACAGGCTCGGGCATGGAGTATGCGCGCTCGGGCTAAGGTTGCAAAATTAGAGCCAAAAACCCCCGAGAGCAAGCACGACTCGGGCTATTGAAGAACATGGTCGGGCATGTGTGCCCGCTCGGGTTGTGTATGTGTACCCAATCGGGCTGCAAATTGGACTAGAAATTCGCCGAGAGTTTGCCCTACTCGGGCTGCTAGTTGACCCGCACGGGCATGGGAGCCCGACCAGGCTGCATGTGGTGCACGAGCAGGCATGGGTTCTGCACGAGCGGGTGGAGGTTATGCCCGAGCGGGCATGGGTTCTGCACGAGCGGGTGGAGGTTGTGCCCGAGCAGGCCGCCTAATCCGGAACAACCTCTTTTGAAGGTTTAAACGGGCAATTAAAGGAAATTAAAGCCGTCTAAGGCTAGGGGACGAAGCATAGACAAGAGAGAACACCTAGAGACATAGGAGAAAGAGGAGAGAACACGGATTGAAGACTTTGGGCATCCGAAGGATTCATCCGAAGCCAACGCTCGGGATGATAGGGGAGTCGAACATCTACTTCGTTTTTGTTTGTTTCTCTATGATTTCTGAGTAGATCTGCTGTCATGGGTTAGGGATGCCATTGTAATGGATGTTTTAAGTTATTAATGCTTGATTTTCGATTTTGTTCAATTGAATGGTTCGATAGGTTATAGATTTGCGCTTAATGCCTTCATAAGTTGTTGATTTCAAGTTTGGATAAGACTATATCTACTCTACTGAGATTAGGCACGTTTGATTGAGATTAGAGATTCGTATAGACTTGGGAGAGTTAGATTTGAGTCTCGTGAATGAACCTTCGAATAATTAGATTAATGAGACCGGTCGATTAATCTATTTAGGAACGGTAATAATCGAGGTAGAATTCCCATTGTTCTTAATGCATCTAGAATTTCCGCGCTACATAGGGATATGAACGACGTTGATTTCCTAGATAGAGGATTTAGGCTTTCCCCAAGTCATTTCCGTTTATAGAGGTCAAGTTCCCATCCGACATTAGAGGTAGAATTCCCCATCGTTCGTCATGCATCTAGAAGTTCTGCACCGCATAGGGATATGGGTGATGTTGATTTCCTAGGTAGGAGATTTAGGGTTACGCCAAGTCATTTCTAGCATTAGGGGTAGAGTTCCCTACTGTTCTTCATGCATCTAGACGTTCTACGCTACATCGAGAGATGAGTGACGTTGATTTTCTAGGTAGAGGATTAGATATTAGTTCCCCATCGATTGATACAAACCGAATTTCATGATCCATAGAAACATCCATTGCATGTTCCAGTATTCCCGACACCCATGATACTTCTCATTGCTTAGTCTAGCTTCGTCATCCTTACTTATCTTTATTTTCTAGTTCATTATTCATCTATTGATCGATCTTTTTCTCGAGATATCTTAGTTCTAAAGCTGCACTTAGTCCCCAGAGTTCGACCCTTGTACTACACGAACCGTATACTTGCGGTAGAATGGTCTTGGAAATAAATAAAACTCTGATCCCACACATCATTCTTCGTCACATTTCCTTGTATCTTGTCGATCCTGTCTTTTGTATATAAAAAAGATATAAAATGAGATGAAGAATTCCTAAGGGACAGCCTATGAAATTCGGAGCCTGGTTACAAGACAACAAAAATTGTAAATCATATATATAAACGAGAGGTTTTTTCCTCTCTTTTTATTCTGCCATGTCAGCAGGGAGAGAAAAAACATTCTCTTTTTAAATGAAAAAATATTAATGTAAATTAATTTCTATCATACATTTGTAAAAATTCAAAGGAGGTTTTTTCCTTTCTTCTTATGCTGCCACGACAGTAGAGAGAGAAAAAACAATCTCTTTTTAAATGAAAATATATTAACTTAAATTAATTTTTTATCATGCATTTGTAAAAAAATCAAAAGGTCACTTATAAAATTCTTTACACAAATAAAATTTTATTAGATGTATCCAAATCAATTTTTGAATTCAAATTCCAATATACCCTAAAAAACGCACACAGATCGACAATAAAGTTGATTAATATAAAAACGAAAAAGTTCCATTTTAGAGTTGTAGATTCATATATATAAAAAGAAGTTTTTTTCTCTTCTCTGGTGTGCCACATCAGCAGAGAGAGAAAAACCATTTTTTTAATGAAAAACTTTTAAATTAAATTAATTTTCGATCGTGCATTTGTAAAAAATTCAAAGGGTCACTTTTGAAATTCATTAGATGTATCCAAATCCACATGAAATTCATTAGATGTATCCAAACCTAGTTTTTAATTCAAATTCCTAGAAAATCTAAAAAACACACACCGATCAACAAGAAAACTGGTCCATATCAAAAAGAAAAACATTTCATTTTAGAACCGTAGAAACCCAAGGGATGAGATCAAAAAATCAAGGTATTGAGAAAAAAACCATGATAAAATCGAATGCAAGGTTACTGTGTGAAGGATGAATAAAGAAGATATATCATAGAAGTCCATGTCTCCTTTTTGGCTTATTGGTTTAAGTTCTCTCACCCACCACAACAGACCATAGATATTTACAAATGGAAGCGGCAACGGAGATTTGAGTGTGAGGTAAGGTGAAGAACCAACAAGGGCATGCGACATTCGAGCCTTCACATCCACACAAGACGGAGGGATTTGAGTTTTTTTAGTGTTTCTAGGAAGCTGATTCATATTAAAAACAAAAACGTTCCATTTTAGAGTCATAGATTCATATATATAAAATAGAGGTTTTTTTCTCTCCTCTGGTGTTGCCACGTCAGTAGAGAGAGAAAAAACCCTCTCTTTTTTAAATGAAAAAACTTTTAACTTCAGTTAACTTTTGATCATGCATTTGTAAAAAATTCAAAGGATCACTTATGAAATTCATTAGAGGTATCCAAGCCCAGTTTTGAATTCCAATTCCTAAAAAATCTAAAAAACACACAATGATCGACAAGAAAGTTGATCCATATCAAAAAGAAAAACATTTCATTTTAGAGCCGTAGAAACCCAAGGGATGAGATCAAAAATCAAGGAATTGAGAAAAATAACCTTGATAAGAATGAATGAAGAAGATAGATATATCAGAGAAGTCCATGTCTCCTTTTTGCCTTATTCATTTAAGTTCACCCACCACATCAGCCCATAGATATTTCCAAATGGAAGCGGCGATGGAGATTTGAGTGTGAGGTAAGGTGAAGAACAAGCAAGGGCATGCGACATCCGAGCCGTCATATCCCTACGAGACGGAACTTCCGCCGTCATCGTTTAGGTATATTCTCGTAAATTCCTCTCTTTTAGACTTCCTTTGATCCTCACCCGTCGATGCAAAACCCATCGCTCCTGCGACAGCTTCTACAGCAGAATGAGAGGAGGAGAGAGCTAGAGGAGATAAGAAGCGACGGATACTCGACGAGTAAGAAGCAATGAAGATCTATAAAGCAAGGAACATCGATGTTGGTTAAACTAGAAGCGATGACCTTGACTGCTTGATAGCGAGGAAGAGAAAACGACATCAGTGAGGGGACCCGAGCTCTATCGGACCTCATCTCATCTGCTTGGATTTCCCAATTGCCATCAATACGGCTCGATCCCTGCATCGAGTTAGGGAAGCTCCGCACTACAGATGGCAAGGACATGCAGTGCCTGCAGTGTGGTGGTATATGGGATACAAAACCGAATGTTTGTGCATCAGCTTCTACAACAGAAGGAGATGAGGAGAGAGGTACGGGACTCACTGAGTAAGAAGGGACAGAGACCTATAAGTTAAAGGCCATTGGCATCGGGTAAAATAGACGCGATGGAAATGTCGTATCAGGAAGAACTGTCGCTAGAAAAACAGGGATATTGAAAGTTGATGAAGAAGGTGAAAATGAAAGAGGTGGAGAAGCAACTAAATGAAGATTTTTGGGAAACTTCAATGATCTATGTATTGTTGAAGACGATGAGGACTCGGTCATGACAAACAATTGACTGTAATTAACCCTTCGTCTAATTCCAGTGAACAATCTCCTCCCAATGGCAGTTCGATGGAGTAAAAAATGAAACTCCATGAATCATTATATCCATTTCCACTATATATGGTTCTTTTGAAGCCAATCACGCCATTGGGGTACTGTTTTCTGATGAATTTTAGCGTTAAGCTCGATTCCATTTTGATTTCGATCATTTCAGCAAACTTTGTTGTGGATTTGCAGCTTTGGTTGTCTTTAACAATAAGATGATGGTATTTTCACAGAGGAAGAGGTATGGCGAAGGTAAATTCTCTTGTGTTCCTCAATATCCAAAGAACCACAGAATCTTCAGCTTTCCACGAGATGATGAAGGGAAAACACGTGTGGCGTTTCAATTAATTCGGTTTTTATTTTGTTTCTTAAAGTTTCTCTTTTTTCACTTTTCATTTTGGTTTCTAAGGTTTTGCTTTCTTTCACTTTTGATTGTGGTTTTGATTCATGAACTCTCTTATATATAATCAATTTCGATTGTGATTTCAATAGGGGAATGCATGCCATTTGATTTTGTTTGGAGCTACCTTTCGCTTTGATAGCTCTGGTACTTTCGCCCATCTGTTTGGATTCCCAAATCCTTATGTGGTGAGTTGAAGAGCATGTGGAGCCAAAAAAATGATGGAACCTAATTTTGATTAGATCATTTTAGTTACTAAACTCAATTTATTTCTTATTTTATTTTCATCATGTGGGTGATTATCCTCAGAGAAGATATAGAATAATTTTGAGAAGCACAACGAGAAAATAGGTGTCAATTTAGTGAGGTACCGAAGCCGTAAAAGTTGCACTTACATTTAACCTACATCTACATCTACATGTTTGCTTTTACCATACATTCAAGGATTAATGGTGAAGTCTGAGCTTACAAGTTTCGAGAGCAATGGTAAGTGGAACAAAGATGGAGCCGGTCAAAATAGAGGTGGTATTCACCATGTGCAGATTCTCCATAAACCAATAAGGATCGTTAGGCATACCATCCCATGGAATTTTCTTCTTCTCATGGTAGCATGGAAATTAGGGCCAACGTTGTCATGTGGAAACACTGTTGTACTAAAAACAGCCAAGCATACTCCTCTTTATGGTCTCTACGCCACAAAAGTTCTTCAAGAGGTAAGATATGATATATGATGTTGTCCCAGCTTTAAATCTTCTTGCTTTGCTTTATAACATTTAAATTTATCTGATTTTCTGTTCATTGGATATAGCTTAGAACTCTAGATGGCAGTCTTTTTTGCATTTAATAATTCCATCATGTATGTGTGCAAGAGCATCTAAAGGTATTTGATAAATGTTATTAAGTTGATTATTTATATTTTTCTCATTTTAAATCATTTTATCAAACCATGTAGTTTGTTTCCTTGATATTCTTCTTCTCATTGTTGACGATTCCGATTTTTTTGGCAGGTTCGAACTTCCGACGGGTGTTGTAAACATAATTTATGGATTTGGTCGGACTTATCGTGCGGCCATTTCCAGCCACAAAGATATCAATAAGGTGATAAATAAAATCTTAGACACTCTTCTTATGATTTGAATTTCGTTTTCTTCTGAAGGAGTGTATTGTATATAAATCAGCCATTACTACCTAATCAATCACCAAAAAAGATCATGCATAAGCAATAAGAACAAACTTAGATATAGCTAGGACAATCAATATAGACGAAATGATGTTGGGGTTTCGGTAACGCTCTTCTTTCATGCAAAAATTAACAACATTGTCAGACCATATTAACTCAAAATATGCCTTCTCAAGAACTTAAACAATTCTCTACGGATAGCTTTGACATGTTTTACTACAACTGGACAATTGATTCTTGAGTTGGCTGCCAAAAGCAATCTTAAATCGGTGACTTTGGAGCTTGGGGGCAAATCTCCATTTATTGTATACAAAGATGTAGTTGTAGATAAGGCTGTTGAGCTTGCTCACTTTGCTTTGTTCATTAATGAGGTGACATCAATATACCCTAAAATCAAGTTTATAGGGAGAATATATTTATGGTGTTTCACGTGATCAATCAATCCCATACTTAGTGAACGTGAGCTAATCTGGTAAACTTGAAGGGACAATGTTGTTATGTTGGCTCACGCACATACATACATGAACGTGTGTATGATGAATTTGTAGAGAAAGCAAAAGCCTGAGCAATCAAACATGTTGTGAATGGATAAAAAATGTAAACTGGTTTGATCTATAGAACTATTATCAAACTACATTCTTTTGCTGACAGAACATTTCATAAGATATGAACATCGATTTTGTGGTGGAAAAACCTGGTAGACTCCGCACAAGATTTTTCTTTTCTTGTAATGGTATTCAATTATTATGAAGATTGGTGTATGGACAGAGAAATATAGAAGGCTTGTGGCAATGCTCTCAATGTATATTGCATTGTCTTGAGTTTTAAGGCAAAAATTGAATATTTTAATGCAGGATAAACAAACAATAAAAAGAAAGAGAGTCAAGATAAGAGTTTTTAGGGATTAAAAAAAAAGAAGACAGAAAAAACAGTGATTCTAGAATCCATTTAATAAATATATATTGATATTATTTAATATTTGGTATTTATATTATTATATTAGTCATAAGAGCTCGTATTTGATATTATGTATTATTATATTGTTCCCTTTATACATATATTTTTATTTTGTTTGAAAAAAATCCTTAGGCAAATAAATTGTGATCAACCAATGTAATGATATGTTGATATCATGTGTAGAAATCTTCTCTAATGTTATAGATGACATACTACGTAAATGTATGTTTGGAGTTTGCATGACAAACTATTAAAATCATAATTAAATAGATACTATTTTATGAAATTATTGAAAATATATTTATATATTTTATTTAATTTTAAAATATTTATAAAAATATCAACAAATTAATTCATTCACCTATATCACAAAACACAAATTCAAAGTCCAAAAAAGAATGATATATTTAGGAGAAAATTTAATATAATTTGTGTGTATATTTATATTAATATTAATTTAAAGAATATGGTTTATTTTAAATTTATTTTTCGATGTTAATATATTTATTTGATAAATGAATGATATTTTTTACCATATTCATTAGAAAATATAATTAAAGATCTAATATAATAATGAAATTATTTTTTGGAATTATTACTATACTCTAATCTTGGATAAATTACAATTTTGTACAGAAAAATAATAGTGAGAAAATTCGAAGAGAGCCGCCGTCGAGTTGCTTCACTAACAGGGTCAAGAAGATTGGTTTCCGCTTCGTCTCATGTGCAACAATTACATTTTTAATGTCTGTTTCTCTTTATACTTTCGATTTCTTAGATTTTTTTCTTTTGTTTCCTATAAAAATTTATCTTCAAACATATCGCATAATTTACCTTAAATCATATATGTTATCCCTCTTTTGGAGTGGTAATAAGAGAGATTGAAGCTTAAAGATCTACTATTTTATCGGATATGCTAGAGGTTGTTATGACTTTTGGTATAGGTATTGTGTTTCTTCTTAGTGTTTAATTTTTCAAGTAGAATTTGTTAGATTATCTTTATTTACAATTTCATTACAGTTTTGACTCTTATTCCTTTGTTATGTCATGATTTTCCGGTTTATGATTATTATGTCTTAGTCTCAATTTGGTCGTTGTTGTTATCAAGATCAATGCTCGCAACAAACGAAGATGATTCAAGATGCCGAAATCTTTGTTATTCCAAAACTTATTAGCGGTAATTATTCTAACATATCAATAATGTACTTAAGATTATAAATTTCATTTCATTACTAATTTTATGTATGAATTATTCAGATATATAAATTATCCAAAACACGCAACCTTCTAAAAAATGTTTAAATATATAAATTTTGTATAAAAATTAAGAAAAAAATACAATTTAATTATCATAGAATCGCGCATCGCACGAATATCATCCAGTTAGTATAACACATAACTAAAAAACGTAAGTATAAAATGAAAACTTTTATGGCAAAGATTTTGGAAAATGGCAAATTAATTAATTAAGGATAAAGATTACCGCAATGAAGAGATCTTTGCTGAGTAATCCATAAAGCATCCAAGCAAAGCTTGTCAGGAAAGTGAAAACTGATAGGTGCAATGGCATGAACTCCACACTGTTAGTCTTCATCACTTGTCTCTGCGTTCAATTACGATCAAATAAAGAGTACACATTATTATATGTTATACTTTATAAAATTCGGCTATAATATAGATTAGAAAGTCATATATATATTCTTGGACAATCCTATATCGAACTAAACTTATTTATAAATTAGATGTAAACTTATTTATAAATAACACATAGATCTAAACTTATTTATAAATAAACAGAACTTACAATGGCTACGAGTGGAGAAACATACATAGCGACGTAGACAGCATCGCCGATGCTACCTACAAACGCCTTGTCGTGGCGGTGAACACAAACGTCGTGATCACTGCTACTATGCTTAGAAGCAACAATAGAGGTACCATTATGAATATGATTTGAATCTGATCAACAAAAACACAACACATCAATTTTTCGAATTGTTTTCCTTTTGGTATAACAATCTTCTTTCATTTAGAAGAACTTATACAAAGGAGATAGAGAGAGAGAGAGGTGATGTGTGAACTATCAAGCAATGAAAATGCCTAATATCCACTTACCGGAAGAGTACAGATCGATGTAATACAAGGGTCGAATTCTGGGGACTAATGCAACCTAAGCTAAGAATACGACTAAACTAAGACGGGTTGAATTGATGGTGATGTGGGACAGATTTCTAAAACACTAAAATGGATAATGACAGCTATGAGGTGACGTGAAAAACTTGATAATTAAGAACACTATGGGTTTCGGGTTACCGGGATTTGCAATGATGCAACTAACAAAGGAATCATGAACCTATCGAATATCTTGCTTTCGGGGAATTCATGCTCGTAAATAAGGAATGGTTCTTCCGAATCCTAAACCTCCTAACCAAAACAAAGTGCAATCCTACCTTCCAGCAGTGATTAACTCGTGATTACGGTAGCGTTAAGCGCGCAATCCTAATTCGTAAGTCGATTAACCGACCGGTCAGATTCTCATTAATCAAGCTTAATCTACAATCAACTGTTTCGGATTCATAATCAAACCTTCCAGCTAAACAAAAAATTCCTAGGTTACTGAGCGGTCAGCACAAGTATAAGACATTTACGATGTGGATTATAAAACCGAATTTCAAGAAAGCTTCGATAAGTCTAAGCATTAACGCATAAGTATCCATTACAAATTCGGAAATCCTAATCCATAGCTAGAGGCTTAGTCACTCATGGAATCTACTGTAAAACAAGAGAAAAAACCCTAGACATTATAAGGGATAAGAAATACGATTCCTCTATCTTCCCTATCTTGATACCGAAGTCCGGATTGTTGTTTCTCTTCTTCTCCAGCTTCACTAGAGTTTCTCCTTGTGTTTTTCAGTCCTCTCCTGGCCTCTGCATCGTCCTCCTTGCTTGGATCGCCCCCTCTCTTTCTAATTCGAGTTTGAATTCAAAACAGGTTGTTGAGAGAAAAGTGGCCCGCGCGGGCTCATGCTCTACCCGCGCGGGGTGAGTGTTTTCCTCCAGCCTGAGCAGGCTCTTCATCAGCCCGACCTGGGCAAACTTTGCTGGTCAATGTGCAGTCCGCACGGGCAACTTAGCCACCCCGCGCGGGGTCGTGTTCTTCATCCAATCCGGGCGTGTTCCAAGCCTCCCTGAGTCGTGCAAACTTTTCTGGAGTTGCAGCCCGTGCGAGGCCTCTTCCAAGCCCGAGCGGGCTGAGTTATCTTCTTGTTTTCGTTCCTTTCGCTCGATGCTTGGGTGTTCCATTTGATTCCATGGCCTGAATTTGCTCTGAATGGCTTGTAGCTCCCATTACACGCGGTTGAATCCAAGAATCGACATTCTAAAGCTCGAATAGGCCTTGTCGCCTTAAAACCTGAAAATCAACAAAAAAGGAGTATATAAAGAACGTTCGTGTCAGATTCGCAACTCATGCTATGCAAACTATGCGAAAATGATATAAATTCCTACTCTAAAACTAACACACACTACGTGTTATCAAACTCCCCCAGGCTTACCCTTTGCTCGTCCCGAGCAAAACCTAGAGTCGAGTACAAGAAGAGTTAAACAACAATGGACACTAGCACGAAAAATTCGAAGGATAGGTCATTATGCAAAACAACGTGTCACATGAATGTAAGCCTAAGCGTACCTAGTTCACACTTCTATGAACCGAAAGTCACGAGCCATACAATCCTACCAATAACCGAAGTCTATTTCATACCCCTAGACAACGTCTAAGCGATCTCCATTCCAGTTCCCATAAGCTTGAGATATCATTAGACTCGTATTCTCGTTCTTATTCTCTTTTTTTATATAGATCCGCGCTTGGTTTATAGGACGTCGAAGTTGAAGAGGGATGGCTTTCTACTTAGACCCAGGCTGCCTATGGCACACTCATAAGGTCTTATAATCTTAGCTGAGTGAAGAGGTGCGTCATTGAAGAACTTGATGTGTGAACTATCAAGCAATAAAAATGCCTAATATCCACTTACCGCAAGAGTATGGATTGGTGTAATACAAGGGTCGAACTCTGGAAACTAATGAAACCTAAGCTAAGAATACGACTAAACTAAGACGGGTTGAATTGATGGTGATGTGGGACAGATTTCTAAAACAGTAAAATGGATAATGACAGCGATGAGGTGACGTGAAAAACTTGATAATTAAAAACACTATGGGTTTCGGGTTACCCGGATTTGCAAGGAAGCAACTAACAAAGGAATCATGAGCCTATCGAATTATCTTGATTTCGGGGAAGTCATGCTCGTAAATAAGGAATGGTTCTTCCGAATCCTAAACCTCCTAACCACAACAACGTGCAATCTTACCTTCCAGTAGTGATTAACTCGTGATTACGGTAGCGTTAAGCGTGCAATCCTAATTCCTAAGGCGATTAACCGACCGGTCAGATTCTCATTAATCAAGCTTAATCTACAATCAACTGTTCCGGATTCATAATCTAACCTTCCAGCTAAACACAAATTCCTAGGTTACTGAGCGGTCAGCACAAGTATAAGACATTTACGATGTTGATTGTAAAATCGAATTTCAAGAAAGCTTCGATAAGTCTAAGCATTAACGCATAAGCATCCATTACAAATCGGGCAATCCTAACTCATAATTAGAGGCTTAGTCACTCATGGAATCTACTGTAAAACAAGAGAAATAAACCCTAGACATAATAAGGGATAAGAAATATGATTCCTCGATCTTCCCTATCTTGATATCGATGTCCGGATTGTTGTTTCTGTTCTTCTCCAGCTTTACCAGAGTTTCTCCTTGTGTTTTTCAGTCCCTCTCCTGGCCTGTGTGTCGTCCTCCTTGCCCTACATCGCCCCCTCTCTTTCTTATTCGAGTTTGAATTCAAAACAAGTTGTTGAGAGAAAGGTGGCCCGCGCGGGCTCATGCTCTACCCGCGCGGGGTGAGTGTTTTCCTCCAGCCTGAGCGGGCTTTTCATTAGCTCGACCTGCGCAAACTTTGCTGGTCAATGTGCAGCCCGCACGGGAAAGTTAGCCACCCCGCACGGGGTCGTGTTCTTCATCCAATCCGAGCGTATTCCAAGCCTCCTCGAGTCGTGCAAACTTTGTTGGAGCTGCAGCCCGTGCGGGGCCTCTTCCAAGCCCGAGCGGGCTGAGTTATCTTTTGTTTTCGTTCCTTTCGCTCGATGCTTGGGGTTTTCGTTTGATTCTGAAGTTGCTCCGAATGGCTTGTAGCTTCCATTATACGCGGTTGAATCCAAGAATCGACATTCTAAAGCTCGAATAGGCCTTATCGCCTTAAAACCTGAAAATCAACAAAAAGGGAGTATATAAAGAACATTCGTGTCTGATTCGTAACTCGTGCTATGCAAACTATGCGAAAATGATATAAATTCCTAGCCTAAAACTAACACACACTACGTGTTATCAAGAGGAATAATTTTTTTTCCATAAATAAAAGACTCATTCGATTTTATACAAATTTTAAAGATGAAGTCATAAATTACAACTTTGTTAAAGAAAAAAAGAAAAAAATGGCGTATAGGTCCCGAGACTTTTTAATGTACATTAAAACAGATCGTGATTGTGAATTGTCTTGGTTATCAAAAATAAAAAATTATACTACTCTTATACAAGTTGCGACCAATATTTTCGTTACCATTGTGATATTAATCATAAATTTTATAGTTAAGAAAAATGAGAAGATTATAGATGATGTCGGAAATATCCAGGTAAATATATTTCCTAGACCACTTCACCGCAAGTGTACGGTTCGTGTAGTGATTAACCCGTACTATGGCAGCTTTACGAACGCAATCCTAATTCCTAAGTCGATTAACCGACCGGTCAGATTCTCATTAGTCGAACTTAACCTACAACTCAACCGTTCCGGATTCATACTTCAACCTTCCAGCAAAATATGAATTCCTATGTTACTGAGCGGTCAGCACTAGTGTAGACGTTTACGGTGTTGATTGTAGAACCAAATATCAAGATAAATGCAATAGATCTAAGCATTAACGCATAAGTTTGTACATCCGTTACAATCCGATATCCCTAACCCATAGTTAGGAATCTACTCACTCATGGAGATTACAGACAAAGGAAATAACACAACCCTAAACATGATAAACCCTAGGAAACTCGAAGCCTCGATCTTCCCTATTGTGTTACCGATGTGTGGATTGATGCTTCTCTCCTTCCCCAGCGTCTCCCAAACCTTTCCTGATGATTTCCAAGCCTTTCCTTGCCTGCACATCACCCCCTTTGCGTCTAGATCCGTTCTGGTCTATTAATTTTCTCGTTTGAATTCAAGATCTAGTTTGTTTCGAGAAAGGCGGCCCGCTCGGGTTCACTTATTTTGTGGAAGATTAAAAGATAGGAAACAATATCTTGTTCCTCCGCCAAAGTTGAATATTGTGCAACAATAATGACCATTCGTGAAATAAAATAGTTAAAGTCATTGTTGTTAGTCTAGGTGTCTCACACTCTCGCTCCTGTTGAGTATCCACATTGATACGAATCCGGTTTTCCATGAGTGTACAAAGCACATTGAAGTTGACTATTCTTTCGGTCGCAATGAGATTCCTGTCGGAACGCTTGCCACCCGTCATGTTTTACTCATGATAAGTTAGTCGATATTCTAAAGAAATCGTTTAAAAAAAATTGATGTGTTTGTTTCTAAATTGGATATACAAAATCTATATACACCAATTTAGAAGAGGAAGAGAATATGAAATACAATAAAATACAAATAATTAGTTTTATATGTATATAAATTTGAATATCATCTATAATTTTTTAGAGCTTATATTGGATAGTTTGTCGAATATAATATGTATAAATATATATGAATATTCATCATTGATACGTAATAAAATTTTCCAAAATATTATCATAAATTAATTCAATTAAAAAATTAGATTGGAAGTTTAAAGTTATTTGCCATCATATATATTAATCGATGTTGACGAACCAATCGTACAAATATATATATATTATAAATTCGGAAGGGGACACCAATCTAAACGACGTCAGCCTATTGGTATAAGTCACGGCATCCATAGGTGTTAGGTAAGGTCGATCAATCTTACGTTCATTTTTTCATATATATTATAATTAATAATTATATTAAGGTGAGAATATCAGGAATAATTTATTTTAGGTTAAAACAATTTAAAAATACCATCGTAAAAATAAATATTAAATAAGATAAAAAAAATTGACGAAAAGATAAATTTGCTTTTAATTTTCGAACGTGAGAAAACACATGTTTTACAGTTTTTCGACGTGAAAACCTGTTTCAAAGTTTAGAGCAATAAAGAAGAAGTGATTTCAAACTTGAGAGGGATCGATTTGAAGTTGGAAAGAAGGAAATGGCTAGAATCAGTAATAGCAGTAGCAGCAGCAGTGAAGAAGAAAGCACGAGTCAATCTTCAATAGAGTCAAGAAGTATAAGTAGATCGATTTCTAGGGTTTTGTAGGTTGTCGAGTCGCAAAATGGTTTACTGATTTTAAATGGATGTGAGTGTTAGTGAGTCGGTTGAGTCGAAAGGGTCGCAGGAGTTGCATGACCATCTTCGACTCAGTGAGTCGGTTGGGACGTAATGATATGGAGCGTCGCAGGGGGACTAAGAGTAATTTGAGGCACTTGGGTCGGTTGTGTCAATGAGTTGAAAGGGTCGTTTGAGTCGCATGGGTCGCTTGTGTAATTGAGTTGCATGGGTCGCTTGATATTATGCCCCAGGGGTCGCTTGAGTCGCATGGGTCGCTTGAGTCTCAGTGAGTCGATTGAGTGTCGCAGAGGGTCCAAGAGTCGTTTGAGTCGCATGGATCGTATGGGTCAATTGAGTCGGTTGAGTGTCGCAAAGGGTCAAAGGGTCGTTTGAGTCGCATGGGTCGCATGGGTCACTTGAGTTACATGGGTCGCTTGAGTCTCAGTGAGTCGGTTGAGTGTCACAGAGGGTCGTTTGAGTCGCATGGGTCGCTTGAGTAGGTAGAAGGCTAATGTATTCTTAATTGGTCATTTTGCAGGTGGCGCCAAAGCCGAAGTTTGTGAAGGAATTCAAGCACATGGACAGAATGCCAAAGATCACCACCAAGTGTATCCTCACGAGAAAATAACGAAGCTGAGGGGAATCTTAGATGAGTACGAGTTGCATTACTTCGAGAAAGAGTCACAATTTAGGCATTTATTCCATTTCCAATGTGACTCCACATTGACAAAGGTTCAAATGTCTATCCTTCTACATCACTCCGTGATTGTACGAGACAAGAAGTTGTGGTTCGTCTTAAACGGTGTTCGCATCCGGTACTCTATAGTGGAGCACACACTAATTTCAGGATTGGAATGCATACCATATCCCAAAGAATGAGAGTTCAAAAGGGGTGATACATTCAGGCTGAAGAATTTCGGCCGTGGAAAAAGGTGACCCCCGCACAAGTTAGTGAAAAGCTTGTGAAGGCGAAGAATCCCGACGACCGGACGAGGTTGGCAACTTTGATGTTGTTGGCGCAAGTTATGGCTCACCGAAACCAAAATGGTATTATGGCGGTTTCATGATCCCACTAATGGTAAGTTGTATATATTATTCGAATAACTAGAATGTTTTCGTACTTTTTGCATTCTTATCATTTTGTTTTAATATTCAATTACTTCCATTCGAAACCATCCTTAGTTTGGACGGAAAGGGATGGTATGTTGATGTTATGGATACGGATTCATCATGCCCAAGAATGTGCAAGAAGATGGTTAAATCTAGTACTAACCTAAAATATGTAGATGTGATAGAGTTGATCGGAGATTCTAAGGTAACAATTACACAAGGGTCACATGTGTAACAATTACATAGAGGGTAATAATGGTTATCTTTTGTTTTTCAAGATATTCGAAGTATTGTTCTTACTGGACACGGAAAGGAAGCTTTACTATTTTATCTGGAGGATTACGAGGGATGCGATGATCCCGATGTTCAGATGTGGATGGAACATATTCGTAGGAATTCCAAAAGGTATTTGTTGGGAGGACATCCGTAAGCAAGAACTGCTGAGATGAAAAGCATCTCTTGATTATCAAAAGAAAAGGAAAGGAAAGAGGACTAAGAGGAAGAAGAGCGTGAGTGAAAAAATAATAGATGTTGAAAATGATGAAGATGAAGGAAGGGTAGGTGTTCCTGAAGCTGAAGCTTGAGCTAAAAGAGAATGTGAGGATGAAGCTGAAGGAGAAGGTAATGATGAAGCTGCAGTTGAAGGAGAAGAAGCCGCAGTCCCTCTGCCACTGGAGCAGAAATTAATAGAGGAAATAAAGAAGTCGAGAAAATAATCATCAACACCGTAAGAGCCCTTCTAAGGGATGTCGGGTTTCATTTCTCTAATCCAAAATCAAAGGTGACAAATCCCAAAGGTGCTGAAAAGCAAAATCAAAATCTTCCCATAAAGATGCAAGCACACCGGAAACCAATCTTCCGGCACTGTTAGAGATAATGATTTTGAATTCCTTCGACATCTATTTCTAGTATCAAGACAAGAATCAAACGAAGAGACGGTTGAGTCAGAGGCTGAAAATAACTCTGGAGATGGCTCACAAGAGGATATGGAAAACATTTTGAGATTAGTTGAAAATCCCATTTCCAGAGAGGTTACTGCAGTCATTGCAGTAGATGAAGTTCCACCAAGTAAGTAATATTTAGTGAAAAGGTTCATTTGAGTCGAATGAGTTGCATAGGTCACTAGAGACTCATAAGTCGCACCGTCGTATAAGTCGCAGGGTTGCATAAGTCGCTAGAGTCGCATGGGTCGCATGGGTCGCATCAAGTAACGAACAATGAGTCTAATGAATGAAGAAATTTTATGCAGATGTTCCGGTGGATGAAGTAATTAATGTTGATGAAGTCGCCGACAAAGAGGACCACGATAAAGACGTTCCAGCTGAGAAGACTCCAGTGTGTCCTGCCGAAGATACTCCAACGGATCCTATCCAATACGTCCCCGATGAAAAGGTTCATGTCGAGGATACTACACTGGTTCTGTCGAAGAGGTCGCCGCTAAGGAGGTTCCTTCCAAGGATACTACAGTGGATCATGTCGAAGAGATCCACTCTAAAGGTAAGGAGGTTCTTTCCGAGGATACTCCAGCGGATCCTATCAAAGAGGCCACTGCTAAGGAGGTTCCTTCCGAGGATACTTCAGTGGATCCTATCGAAGAGGTCCACTCTAAGGATAAGGAGGTTCCTTCCGAGGATACTCCAGTGGATTCTGTCGAAGAAGGGAAAACTCCAAAACATAGTGTCACTGATGTCGAAGTACCACCAAGTAAGTAATAACTTTCGAGTCACAAAGATCGTATTGGTCGTATAGATCGAGTGGGTCACAAAAGGTCGCATAGGCCGCCATAATTTTAATGAAGTAAATTTTGTGAAGTTGTTGAATCTCCGCCGTTACTTAAATTAAGACCACGAAAGCATATGTTGAACTTCCACCGGCGAAAAGAGCAAGAACAGTGGGAGGGAGAGGACAAGGGAAAGATTTTGATGAGCGAAAAGAGCAAAAACCTGATAAGAAGGTGGTTCAAGAACCCGATAAAAAGGTGGTTTCAAGAACCTACAGAGAAAGACATTTTTGGTTGAAGTCCAAGGGATTAGTAAAGGGCGTGATAATCCGAGAACCTTTGTTCATTGGCGCTAGAGGTGAAAAGTTGATTGCTTTATATATGTTCTTAATGAACCCTTGAGATGAGAGTTGGTGAAAATCTGATCTAAATATTCCCCGAGGGCCAGAGTTTTGGGAGAACATATTAAGGCCCAACATATGGCTTGAAGATGATGTATGTTTTTTTAAACCCGAAGTCACAGAGGTGGTTTTGTGTCATATGTATTGATGTGTGTTAATTTATTTTTTTTTGTTTTGCAGCAATTGGATAAGGCGTTGTTGATGTTGTATCGTCGCATAAATACATTCTCTGGGGTATATAAGAAACTTTACGTTTGTCCTGTTGCTTTCATGCAGACGCTCACCCTGTGGATGTTTGAGGATATGGACACTTTGCCAGAATATCTTAGTGATTGTTTGCATGGCAAGTTTCCCTTCAGAAGTATGAAACCAATGAACTACTACGACAGCTTTGGATTGATTCTAAACATTTCATCGCTCACAATTCGATATGTATGGTGTCATTGGGTAGCCATCGAAGCGGATTTCGCGACCTGATGCATTATGATATACGACTGCCGGAGCAGATTCAAGGAAACGCATATCGATCCGGTGATTGAGATGTTAAGAAAAGTTGTCCCCAAGATGCTCTTTCTCGGAGGGTTCGACTCTTTGGTTTCTGGAGAAGATAAATGGAAGTATGAGTATTATGAAGGTCTGTCACATAACAAAAGCGGAAGTGATTGTGGTGTTTACTCCTTCAAATACGTAGAAGCCTCGGTATGTATAAGACGTCAAGTTTTGCACTACATATGCGACGACCAAGTTCCTTCCATGCGTGAGAAGATGACGGCTGATATATTTAGTAATGGAAAATGTATCCCTCCATCCCGAGACTAACTTGATATTTCGGTACATTTTTTTTTGGGTTGGTACATTGTTATTTTTAAATATTTGGTAAATTGTTATTTTTTTAAATAGTTTAAAATTTCTTCATAAAAGGTAAAAGGGTCGAACGAGTAAAGTGGGTCGCACGGTAAAAGGTCGAACGAGTAAAAGGGTCACAGGGGTAAAAGGGTCGAACGAGTAAACAGGTCGCAGCAGTAAAAGGGTCAAACGGGTAAAATGGTTGCATGGTCAAGGGTCGAACGGGTAAATAGGTCAAAGAGGTACAAGGCGACCCATATACCCGTTCGACCCTTGACCCTCGACCCTTGTACATCTGTGACCCTTGTACCTCTGCGTCCCTTGTCCCTTTGCGACCCTTGTCCCTCTGTGACCATTGGACCCCTGCGACCATTTACGCTTTATTATTAAAAAATTATTTACAAATAATATGAATAACTTTGAAAAAAAATAACAATGTACAAAGTTGAATTATCTATTCCCAAATAATAAAAATTATTTACAAATAATGTGGATCGATAGAATGGGTCGCATAGGTCGCATATATGGATCAATAGAATGGGTCGCATAAATTGAGGGTCGCATGGGTCGCATATATGCGAACTCGACGAATATACGTGTTTATCATGATAAAATTTCAAAAACCAATCAAAACAATAAATTTACAACGTCAAACTAATTAATTTCAATTGAGGGCCGCAAGGGTCGCATGGCCTCATATATTGTTCAATAGATTCAAACTCGACGAATTTACAGGTTTATAATGATAAAGTGTCGAAAACAAATAAAAAAATACATTTACAACTTCAAACTAATTAATGTGGATTGATGGTTGCATGGGTCGCAAGGTCGCATATATTGATCAATAGATGTGAACTCGACGAATTTACGGGTTTATAATGATAAAATGACAAAAACCAATCAAAGCAATACATTTACAACGTGAATCAATGGTTAAAACAAATTATCACCCATGTGTCCCTAGTTGAGTTGTGTATAACCAATACCTTTATTTCAAAAATGATTGTAGTGTTTTAAGAACTCATCGGATGAGTTTGAGAAAATTTCAAAAAATGAATTTAAAATATTGTTCAAATGGAAATATTATTTATATTATTGTCTATATTGATTCTAAATTAGACATATACAACTCAAATATATTGATAATGGCATATTGATATTGGCATGGATCCCATGGTCGCATATATTGATCAATAGATGCGAACTCGACGAATTTACGGGTTTATAATGATAAAATGTCAAAAACCAATCAAAACAATACATTTACAACGTCAAAATAACTAATTCCAATTGAGGATCGCATGGGTCGCTTGGTCGCATATATTGATCAATAGATGCAAACTCGAAGAATTTACGGGTTTATAATGATAAAATGACAAAAACCAATCAAAACAATACATTTATAACGTCAAACTAATTAATATCAATTGAGCGTCGCATGGGTCGCAAGGGTCGATTAAAGATTCTAAATCAAAACAATACATCAATCAAAGATTGTGCACGTATTCTATTTCCACTTGAAAGATAGGTCATTAGCCGAAAATTTTCTCCTGCCATGTACTCCGTCTTCCAGTCTTCTGCATAGAGACCGAGTCTGCCGACTACCAAGACCTTGAGTAACACATAGACAACACGATGCCAAACGTCGACCAGGTCACATGCGTCACGCAGGTCACAAAGGATAAAAAGATTTTTCATAGAAATTGGGGTTAGATACGTATACTAAGAGAAGAGACATATACGTTAACTTATAGACATGGGTCGGAAGGATCACATGGATCGGATGGTCAGAAGGGTCACATGGGTCGGAAGATAGGAGTCTGACAGCAAACGACAAGTCACTTGGGTCGAAAGACAGGAATCTGACAGAAAACCACAAGTCACATGGGTCGGAAGATAGGACTCTGATTGCAAAACGTCAAGTCACATGGGTCGGAAAGGTCACATGGGTTCGGAAGTCAGGAGTCTGATAGCAAAACGACAAGTCGCATGAGTCGCATGGGTTGCATGAGGTCGCATGAGTCGCATCGGTCGCATGAAGTCGTATGGGTCGCATGAGCCGCATGAGTCGCACATGGGTCATATGTGGTCACATAGATCTACTGAGTAGAACAACGGGTCATCTTGGGTCGCATGAGCCGGATGGGGACTGTAAACTTGATTCTAATTTAATCCCATTGTGGGTTGCACAAGTGGTCATATTGGGTCGCATGAGTCAGATGGTTTCTCGTATAAACTTGATTATAATTTAATTCGTATGAGTCAGATTGTTTCTCGTTTAAACTTGATTCTATTGAGGGTTGATGATTTTATGGATTTCACGTAATTACGAATAATAGATACAAAATAAGACATTTTCAATGTTTAAATATTGATTACATAAGGTCAAAAAGGTTACAAAAAAAAGTTACATAAGGTTACATAAGGTTGAAAAGGTCACAAAACATTTGAAGAGGTACAAGGGTCGCAGAGGTACAAGGGTCATAGAGGTACAAGGGTCACAGAGCGGTATAAGGGTCGCAGAGGTGCAAGGGTCGCAGAGGATTACAATGGTGGCAGAGGTGCAAGGGTTGCAAAGGGGTACAAGGGTCACAGAGGTCACAACGGTCACAAAAGTCACAAAAGTTATTTTTGTACCTGGCCTTCAAATCATTCAATAGCACTTCAAATTCGTTCTCTGTGTATGCTGCTGCATGTTTCAAGAACATTTCCGCCACAATATCACCCTTTGAAGTCTTTCTACCATGCCTTTAACTCTTTATATTTTGCGATATATTACGCGCACAAAAACCATGATCAGCCTTTTTATACACTTGTTTGACTGCTTTGATCAAGCTTTTATGGCGATCAGATATCATAACGACATCATGTTCGTCCGGTATAACCTCTTTCAATCTTGACATAAACCACGTCCATGATTTGTCCTTCTCTATGTCGACTATTCCCCATACAATAGGATATTGGTAATATTCACCATCTTGTGCGATCGCCACAATCGATGCTCCCTTGTAGACTCCTATCAGAAATGTTGTATCCACCAGCAACCACTTTACGCATGTATTTCCATCCTCTTATAGCTGCTCTGACAGCCATAAAAAGGTATTTGAAGCTTTTTCCATCACTGTCGCCTTGAAGTTTTGCGACAGATCCGAGATTTCTTTCTGTAAACATGTCCAACCACCCTGAAGCCTCCTCTAATGTTCAAAGTCATCACCACGAATCTCCTTTTGAGCACCAAATTTGCCTTTTAATGCCATCAAATACGATACATTGGCAATGTACTTTGCTTTTACATGAGCAATCAATTCTTTTGCTGAAGGTGTTTCATAATTACCGGCATATTCCTCATTCAAATAATCCTTAACCAATTGCATTGTACCCTTTGTAGCTTCGGACCATTTAGATAAAGGTGAACAGTTATGAATAGGATGGTGTGTTCTCACACTAAACCGTTTGGAATTTGGGATTACTGCCACGCGTAATTTCCATTTACAACCACTTCTGGTAAACTTGCATCGTACTTCACACAGCTTCGAATCAGATTTCAATGTTGTATATCTGAAGGAAGTTTCACTTCAACCCTTCCTTACAAATGCTTGTACATCCTTTTTGCTATCAAACTTTTGCCCAATTTGAAGATGCAATCCATCTTCGAACTCGAAGATATTATTTTCGTTGTCTGCCTTCTTGTGAACTACCCTTTCCAAGTTGTTCTCACCATCACCAAACTTATGCTCTGTTGGCACATTAGAAGCAACTTTATTACTGCCACAAACAACTTCATCAACTACCACATTCATAACACAGCCACCATCTTCTCTTAACATGCTTGTATGTTCACTATCATAATTATCTGAATCCGACATATTTATTGTTTTCGTCGGATTACTTCCAACTCTACTTTTGTTATTTGGACCTACAATAATACATCATAATCTACAACACCTCCATCCTCACCTTCTTTAGCAATGCTTCCAAAAGTAGGAATTAGAGGCTCAATTTCCCTCTCAATTTCGATTTCACACTTCACACTTGCCGATTCTATCTCCACATACAACAATGGTCGAATTCCTCTTACATATAACAAATAAGATGCTTGTCATTCATTATATATGTTGGCTTCCTATTTTCACAAATATTTGGCAAATAGCTTAACTTCAACTTCGTTGTATTATTTCCCACCATCATCTATGCGCATAACTCATCAATCAGTTGCTGGTATGTCAGACTAACCGGAGGACAATAGAAAAATACTCTCTGGTTTTCCTGAACTCTACCAACCCATTCAGATTTTCCGTTTGGATTTTTTCCCATTTACCATCATACAAAAATAAATCACTGTGATTTTCTCATCCATCGAATCTTTTATTAGGAGCGCTTACTATGATGGTCACTTCATCGGGAACGGAAAGACTGAAAGTCAGCCTGAGTTAAACCCTTTTCTTAATCTGTGATATTGGAAGATATTTATTGTGATCTCTTAGAGGCGGTATCCCCTGCGCTTTCTAGATTAGTCTCAAAGTAGATTCGGGAACGGACCCGATTCATGAACAGGGGAACCCACATATGAACTCCTGATTTGGTACGCGAATTGATCTTTCTAGAGGTACTTTCTCCACCCCGATTAACAAAAACATAAAAAGAGGGAAAATTTTGTGACCCACTGCAGCCGTGCGACTCGATGAGGCTATGTGACCCAATGCGACCGTCCGACCCTTGTACCCGTGCGACCCTTCGACCCCTCTGCGACCCTTGTACCTCTGCAACCCTTTGACCCTTCTGTGACCCTTGTACCCCTTTGCGACCCTTGAACCTCTGCGACCCTTGTACTTTTGCGACCTTGTACCTCTGCGACCCTTGTACCCCTGTGACCCTTCAACCCCTGCGACCCTTTGACCCCTTCGCGACCCCTTTACCTTTGCGACCCTTGTACCCCTGCGACCCTTGGACCCCCTACGACCCTTTGGCCGTTGATCCCTTGGACCCCTCGACGATACTCGGTGACCCAGTGTGACCGTGTGACTCTGTGACCCAGTGCAACAGTGCGACCGTGCGACTCTGTGACCCTGTCGCTCATTGCATTCATTTGACATTTCAATAAATATGACTCGTTTAGACTCGTTATCAATTAACGAGTCTTATATTGATCTAGTGCAGCCGTGCGACTACATCAATAATAAAAGACTCGTTTTTATAACTAAAAAAATCAGAAAAACACAAGAGAAACACGAACAACTCACTGTACATACCTGGTTTTTCTGCGGAACGTGCTTAATTGTAAGCGTCTTTGTTGACAACAAACAATTTCAACCTATTTGGCAATGAATCTAATGCTGATTCCAAGTTACTCTCGCCGAATCTGTTGTGGTGTGGGAGCACAGTAATTTTTGCGTCATAGGAGAGAGAAATCGAGATGCTCTGGAGGAGAGAGAAAAGGACAAATGTAATATTGGGTTATTAAAAGTTTAAAGATATTGTTAAATATTTATATATAATTTCATGTCAGCTCCATAAGCTCCATAGTGTACCTATAAATCTCCAAAAGAACAAAGATCAGAAAGGAAAATATAAAAACAGGAAGAGGAAAAGAGTTGAAGTGAAATTTAAATAGGGAATAAGAATATTGATTTTTAAAAAAAATTGTGGTAGGTTAAATTTTAATAACAAAATTTGATTTTTTGTTAAACATTTAATAATCTAGGATGAATTTAAATCCATTACGATAATTGTATACAAATTTGTGTAACGATGTCTTCATTATTTGCACAAATATCCAATATCATAACAAATTTTTCAAACATAATTTTCTATTCTTCGCTTGACCATTATTTCATTCTAGACTCATGTACAAACCTTAAGTGATATCTTTTATTATATCTTTCACTACTGTACTTTATACAAAATTATTTTTGACAATATTTTTTGTTTCAAATTTTTTCCATAATGATATTATAAATTCATATATCATTATTATCATTTCTTTTATATTCACAAAGATTAGCTTTATTTTGTTAACTATATTAATTGACACTTTTCGAAGAACGAATTTCTTTAACCATTCTGAATATTTGCTCTTTTTAAGAGAAATTTTATCTTTACTTTTTAGAACCAATTGACATACACACTTCACATGTTTATATATTTACTAATAATTATAGATTAGCGAACCTTTAATAGAGTTTTATCATCCGAAAATAAAAAAATTGGTTGTTATTTGACCGGTTGATGTCTGACAATTATTTTGTGATATAAATCAATAAATTGAGCATGTGCGAACTCTACTCCAAATACATTGCTTTATACTAAAAATATTAAAAATACGAAGACTGATCGTAATATATATCATCATTTGAGGTTTTATTTATGTGGAGAATATATAATTTATATATGAAATATTTGGTTCTTGATCATGAATCAATAATGAGAATATAGAAGATTAAATAATATAAGGGAACAATCTCGGGATTATGAGTGTCCACCGTCATCTCCAAAAAATGACCACATTTGTTATCGTTCAAACACATTTATAAAAAAATAAATTATTTTATTTGAAATAAAAATAGTATGAATCATATAACGAACGAAATACATAAAATCATAGTTATAATAGATAATAGATAAATACGAAATAAAAAAAAACTTATCAAGATCTCTTAAACGTTTATCTCATCGGACTATTGCGAATTATGTTGTTACTATTCAGCCTCATTGTTCTTCTTCTTTGCTATAATTTGTCCATCCACAACAGCCCATAAAATAGGGTGAGTACGAAAAATGCATTCAGTGAGACCAGTACGTGTATATACTACGTGCCACGTATTTTTCCCCTCTTAACTAAATAACACAAAATAATGATCTATCGTCACACTGAAAACATACGGATATGTCTATCCAATCCGACTGAGTATACTAAATCTAAGACTAGTATCACACCATATCATAACTCACTCAAGACTCTAGTTCGGGCATACGCGCGTAAAGTCCAAAGAACCCCAACACATTAAAGATCTTGAAATCTCATAACGTACCTCAACTATTAGTACAATACAACGATGTGTCATTCGTAAGGTTACCATAATCCTATTATGGATGTTGGCAGATCTACTGATATGACTAACTACAACTATCTATCGCTCAAAAGGTTACAACAACCCAATATAGTACGATGCAGACCCTTGATCTAAGTGTCAAAATACTGATTTCGTCGACCTGATACTTCTCATGTTATAACTCTGACCGACACATTCGCACATGTCAACTTTCGAAGGTTCGAATGTGAAATCACTCAATCGTGCACACTAGTCAATAAGTTATCTCGACTTTACCACTAAACCCAAAATATAGATGTTCTTTGACCTTGACACTTGGTCGAGCGTCAATTTTCTAGGTCATCTCTAATCACTTAAGGTTCACAAAAAACTAGTTCATATATATGTCATCAATTGTCATACGAAAATTCTAGGGTGTAGTCTAATCTTCATTTATTACATCTCAATTTTTCCATTATATATTTTCTAAAAATTCTTTTGTGATCATGCATTGTTTTGAACGTAAGAACTTCTCCTCAAATCAACAACAAAACCAAATTTTAACAGAAAAATATCATCATATTAGCTTTCTCTGATGACTTGACGATTCACAATGATATTGATAGCTATAACACGAATCGATTTTCTCCTATCATAAATTCGTTCAACTAATCAATCTCCATAAAATACATCTTCAAATTAAACGACGATGATAAAAAAAATTATTTAGGATTTTGCATAATACTTACACGAAATCAAGACGGAAATTAATAAATACGTTCTTCGACAATTTAATGTGGAGGCGACACTTTGGTTTTCATTTATTTTTGTTTAATCAGTCTAAACTTAGGTTAGTGTTGTTTAAAAAGTGACCATAATGATAATTATTATTTGGACTTTCATTGGACTCAAATAACATATTAGTGAATGAAAAAAAATACTTGAAATCAAAGCGGCGGAATACGAATGTTAATTTAAACTCTTAAATGTTATATTTTCATTCACATTGAAAATAATAATTTATATAGAGTCGAGATAAATTAAATACCAAATATTTGTATAATTGTCTTTTTCTTTCATTTTCTTATTATGATATCCATCGAATCAAATCATTTGAAATTTATGAGTCTTAAATATAGTGAAATCATAGAACTATGAATTATGATTTTTAAATCATAAGCATTGCGATTTTCATTCTTCGGAAACATGCAAAAGATCTATAAATAGCCTCAATATTTTCACATATCTTGATAATTTGACATGTTGGACATGTAATCCATATGTTATATAAAAAAACTAATATTAATACGAATAAATTGCAAAGTTTGGAAAAAAAATATGTCATACTAAATTCTATATCTTTATTTAACATGAAAAATCAATCTTCGAATGCTTATGAAATTGATTGGGGAGTTCCATTAATTTTCAAGTAATTACAACACTTCTATATTGAGTAATGTATATTTGATTTTGGCTTCGAGATAAATACTCGATTGTAGTGTTATATTCAAACATTTTTTTATCTAAATACAAAGCACATAAATAAATAAAAATATGATATGTGAAACATATGATGAAATGAAACTTAACTAAAAATACCAATATAAAATACTATATAACACAATATTAGTAAAGTAATTTCGAATTTGAATTATTTTTACATCATTTGGAGTGATCATATCTTGACTATAATAATTTTCTCATGTTTTGTGATCATTTTTTTTCAAGATGATAGAGTCGAATCAATATTTTGATATATACTAGTTGATATTCTCGCTACGCACGGATTTTGTGATACTTAAGCATATTTATCTTACAGTTGTATATAAATTATTAATTTAAACATTGTCATTAGATATGATATGTATTTGGGACAATACAAGTTATGAAATCGAAGTTTCAATTTCATCAATAGATTTATAAGTTGTAATATAAACCAATAGTGCAAGTATAATTTATTTGAAATTGTGGAATATAAATCGTCGAAAAAAAAACAATTGCTTGAACTGAGGCGTAGTGTTTTCATGATTATAAATATGAGGATTTAATATAATCAATAATATGATTTAATAACAATTATTAAGATATGGGCATGATTTGGAAATTTTGAAAAATTACCTATATTTGAATTTCTTGATTGGCTTTAGCTGTGAATCTGTGTAGTTGTGTGTGGAGCAGGACGAACGAAACGTTAACAAACCTGTTTAATATATTTAGAAAGAATAAATACAAATAACATTGGAAAAAAATATAAAATAGTACATGTTATCTAGTGTTTTTAATACTGTTGATCATAATGGGAGTAATGCCCGGTACGATCATGATTGTTTCTTTGACAATCATTTGAACAACAATTGAACGAAAATGCATAGCAAGTTTGTCAAACATGATTATTTTTACGAAATGTTTTCTTTATATGAAATGTTGAAGTGAGATGAGTAAATTATTTTAAAGTAGAAATAACAAAAATGTTAATGCAGTAATAATATACTATTTATCTATTCAATAACAATCGAATTTCTATTTTTTGACCGAACTTCTCTTTGCCTGGCAATGAGGAGTCCAATATCTACAAATTGCAACATTCCAATAGATGAGTTTAGTAGTAAAGAAAATGGTATATTTGATTTCCAACTAATCCAATTAATTGGGCTGACACTTTGGGATTGTTGAATCACAGACGAATTAAAAATGAAAGGCAGTCTTTCGGTTCATTGGTCTGGTCTTTCGCTTGTATGTGGTGTGAAGCTGTGTCAAACCAAATTACCCAAGTGGGACCAATTAATTGATCAAACAATACTATTATGTCGATATATATCAATAAAATGTTGAAAATTTATCTATAGATTTTGGAAATCTAAAAAACCTTCAATTTTGCCGATTTTTGTTTAATTTTAGTTAAATACCTAAACATATTTAAATCAAACAAAATTAGGAGAGTTTACAACGTTAAGTGGACTATAAAAATTTCTCAGCGTTCTCACATAACCTTGTTTATATTTTTAACCTAACCACAAAAGTTTTTAGACAAATACTTTGAAAATACTTTTGTTAAAAATACATCTTCAACGCAAGGACACCAAACACATGCATTGGCTCGAGCCATTCTGGAGGATTCTCATATGGGGTAGTTGGCCAAATGAATGCTCGTTTGCGGGATTGAGAAACTCCATTTGCAACAGATTCTAAATTTCAAGAACAGACTTAAAGAAGCAAAAACAAAAGACCCTCATGCAGAAGAGATGCATGGCCGCCAAAGTCTTCTTCATCGATCTTTAGTATCATGGAGTAGTAACTATATACTATACTCGAGGATATCACCAGAAATCTGCAATTTTGTGGTCAGCGTGTTACCTACAAGACAACTAAAAGGGCTAGAAGGAAAACGCTGGAGGTTTGTCAATAGAACAACTTACAAAAATCCGATAATTAAAAAAAAGTATTTCCAATCACCCATTTCACAATAATTCCAATATAATCATAATAGAAAACCAAACTAAAGCTTGAAATTAAAATTAATATGTCGAAAAGTATCTAAACAAAACTCAAAGTAGTACAGTTGTCGCCGGATTTACTTTTTAAACACCAATGGCATAAATCAAAACTCTACACAGCAAAAAATTCTATTAAACTAAATCTTTGGAAATGGTGGTATACTATGAGCGGCTGCAACAAAGAAAAATAAAAATGGAAACATTCATAGAATACTTACCAAATTTTTCGAGGGGACGTTACGTTTTCTTCCACTCGCAACACGAATTTTACTCGACCTAGACTCATGATGAGCCTCGAACAAAATTTTGGTGAATATTTCATGATGTAAAAATTGCAGTATAGGCTATGGATGGTGAAATGCATACCCCAGACGTAAAAGTTGTGGGAGTACCTTCTTGAGATAACATGTTGGACTTGACCAAGCCTTTAATCTCAAATTCACAATGTTGCTTATATTATAGTTATACAAGTATGTCAATTAGGAGCTCCTTCACCACATTCACATTATTTTTAAAAGCATCTAGGAAGAAGTCTTCGTCAAATATATCTCCAAATTTGTTGCAACCAAGAAAAGAGAAAGAAGCACATGAATTTTTACGAAAATCATGCTTTAAAGGTAACCTTCAAACATAAGAAAGAAGCAAAACCAACAATAAACTGGAATCATGCCATACACTGTTGAAAAGAAAAATTGGGTTGACAAGAGCTGATTCAAAAGCCCAGCCACAACAACCGCATCACATATCTGAGTATAAAAAGGCATAAAAAACATTCAATAAATTGAGAACATCATCCCTACAAAAGAATTAATAAAGATACTATGCAACCTATTAGTCATATCCTTAGAGCACAAACAATATGCAGATTAATGGAAAGTGGATATTCGAGTCTCACAAAACAGACATACTGATATACGTTGTTGATGCAAACCGCCATTTGCTTCAATTATAAAGAAATAGTTGGTTTGTGATCCTGCTAAATCTCAAGGCTGAAAAAGTTACATGAGCACACACAACATAATTCCTTAATTTCAAACTGACCAGCACAAAAGGCAAAGAACTGGAACCTGCTTTATTTTATCAAAAATTGCACCATTAAATACAATCATAGAAATGAACCGAGGTTTCATAATCAATTCGCTGATACATCTCCATAGATATGTCAGCGAGCGTGAGGATCAAAAATGCAACATTTCGCAGAGAATTTCAACACCGATTTAAAATTAATTTTAAGTTTCGATTCTAACAGAGAATTTATATTCATTGTTAAACCTGTGTATAGCGCAAAAAATCTTTAAATCCCTCTCTTATTGCCTATGTACCACACAATCTATAGCTTCAAAAAGCGTGATTTTCAAGTAAAAGTTTGAGTAAAACTTAAATATCTCATCCTAGTATCAGAAATCAGTAACACTAATAGGAAGAGTTTACTTGGGTATCATACATGATAAGGGTAGCATACACAACACTAAAACAAAAAAATGGAGTCATCAAAGGCCAAACAGCAAATCATATGATATAATCGAAGAAAGATATAAGATGCCAATAGTCCGTTCGTTAGTGTGATCCATCGTCCCCGGTCCGCCCGTGATATGTACATGGTGGCCAATATTTCGAAGGGGAAGATGGAAAAATGGGTGGTCGTAGGTATTCAATGGCACAATAGCGTTCAAACTGGCAGTTTGTTCCTGGGTGAATGAGGTTTTTTTTAGACGGAGAGAGGATTGTGAGTGGGAAAGCATTCAAAATCAAATATTTTTTTACAAACCTTCTAAGTAATGGTTTAAGGTTTTCGGATTACTTTAGTGTTGAAGGTTTGGGCTCGTGAGCTTCTTCGACGGGCTTCCACCTCTTCCTATGAGCGGCTGTAGCACAGAAAAATAGAAATGGAAACCCTCATAGAATACTTACCAGATTGTTCTTGGGGGCGTTACGTTTTCTTCCACTCCCAACACGAATTTTACTCGACCTAGATTCTTGATAACCTTGGAACAAAATTTTGGTGAATATTTCATAATGTAAAAATTGCAGTATATGCTATGGATGGTGAAGTGCATACCCCATATGCAAAAGTTGTGGGAGCATCTTTTTTGAGATAATATATTGGACTTGACCAAGCCTTTAATCTCAAATTCACAATGCTACTTATATTGTAGTTATAGCGCTCAAGTATGTCACTTGGGAGCTCTTTCACCACGTTCACATTATTTTTACGAGCATCAATGAAGAAATCTTCATCAACTATATCTCCAAATTTGTTGCAACCAAGAAAAGGGAAAGAAGCAAAAGAATTTGTACGAAAATCATGCTTTAAAGATAACCTTCAAATATAAGAAAAAAAAACAAAACCAACAATAACCTGGAATCGCGCCATATACTGTTTAAATGAAAAATTGGGATGACAAGAGCTGCATTCAAAAGTCCAGCCACAACAACCGCATCACATATCTAAGTATAAAAAGACATAAAAAATCATTCAATAAAATTGAGAACAACATCCCTGTAGAAGAATTAATAAAGATACTATGCAACCTATTAGCCATATCCTTAGAGCACATACAAGATGCAGTTAAATGGAAAGTGGATATTCGAGTCTCACAAAATAGACAAACCCATATACGTGGAAGAGGTTTCGCATCACCAGCCAGCTCAATCTCCATATACTTTGCCAAAGGAAGATGGTTAGCCTTTTGCTTGGCACTTCTGTTGGAAGATCCTCTTGCAACACCAGAGGCATGAGCAAACAACTCTTTGTACTTATAGTATTGCTTTTTCTTCCCTGAACAGAATGGCCATTGTAAAATCCGATTCACCTTAACTTTGTGCGTCCCATTCCTTACACAATTATATGGTCTCTCAGAATAGTCATCAAACTCAAACTCGCTGATCCCTGATTCTTCATTACAACTGATAGCCATCACATCTTCACCAATTAGTATTAATTCTGCTAACAAAAAATGTCAAGATTTTCTGGAGTTAAAACAGAACAAATCACCACCAAGAACTCAATTTGGAGAAAAATACTCAAATCCACAAAGAGAACCTACAACTTCTTGATGTGCGTTATATCAAGTTATAAAACCTAGACTAACGCTTCCGCAAAAATACGGATCGTGTAGTAACTAGGGTCGAACACAAGGAATTGATGCGACTTATAAGCTATTAAACTAATGGAATAGACGTGTAAGGTGACTAAAGATGGAATTGTAATTGAGCTAAACTAAACTAAATCGAAGAGATAAAACTTATGGCTAAGCACCATGGGTGTCGAGAGTTTGCATAATGATGTAACGAAGTTCTAAAAGGATAATTGGTCTAAGGTACTATCATGAATTCAGGGAATTCAAGCTCTCCTATAGGAACTGACTGGCGTAGACTTGTCCACTATCTAGCATGCATATACCAATGTATCCATTGCGCATCTTACATGCATAGACGCATTATGACCGCTATCCTAATCCCTAGATTCAACCGATTAACCTAGCGTAGATTCTAAACCGGCTAAACCCTAAATCATGGCTAAGTTCCGAAACCTAATGCCCTGGCGTTGCTTTATTAGGCTTCTAACATCATTCAATCAAGTGGCATACAAGTAAAGAAAGCATTAAGAACAACCATGAAATCTGAAAACATGATAAAATACCAATTTCATTCATAACGAGTGGCGTACAAGTATGAAAGCATTAAGATCCACCATTCATTAAGCACAAGACTTCTCTACATATTGGCAATACTCTCTAACCTATGGCAATAGATCTACTT
>CM071868.1:36896336-36912296 GCA_036759665.1 Gynandropsis gynandra | reverse complement strand
TTCAGCCCGATCGTGTACAACCCACGGTGACTTCTTGCCATGAAATAGCCCGAGCGGGCACACCAAATGCACCCGAGCGGGTACACCTCCCTGGTCGTGTTCCTTGAGTGCCCGAGTCGTGCAAAGCTTCGGTGATGTTTGGTAGCAATTAGCCCGACCGGGCACTCCCAATCCACCCGAGCGTGCATGACTTGAGGTGTTGTTTCCGCTCCTTTCGCTCGGTGTTTGAGTGCACACTTCCATCCGTGGCCTTGCACAAGTTGAACTTTGTCCTTCAACTACGTTTCCGGGGTTAGATTGCCGTAATCTCTCGTGTTTCTCCTCATGTCTTCGTTTCCTACACAAAACACGAAATGTAGATGAAGTCCTCGAATAAACACGATAAGTGAATGAAATCTTAATAATCTACTCTAAACTAGACCTAAGAATGATATAAAAACTACAACGGATTACGTGTTATCATTCTTCTTTGACAGATTGGCACGACGAATCACCTGAAGGGTCATCAAAGATACAAAATGTAAGTCAGAGGAAGATCGAAGAATATCAGCAAAACAATTATGAGAATTGACACAACTAATACAATCCAGCAAAATAAAGTTTCAACAATGTCCAATGATAATCATTGAATAGATAACATCATTTCTTCGATGCTAAGCTCATCTAATTAAATTTTATAAGTTATGATATCATGCGACCCAACAATTCTGAAAAACCCTGGATGAAAGAGAAAAACCAAAGTGAATTCGGTCACATGAAGAGCCCTTTTTTTAATGTGAAACCATAAAAAATCATAAACAAATGCTAATCCTTTCAGCTAAATTGAACTATGAATTTTCCCAATATATGTTAAGTGAGTTCTATTGTAGCTACTGACAGTAGTAAAAGCATGCAATAAGCTTAAGCATCAGATATGTATCACAGTCAATGCTTTTCGCGTATCTTGAATCTCGTCTTTGCTTTGACACTCTTTGGTCATGAGGTATGTATTCATTTGCTCGCGTCCTTCTACCTCAGATTTCTTGTCTTACAGTTGTTTTATTCATCACTTTTATTTTTTGTTTCACAGCTTCATCGTCCTTATCTTCAAGATGCTTCATGACTTGTAATTTGCCTTTCAGATCTTGAATCTCCATTTCAAGTTTCTGCACGGTATCTAACTGCTTCTAAAGCTCAAAAATCTTGCTCAAGGCTTCTTCTTTTCGCCTCTGGAAATTGAAAAAGAAAAGAGAACATTAAAGACAGATCAAGGATTTCCTTTCTAGAACTCCGTATATGCAAGAATCTGATTTGAACTATGAACCACATAACACACCTTATGTTCATCTACAAGTCCCAAGACATTCGTGTCAACCTTTTTCTACTCCTAGAAGCTAACTGAAGCGAGTGGTTCATTGCATCGCTCTATCACAATGCAAAGACATAAAAAGACCAACAACAACTTAAAATATGCATATGTATACTTATGAACATGAAAATAATAGCGGGTAGAGTATAGTTCAACAAAACGAAGTAACATGGACCTAAAATATGACCTTCTTCTTGTCTTCATCGAGTTTTTGTCTCTCCAGTTCAGATTCCTGAAGAAAACATACACACTGTTGATAACCATGGAAGGAACAATATTGCATTTAGAATTAAGAAATTAGATGAAATATATACATTGATAACCATAGAGGTAACTGATAACGTCAATTTTGTTCTAGTGTTTTCATATATTTTCATAGTTAGTTTCATCATTCATTTGATTTTACCAAGCATTAAGCATCATGATCATCCTGTTTTCAGTCATTTTGGAGCTAAAGGACGTGCACGAGACAAAGTACAAACATCGAGGATCATCACGGGACAAACGGGACGAGAATCGGCTAGGAATAGCCACTACCCGCACGGGTAATTCCCTAGCTTGAGCGGGCATTTGTTACTGTGATTTTGTCCAACGAATTGTGCATGAGTCGGGCAAGAAATACCACGCCCGGGGTTTCAGCCCGAGCGGGCAGCAAGTCAGCCCGAGCGGGCAGCAGCTCAGCCCGAGCGGGCAGCACCTCAGCCCGAGTGGGCTCCCTCATTTCCATCGCGTTCTTGCGCGATCTTCCGCGCCGTACCCAAGCGGGTCACTTACCTTGCCTGCGCGGGTCGCGTCTGTCACCTGCAACTCCAAATAAGTTAATTTGACTTAAAATAAATGGAAGTTTGTTGGAGACTTATACAATAAGGAAAACGCCTTTAGAGAAGAGAAATAAGTGATATTTCGCTGGAGTAAGTAATGGAAACGTTGCCAACTTAATCAAGTAATGAAAAACTCAAGAAAAGGCAAGAAAAGAGGGGTGGCAGCTGTAACGAACGAGGGGAGAGCTGGAGGGACGAATTCAGACAGAAAATTAGAGAGAAAACAGAGCACACGAAGAGCGAGTAGAGAGAGCAGAACGCGTACAAGGGCAAGGACGGAGCGACGAAGCCGGAGCGCGGAGGAGCTGTTAAAGACGTCGGTAATAGAATAGGAAGGGATCTCATTCTTTATCCATGTTGAATATAGTTATCTTTTGTGTTTCTTTTGCTAAGTTCATGTCCGAGTAGGTCCACAGCCATGGGACATAACCAAATCTCCAAATTCACACTGGATTTCGTCAGAGTGATCGTAAGAAAAATCAAATCAAGCTTAAACACTAAATTGATCACAAAACAATACCTCATCGACGTGATTGGATCTGAATAAACCAAAATCTCCTCCTCGTCGATGAAACCAATCCTATCATGATCCTTCACCAACGGAATGAAAGACAACCAAAGCTCCAAATTCACACTGAATTTCGCCGAAGTGATCGAAAGAAAAATCGAAATCCATGTAAACCTCGAAAATCCAAGAAAAATCGAAACCTCAAAATCTAAGGTATTGAACGGTTGGGTAGCGCGAGGGATATGAAAACCTCGAAATCCATATCGGCGACGGCACGGTTGGGTAGTGGGAGGGAGACAAGGTTGGGTAGCGGGGGGAGACAAGGTTGGGTAGCGGGGGGGAGATTAAAGACGTCGGTAATAGAATAGGAAGGGATCTCATTCTTTATCCATGTTGAATATAGTTATCTTTTGTGTTTCTTTTGCTAAGTTCATGTCCGAGTAGGTCCACAGCCATGGGACATAACCAAATCTCCAAATTCACACTGGATTTCGTCAGAGTGATCGTAAGAAAAATCAAATCAAGCTTAAACACTAAATTGATCACAAAACAATACCTCATCGACGTGATTGGATCTGAATAAACCAAAATCTCCTCCTCGTCGATGAAACCAATCCTATCATGATCCTTCACCAACGGAATGAAAGACAACCAAAGCTCCAAATTCACACTGAATTTCGCCGAAGTGATCGAAAGAAAAATCGAAATCCATGTAAACCTCGAAAATCCAAGAAAAATCGAAACCTCAAAATCTAAGGTATTGAACGGTTGGGTAGCGCGAGGGATATGAAAACCTCGAAATCCATATCGGCGACGGCACGGTTGGGTAGTGGGAGGGAGACAAGGTTGGGTAGCGGGGGGAGACAAGGTTGGGTAGCGGGGGGGAGAGGGGAGAGGTATTTTATGTGGCGATTTCATGGGGAGAGGTTGAAGACGACGATCTGGAATAGAAAGAAATTATTGGATTCAAGGACTGGAAATGTAAAAGATCTATTGAATTTAAAGTTTATTGAATCTCTCTACTGGAGCTTTTGACGGAGAATTGTTTTTTGAAACAATTGTCGAAAGGATAATTTTTCCTCTCTCTGTCGACGTGGCAACATGAGAAGGGAGGAAAAATCCTCCTTTTTATATATATGATTTGGTAGCTCGTACAACATATAAAAGATCAATGGCTAACAATTAATTTTACCGGAATATCTTTCATATATCCTTTTCCATAAAAATGAATATGTTCATCTCTAAATCATATAAACTATTATAATTTTATTCAATTTAAAAACATATTATGAAAAAAGAATATTAGATAAAATTATATTTTATCATAAATCTGTTTTATTTAATTATAATAATAATATGTTGTTGAATCTTCAAAAAAAAATATGATCTTTATTCTTGTAAAATTTATTGTTTCGTAAATTTAATATGTTAATGTTTGAATTCTCATATAATTAGGAATGTTGAATTTTGTGTTTGTTTTAGATTGTTCAAGAGTCTTGGAGAATAGATTTGATCCAAGCTTGCTGAGAGTTAATTGGGATTGACTTGGTCGTGAAACAAACTTAGTGGGCTAAAATTTCGAACACGTTGTTCTTGGATTTTCGGAAAGTGCAATTAAAGCATACTCAAAACGAATCAAAATACTATAATTTGGTTCGGTTCAATTTGGTTTTTAGAACCCGAATCATAATGTCAAGCCTAGTTACAATTATAAAGGATTTGGACACACTAGAAATGAATGTGGGGATTCAAGTTTTGAATCTGATGAAAGCAGCGAAGAAGAAAATACAAATTTTATGAAACTCATTGGAATAATTGATAAAGATGAAAACAAGATAAAAATGAAGAAGTTGATAGATGATGAAGATTTGAATGTTGAAACCCTATACAACAGATGGTTGAATATGAATAAACTCAACATTGAGTTAGTCAAATCTAATAACCAGTTAGAAAAATAACTTTAAGAGATTCAAAAGAATTACCATAGAAGGAAGAAAAAGTTATGATGACTCAAAGACAACTTGAAGAAACAAACAAGCAATTGAAGATGATCATGAATATAACATAAAAGCTTGATCATTTGATGACCGTGGAAAAGAAAGATACTCATCATCATGGAATTGGATACGTTGGAAGCAAAAGAAGTCGCAAATGAAGTTTGTTTCGGGTGAAAATCTTGCAGATCTTGCAACTACAAGTTACTCGTCTTCATGTGTACTTGGTTTCGTTAGAAGAATGTCTCAAATTAAAGTTTTATCTTTGCCAAATAACAATATATGCGATCATTAAACAACTGTTATGTGTGGAGAGCTGAACAAAGGAGTTTTAAGGTGACAAAAGATGATCGAATCTTGGTAAAAATTGCAGATTTAAATTTGGTTCAAAGTATTTCTAAACAAAGTCTTGCTAATCTTGATGTGTGAAAATGATTTTACTTAGGTATACAAGTTAGAATGAATAATTTTTTAGAGAAAAAGGTTGTGAGAAAACAAATGAAAATTTAATATGTATCTATTGGTTGTCAATTGAATGATATCTTCACAAAACCCCTCGATTTGGATTATTATATGTTTGAAAAAATCATTTGGAGTTTGTGAATCCTAAACAAATATGTATATTTATCATGAGTGTTTGAATCGACTTGAGATAGAATGATGACTTTATATAAGAAAGTAGCATAATTTTTGGAGCTAATGATGTGTTTATTTGTACTTGGTTTATCAAGATCGCTTAAACTTTACTGAACTACACATATGCTAGTAAAATTATTTTTTCTGAGATTCAATGTCTGACATAAAAAATGAGGAATATTTTAGTTCTCTTACTCCTCTAACAATTTGATGGTTCATAAAAGGGTTATACTTTCAAAAGGTTGTTATGAGTATATTGCTCGAGTCTAAGTTGAGAGACATTCAAATTCAATATTGTAACGTCCTGAGGCACAAAGCTAAATTATGTTTAAATACTCCGCTATGATTCAAATGAAACATAATAGTATACTTATAAAAAACTAGTCTAGACATGTATTTTATGAAGAAAATGTTGTCTAAACAACATCCTAGAAGTTGAGAATAAAGAAAAGGAAAATAAAAAGAAGAGGAAAAAAAAAGTTGACTCATAAGTGTGCTAAAGAATGTTGAGTGAATCTGGTGATAAGACAAGTACACTTAAACATAAAGGTAACTCTGAAACTTATTCTTGTTTCTCTTATTTATTTGCCCTTGCTTTTAGTAAATTTAATTTAAAAAGAACGGGATGCTGGACATTTTTGTAAAGAAAAAAAATAAATAATTAAAAGAAAATGAGGGAGTAGATAGGTGCATTGAAACATCTAAATGAGTTTTGAATTTTTTGAAAGATTAGATATTGAAAGAGATCCCCTTATTCTCTTGCTTAAATTTTATGCAACAATGGTGAGATATTTCAAGACATTATGCAAATTTAACTAGAAGATGTTTTATCGATTGAAGGAAGCACATGGAAGAACACCAAGCTATACAATCTTTTGCAAGGAAAATCAATAATCGCTATTTAAATTGGTTCATATTAATTGTGTGACTAATCTCTATTATTTTAAATGTTTTTTTATACAAATTGGAAAAGAAATGAGGTTCTAGCATTGGACATAGAGTGATCAAAATATGACGAAATAAATGACCTAACTTCTTGAAAAATTTGTTATTTCTGATTACACTACATGTATAAGATTTGAGATAATTACTTGTGATGATTGTGCTTGACTATTGTTTTTATATTTTTACGGACAAAATTTTTTGTGTTTGTACGATCAGAAATTCGAATGGATAGATTGTTAATGTTTGAATCATCATTCAATTAGAAATATTGTTTTGGTGTTTGTTTCATGTTGTTAAGAGGATTGAGAAATGAACTTGATCACATATTATTGAGAGTGAAAGTGACTTGATCATGAAACAAACTTGGTAGGTTGAGTCTCAAACATGTTGTTACTGGATTTTCGACGAGTGCAGTTGAAGACGACTGAAATCTCAGACAATGTGTTCCTGAATTATTTACAAGTGTAGTTGAAAACGACCACTATATAAAAAGGGTCGTGGAAGCTTGAAAATATAATCAAACATTGAACAAATTTAAAAATATATTCTTAAGATAGAAAAGATCATTGGAAATTGTATGAGTTGTGATAGAGATTGTTAACACTGTAAAACGTGTGTTTTAAAACTTATATTTTTATGTCCATGGTGTAATCAAGGGAAATTAAATGCAATATTCTTGATGCATTATAACAGATATAAGAGATTGATATAAAAATAAAAAATAATAATTCAATGAAATATAATTTTTTATTTTTATGTTGCCGCAATATATGTTATCTTTAATATTTTTATATTAATTTATATTAATAAAAATGTATTGTTGGTAAATAAAAATTATATTTTTATATCAAATCATCCTTTTACATTAATAATATTTTCGATATTTAATATAAAAAAGTTGATCAACAATAAGATTTATCACTCGCCGTCTACAGTGTTGATTAAAAGCATTATTTTACCTACGCATAAGGTATTTTATGTATGAATTATTTTGCATTCACATAATCATATGCTTATGTTTTTTTATTTACATGTTGGATTGAGTTTGTTTGAATTTGGTGGCATTTGAAACAAATAAAAGAAGATTGTTGAACCCCACCAATTCTCCTCTAGATCCTTGTATCAAATGAAAGGCCAACCACAAAATTTTGACAAAAAGTTTATAAATATAAAAAAAATATACAATGTTTAGATGAAAAAAATTGAGTTAAAAAACTTTAGAAAAGATAGAATATTCTGAATTTGTTACAAAAGGTTGAAGATAATACCAAGTTAAGAAATATACAACAAAATATTCTCTTATTTTAAAAAATTAGATGTTATAGTGTAATATTTTAGATAGTTTAAAAATTAAATTATAAATTTATATATATATATGGTTTTGGATAATTTTAAATATTAACATAATTTTTTAAATTAATTAAATCAAATATTATATCTGATATGATTTTAAAAACAGATTCATTTCTAGATCTGAATTAGAATAAAAATTGTATATATCATAAAATTTTATATATGATGTGTATCTATTCCAACCTCTTAACATAAATCATGGATTAGTTAACCCAATATATATAAATATTAGTTCTTGAAACATTAATTAATGTTTAAAAGTTTGGATCTTTCTATTTGAAGTGGAAAATAAACCCAAAAAGACTAAAAAACAAGGGCTAAAGAAAGAGAAAATGCGGAGAGAGAGAGAGAGAGAGGCATTAACAGTGAGAGGTTGATGAAGAAGAAAAGAGTCAAAGATGGTGTGTAAGTGTATGTTTGTAGTGCAGAGATCAACGTCAATCCTTTTTTGTGATACATTTTCAAACAAAGAGATTCATTTAATTTTTGTTGCTATATTAAGAAAATTTTGTGATGAATTTTGGGAAGAGGGTCCACTTGCTTTGAAAAACCTTCAATTTCCATGGAATTAATATTCCAAACACAAATTTCCAGCTCTTCCACGCAGTCACTTCCGCTCATGTTCTCTTCAAAGTTCCTCCCTTAGGTGAGCTTTTTTTTTTCCTTTAAATGGAGATTCTTCTCTCTCTCTCTCTCTCTCTCAATTATTTTTTGTTTTTTCACGCTTTTCTAGAAAAATTAGTTTTTCTTATTCCTCTAAAAGTTGGGTTTGCTTCGGATTCAAGTGTTCCTCCACCTTCTTTTTCAACCTTTGCTTGAAATGTTCATCTGATTCGTTGTTCACTCATAAGAAAAGATTTGATTTTGCAGGATTCTTTAATGAAGTTGAGGAATTATGGGTATCGGGTCCTTTTTTCTGATCCAAAGGGTCATCTAATTTAGGCTATTCCAGCTGATTCTTCATCGCTTTCAGGTACTTATCTCTCTCTCTCTCTCTCTCTCTCTCTCATCTATTCGTATTCCTTTGCGTAGATTCTTTTGCTTTAACAGGAAAAGAATCAAATAGAGTTGCATTTCAGTCTATGCTTCATAAGAATTCAACTTTTTTCGGTAGTTAAATGAAGATGGGTTTTAATATGAAAGCTTGGTTCCGATTTCCACAAAACGTATAGCTAAACGAAGGAACAAGATGTATATATACTTTTTTTCCCTTTTATCAATCTGCTACAAGTTGGCATTGAGTTTAAGATCACAAGCAACAGTAGTGTAGCTAACATTGTGTTTTTAATTTCGCCTGGATCAGTAAAATGATGAGCCTTAGCATAATACTTTGCATAAGCTATATATGGTTCTGCATTTGTTCCTTGTGTTTCTTGGAAAAAGCTTCAAATTTGGGAACCTTTTGGTTGATGATGCGCTCTTAAGACCTTTCTTCCTACAACTATTTTTTTCTTTCGATTTTAGTTGCCAAATTCAGATGCCTTGTATGTTGTCTGAAATCAAACTTATTTCTTGGTTGTACATTTGAATGTGATTCTTTGTTGTCCCTCTATGTTTTGATGTTATAGTACACTGAAATACCCTTGAAGTTTGCCTTCTCTGAATGTTATCAAATCAATGAACTTCTTGTTCATCCTTGAGTACCTTAAGAATGTTTATCCTTTTGCAGCAAAAGAGTGGTGGTGGCAATGGGGTGGCTAACGAAAATACTTCGAGGTTCAAGCCATAAGTTGTCGGGTGGGCAGTATGATAGAAGATATAGAGAGGGTAGAAGCTTGGACCGGCCACGTTATTCTTCTGTAAGTGAAGTTTCATGATTTCTTGTCCTCTATCTAATTGGGCTTGAACCCAAAAAAGTCTGTCTTCATAAGTGAAAAGGGTTTCATATTACTCGATTCATGTTTCTAAGATATATTCACATGGAACTCTGATGCAGGATGGTTCTGATTTTGATAAAGACGAAATTCAATGTGCTATTGCACTATCCCTTTCTGAACAAGATCAAGTAGCACAACGGGATGACAAAGGAAAGAAAGTAATTGGTATGATGATCTCATCGAATTATGATTGTAGTCACCGGTAGTATGACAAGGCAGGGACAAAATGATTGCATGATATTCACATTTTGAAAAACTTTTAGTGAAGTCGATTGGATCATTTTAGGAGTAACTCTATATAATCTTGATCTTGATTTCTCTATTTGGCAAACCATTTAGAGTACAAATCTGAATCTGAACAAGAAGAAGACGAAGATGAGGAGGAAGATGAAAATGAAGAAAACACGAGAGATCATCTAAAAGCAGCAGCAGAAGAAGAAGAAGAAGAAAGACAGATCGCTCTAACTCAGATTGAGGAAGAAGAAAAGCGCCGTGCTGAAGCTCAATTAATAGAAGTAGAGAAACAGCTTAACAAAGCTCGATTAGAGGAAGAAGAAAGACGGCGTGCCAAAGCTCAATTGGAGGAAGATGAGCAACTTGCCAAGGCTATTCAAGAAAGCTTGAATGTGGAATCTCCTCGATATGATTCTGGGGGTATATTTCAGCAGTATCCGTTCTTCTTTCCATCTAGTTATCGGTAAGTAAGAAAGAAAATATATGAAAATGCTTTCTTATACATGGAGAAAACCCTATTTCTCTTTCTATTTCATGACTGATTTTCTTGAAAAAAGTAAATTTCTCTTGTTTTGGAAGGATATGTGCTGGTTGTCGTGCTGGGATCGGTCATGGGAGGTTCTTGAGTTGCATGGGTGCTGTGTGGCATCCTGAATGTTTCCGCTGCGATGCTTGTGATAAGCCCATCACAGATTATGAGGTCCAATAACACTAATTGAATTCTCTGGTCGTTAATCGTTCTTCTCTGATCTTGTTTCTTACAATAATCCAAACCTAAGTGATAATTTGTTTGACAGTTCTCAATGTCAGGGAATCGAGCTTTCCACAAATTATGTTACAAGGAGCAGCATCACCCACGATGTGATGTTTGCAACAGTTTTGTAAGTGCTTATTGATTTTATTGTTCGGTTAATTCTCGAGCTTTCTGTAGTGATGCTGAGTTCTAATGTCTGCTTGCTTTGGTTCTGAAGATTCCCACAAATCCAGCTGGTCTCATCGAGTACAGGGCGCATCCCTTTTGGATGCAAAAGTATTGCCCCTCACACGAGCTTGATGGAACGCCTCGGTGCTGCAGTTGCGAAAGAATGGAGGTCAGTAGATCCGATGAATATATCCATCGAGAGAAGAAATTCCAAAATTCTTGTGAAAGTTTGATGTTTTGCCCTCATTGGTTGCAGCCGAAAGATATGAGATATCTTATACTTGACGATGGACGAAAATTATGTCTTGAATGTCTCGATTCAGCAATCATGGACACCCACGAATGCCAACCTTTGTACATTGAGATACGTGAATTTTATGAAGGCTTAAACATGAAAGTGGAACAACAGATTCCCATGCTGCTGGTAGAGAGATCAGCCCTGAACGAGGCGATGGAAGGAGAAAAGAACGTAAATTTCTTTGTGCTTGATTCTTTGTAGCTTCAAACAACTCATTTGAATCGACATTTGCTGCAGGGACATCATCATTTACCTGAAACTAGAGGACTTTGTCTGTCCGAAGAACAAACGGTCACAACGGTACCATTCTCAAGTTCTCTCTCCTGCCTCCAACTGTTTGAGATGAGCAGATTTCATCTCTGTTACCCTTGAAATTACTAGGTTTTAAGGAAACCGAGGATTGGAGCAGGCCACAGGTTAATAGACATGATCACAGAACCATACAGGCTGATTCGTCGGTGTGAGGTCACCGCAATTCTCATATTATATGGACTTCCTCGGTAAAACATTGCATATCTCGACACTTTTCAACTCTATAACCTAGTTTGGCTGTGGTAATGACATTGAACATATAAGTTTACAGGCTGTTAACTGGATCGATTCTCGCTCACGAGATGATGCACGCATGGCTTAGGCTGAATGGTATCACAATCCACCACCCTTCTCATACTGGCAGAAACTGAATTCAGATTCACAGTCGCGATTTTTTGAAACAGGATATCCGAATCTTAGACCAGAAGTGGAGGAAGGCATCTGTCAGGTTTTGGCACACATGTGGTTGGAATCCGAGACTTACGCTGGTTCTGCAAGTGATGTTGCATCATCATCATCATCATCATCCAAAAAAGGTGAGCGATCTGACTTTGAGAAGAAACTTGGTCAGTTTTTCAAGCACCAGATTGAGTCAGATTCTTCGTCGGCATATGGGGAAGGGTTCAGGCAAGGTAACGAAGCAGTTCTTAAATATGGGCTAAGGCAAACACTTGACCATATACGAGTGACGGGTTCGTTTCCTTGATAAGATTTATTCATATATACGATGACAAACCTGTATATAATATAGGCTTATACCTATACTACACTACACAGCAAGACCATAAGGAGTATAGAGAGTTTCGCCATTGATTGCAGTATCACATACACTTGTGCGCTATGTAACAACTCTTTGTTTGTGAAGATGAATATGCAATTTTATCTTGATCTGATTTGGTTTTGTTAAGTACTCGGTTGTACCGAGAGATTGTATGATGATTCCCAGGTAAGTGAAGCTGTCAAGATCCTGGAGAAAGACTGAGCAATGTCATCCATAGATGGGCGATTTGTATGATCTTTCTTCAGACAGTTAACGAGTAATCTGACAACGAATCTTGCAAGATCGAAGGGGTATACGTTTTGAAGAGAAGGATCAATGAGCTGCTCCCATAATCGGTATCTCTCTTCTTCATTCATCAAATTAGCCGTATCTATATGCTTGCTTAGTTCAGTAGCTTCTTTACCCGACATGATCTCCAACAGCACAACTCCAAAAGAATATACATCCAGTTTCGTTGAGACTAACCCATGTTCCAAGTATTCAGGAGCAAGATATCCTTTTGTTCCAACGACGTGTCTTGTCAGTACAATATTTTCACCGTCTGCCCCCTCTGTCGATCTTGCAAGCTGGAAATTTGCAATTTTTGCTCGGAAATCTGTATCGAGAAGGATGTTCCTGCTGTTTATATCCTTGTGCACATACGGGGGATTTGTGAAGTTGTGTAGATAGTTAATCCCTGTAGCCACATCCAATGCAATTTGCATTCTTTGTGTCCAGCTCAAGAATCTTCCAGAACTTTGGCTGCCGTCGTTAATCCAGTCGCTTAAGCTTCCGTTTGAAGCATGCTCGTACACCAAGTACCAGTCCCCATTGTTGAAACAGAGCCCTGAGAGACGGATGATGTTGAAATGATTTAGTTTCGACAGTAACTTTACCTCATCCGATACATCTCCATCGATTTTCTTGATCACTGCATAATCATCGTTGATTCTTCCGAGGTATCCGAATCCTTGGATTGAGCTTGATGGACTGAAATCGTCGGTGGCGGACTGGAGCTCGTGAAACTTGTACACTTTCAGGGATTCAACTACAATGCTTGACAAACTATCCAACATTTCGTCAGGATCAGATTTTCGATCTAAGATGGGTGTTTTATTTGATTCATAGCTGCAAGTGTCAGTCCCCACGGTTTCTGCTTTCTCCTTTCTTCTCCTTTTCTTTGAAACAAAACAGAAAGTGGTGACACTCAACACTCCTAAAACTGCAGCACCTGCAAGTACTCCGACAAGAACATAAACCCATGTTTTGTTTGTGTCCTTCCTATTCTCCGGTGGCGAAGGCGGTGGTAAAACAGGTGGTGGAGGAGGAACCACGGTCTCCAAGCTCGCAGGAGGATCCTGTAACGGAATTAAAAGGGTCGTAAAAGGGAAAATCTCCGAGTTCTGAAAAGAGAGTTCGTTGGCTTCGAAGATCTTGGTCGTGTTGACCCCAAATCTCTCACTAACCACCGCAATCGAGTCGCCGGAGACCACTGTGTAGCTCAGCAGATAATTGACGCCTTCACGAACCTGTTTTGCCGTCGGACATGCGCATCGAAGAGGAACAACGATCCTCATACCTGGGATCAGAGCCCTTGCAGGCACATTGTTCTGTTTCTCCAAAGCTTGACATGTGGAGAGCCCTTGTAAAGTGTTATTCGCTACGATGAAATACGAATCACCTTGTTCAACAGTGTACGTTATGTTAGCCTGAGAATAATCTCCGGAACACGAACAAGTGACAGGAACGATGACTTGTTTATCAGGTGAAAACGTGTTGGAAACAGAAACAGCGTTGAGGGCAGAGACGAGAGATGGGGCTGTGGCGAAGAGGGAAGCGACGGCGGAGACAGAAGAGTAGGGAGGACGGGAACGGAAAATAACGTAAGCAAGGCAAGTGCTGTTGAGGCCATTACAAGAGTAACCCAACACAGAGGTTGAGTTGTCAGAGATGGAGCAGTCCGTGGTCGCCATGGCCACGTAAGGTTGCTGCGCCATTGTTGTCCCGACAACGAAAGAGAGACATAACAGGAAGAGATAGACATGAATTCGGGACTCCATGTGTTGTTGGTGTTTGGATTCAGAAACCGATCTGGAAAATGAAACTTCTCTGCAGTTCTTTTGATGTTTTTTAGGGATAAGGATAAAGTCAACGCTCGGAGGTGTTTCAATGGAAGTCAATCATGGAGGCTTTTGCTTCCGACACTTTGGAAGATCAACTACCGTTCTTCGTAGTAAAAAATAATGAAGACACTTCGTAAATTATTTTCTAGTTTAAGATCCATAAATCTACTCTTAAATTTAAGTTGCGTGAACTAAAATATATAGGCATTATGATATTATTATGCGTACACGTTGTATTTCACGTTGACCATGGCATAAATAATATACAATATATCATCATTTATATATGGGGAAGATAGCCCACCAATCACGACGACGCGTACAATGATATGACTTAAAAAAATAAAAAAATAAAAAATGGAAATACTTCGTAGACCGGTATTCGGGTCGCGGCATATGCTGAATCCGATTTTTGTAAAAATGGGTTTGGATTTTTGTATCAAAACTGGGCCCATGAAGCTTGTTTGGTCCCGAGTTGACCAGAGAGAAAATATTTTGTATAAACCAAGTATTCTTATGCTCGCACATTATTTCATAACAATATAAAAATGCAAATTTCAAAAACATGTGTATCTTCATGTAATGATTTCACTAAGAAAATATTAATTTTTACAATAATGTGCCATACTGATATTCCATACATGTAAAAACATAATTTAGTCTACACTTCACTAATTTTGGCATTTTTCTTTTAATTTTTTGAAGTAGTTTATAGATTTTATAGTAATGAATTAAAATCTAATCATACAAAAATTTAGAATTATTTAAAAGTAAATATATTAATCAATAATTCTTATTATATATTAAGCAACTTAATGAAACACATTTTTTATATTCAGATTTACCTTCAAGGCGGAATATCAGAAATACCCTTATAGGGCTAAACCACTTCAAAAATACCCTTCCCTAAAATAATTATTAAATCCAAAAAAAAATGAAAAAAAGACAATCTTGCCCTTAATATTCGAACGTGAAAAAACCGACGTTCGACGTGAAAAACTGTAAAAAACGAGAAAGCCGAACAATTTTTAGACGTGAAACCTGTTTAAAAGTTTATAGCAAGAAAGAAATAATTGATGTCGAACTTAAGAGGGATCGATTTGAAGTTGGCGAGAAGGAAAATGGCTAGAATCAGCAGCAACAGAGACGAAGAGAGCACGAGTCAATCTTCAATGGCGTCAATAAGTGTAAGTAGCTCGATTTCTAGGGTTTTGCAAGCTTTCGAGTCACAAAATGGTTTATTGATTTGAAGTGTCAGTGAGTCGGTTAGGTCGCAAGGGTCGCAGGAGTTGCATGTACATCTTCGACTCCGTAAGTCGGTTGAGTAGCAAGGGTCGCAGTAGTTTCATGACCATCTTAGACTCAGTTTATTGATTTGAAATGGGTGTCAGTGTCAGTGAGTCGGTTAGGTCGCAAGGGTCGCAGGAGTTGCATGTACATCTTCGACTCAGTGAGTCGGTTGAGTAGCAAGGGTCGCAGTAGTTGCATGACCATCTTCGACTCAGTGAGTTGGTTGTCTCAGTGAGTGGGATGGGTCGCAATGTTCATTTGAGGGGCGTGGGTCGGTTGAGTCTCAGTGAGTCGGTTGAGTGTCGCAGAGTGTCTGAGGGTCGTTTGAGTCACATGGGTCGCACGGGTCGGCTGAGTCGCATGGCTCGCACGAGTCGGTTGAGTCGCACGGGTCGGTTGAATCGCATGGGTCGTTTAAATCGGTAGAAGTATAATGTATTCGTAATTGGTCATTTTGCAGGTGGCGCCAAAGCCGAAATTTGTGTATGAATTCAAGCACATGGACAGAATTCCAAAGATCACCACCAAGTGTTATCCTC
>CM071868.1:36858909-36874308 GCA_036759665.1 Gynandropsis gynandra | reverse complement strand
ATATGAATAAAAAACCGCTGCAGCAATGAGATGGCACGCAGAACACTCCACGACCGAAGGTATAATGCAACATCCATCGGATGGTCAGGCTTGGAAAGATTTCAATGAAATATTTCCCGAGTTCGCGCGTGAAACGAGAAATGTTTATCTTTGCCTATGCACGGATGGTTTTAGTCCCTACGAACAATCTGGAAGTCAATATTCCCTGTGGCCGGTGATTTTGTCTCCGTGTAATTTACCTCCAGAGATGTGTTTGAAAAGAGAGGTAATGTTTCTGACGTTGCTGATTCCAGGACCAGAACATCCGAAGAAAAGTTTCGATGTATTTTTTCAGCCCTTAATTCATGAATTATGACAGTTGTGGAACGAAGGAATCCTTGCTAATGACGTCAGTACTAAGCAAAATTTCAGATTGAAAGCGGTCTTGTTGTGGACAATTAGCGATTTTCCTGCGTATGGAATGTTATCAGGATGGAGCATGCACAGAAGATTAGCATGTCCTTATTGTATGGAGGATACAGATTCAATTCGACTAGTACATGGTAAGAAACCATGTTGGTTTCATTGTCATAGAATATTTCTTCCTCGTGGTCATGCTTTCCGGAAAGATAAAAAACATTTTCGGAAGAACGTGGTACAAAAAGAAGAGGCACCGTGCATGCAAACCGGAACACAAATCCTTTACGAAAGATTGAACACAATGGAGGATTTACAAGAATCAGTAGAATGCGGTGGAGATCGTGGGCATCGTAAACCAACAGGTCAAGGTGAATGACATAACTGGTATAAGCGTAGTATCTTTTGGGAACTACCATACTGGAAATCATTGATATTACGTCATAATTTAGATGTTATGCATATCGAGAAGAACTTTTTTGTTAACATCATAAATACTATTTTGAATGTGACGGGTAAAACCAAAGATAATATACAATCAAGAAAAGATTTGAAGTAAATATGCCGACGACCTGAGTTGGAATTACGAGATGGAAGGTCATGTATCCCGGTATTCAGATTGTCTGGTCCGGCAAAAACAACATTATTAAAGTGGTTAAAAGATGATGTTAAGTTTCCCGATGGATATGCATCGAACATTGCTCGGTGTGTGGATATTGTCGGTTCGAGGCTGATCGGATTGAAAAGTCACGGTTGCCACGTTTTCATGCAGCGGCTCTCCAATCGCATTTGCTGAGCTCTTCCCACGTAATGTTCACGATGTGTTATGCGAAATCAGCATATTTTTCAGAGATATATGTTCGAGGAATTTAAAAGGTGATGACTTGGAAGTAATGAAAAATAATATCTCTGAGGTTCGAGGTATTTCCCGCCAAATCTTTCCCACCAGTTTGCAACGGCCGTCCGTTGTTATTTCCCGCCACCTGGCAACGGATGTCCATTGCAAAAAATGAATTTTCTCCGCCTAATTTGCAATGGACAGCCGTTGCCTTCCAACGGTCGTCCGTTGCACGCGTGCAACGGTGATCCGTTACAATGTTTTCTAACGGGCTTCCGTTACAATTTTTCCAACAGAAAAATCCGTTGCCATGTCGTTGCAATTTTGTAATGGATATTGTCTGTTGCAATTCCGTCACGAATTGCAACGGATCCTCACTTGCAACGAACTTTTTGCAACGGCCGGGAATCCGTTGGCGTCCGTTGGAAACGGCCGTTTCCAACGGATTTTTGGCACTTTCCAACGGATATGTCCGTTGGAAAGTGCCAGTTTTTTTGTAGTGTCTCACCGATATGACCAAGTCTACAATGCCAAAGGTATGTCTGTCTGTGACGAGTATCTACCTTTCTCTTATGACCCGAAACATGCATGTTAATTTGTTCTACATTAACATCAGGTAAGATATATAGTCTTTGTTGCAAATAACCATTCACACACAAATCATCACCATGATAAATAGAGCAAAAGTTATTACTAAAAACTGTTCGAAATCCACGTCTATCAAGCATAGAAATAGAAATTATGTACGAAACAAATTTAGGAACATAATAACAGTCATCTAACAACAAGGTCTTTCCCGCAGGCATTACAAGGGAAATTGATCCTATGGCTAGAGCAGTAACACTTGCACCATTTCCAACCTTCAGACTGAACTCTCCCTTCCTGAATCTCCTACTGATCCTAAGACCCTGCAACATATTGCAGACGTTAAAACTGCTACCGGTATCCAATATCCATCTAGACAAATCAATATAAGTTAAGGAAATCATGAAAACTTTTTTCATGAGAATCTTACCTGGCTTCTTGCCCTTCAGAGACTGCAGGTATTCTTTGCAGTTCCTCTTCCAATGCCCCTTCTTCTTGCAGAAGAAGCACTCAGCATAAGCTTGGTCAGATTTGCCCCTTTTGCCCTTAGGTATGGTCACACCACCCCTGGGCCCATGAAGCTTCTTCTTGGGCCTTTTGTTGCCCTTGCCCTTCTTGGAAGAAGAGCCGACCATCATTACGGCACTAAGTCCCTTAGACGTCTCGGACAATGACTGACTTTCATAGTCAACCAGTTGGTTCAGTATCTCATGCAGATCCATGTTCATCTTGTTCATGTTAAAGTTAACAATGAACGGAGAGAACGTCTGAGGCAATGACTGCAAGATCAGATATTGAGATAACTCTTTGCCCAGTGTGCACCCCAGCTTCACAAGCTGTTCAATAAGACTGATCATCTTACGAACATGGGGCCCCACCGGAGAGTTCACATACAATCTGGACTTGAACAGAGCCTTCGACAATTGATATCTTGCCGTTCTACTCTGTGCACCGTACATCTTCTTAAGATGCGCAATGATAGCAACAGGATCCATATCCTCATGCTCGCACTGGAGTTCTGAACTCATTGAGGCTAGGATGATAAGCTTTGCAGTGTCAAGGTGATCATTTTGCTTTGTCCAAGCTAGCAAGCCATCCGCATCGTCATCAGCAAGTTTCTTGATAGGGTTCTCGATCGAATCGGGTATCTTCTCCTGCTTGAGGACGATCTTAAGGTTGCGGTACCAATCATCGAAATTTTCCCCAACAAGCTTGTGGACATCGAGAATGGCACGTAGGGAAATTGAAGACATTTTTCGGGAAACCTGGAAGGAAAATTGCAACATTTATTAGAACACTTATTTAATCAAATAGATATGGACTTTCATCTAAATGATTATTTTACGGATTAATACTACAGTAGTATTCAGAAATCGTATTTCTTTCAGTAATATTTCCTGAACTAATCATGCATAAGCCCCCTGGTACTCAGGTCGTTTCTTAAGCATATTTATTAAAAAGGTTAATTTTAATATGGCTCTATATCACATAGTCACCTGGTAGTCAGATCGTTCCTATTGATATAGTTGAGTTCATCCTTCAGCTCATGGTCGGATATCAATTAAGTTTATGTCCCCCGGGTAGTCCAGGCGTTTACAAAAACTAATTGATCCCTCTCGCAGGCGCACCGTCGACACAAACGGAAGTGAATCGACGGCGTTGGACACCTACCAACCGAACCCTAGCCGACTATTCGCCCGCGTCGAATGCCCTTCGTCTGCCCGGATTCACCCCTTCGCCGTTCGCCCTCTCTGTCGACTCGCCTCCCCGATCCTCGCACGAGACCCTCTCGCACAACCGCCCGTCGTCGCCTGCCGCCAGCTCTGAAGAACCGTAGAGCAAGCGTCGGGCGCTCGAGAAGAAACCCTCGCACAGCGCTCCTTCAGCCCGCACGCTCGTGTTCGGCGTTCACCCGCCGTCGGAAGCGCCCATCCCTCCGCCCGCACCGGCGACGCTCGCAAGGGCGGCTAGGGTTTCGGCGGCCGCCTATGGGTTCTTACTTCACGCGATTGGTTCTTGTGCGCGCGCAAAAAGTTCGAAAAACTAATTCTATACATGCATCCAGACGCTCTGATACCACTGTAGGGTTGATTTAGATGCGGAAACGTGTATTATCAACTCGATTATAGATCTAGTCATGTTTAACGAGTAGTTTTTTGGGGTTTCAACATCGAACAAAACTAGAAACGATTTCGTAATACCATTCGTGTTAAACGTGTGATAGTTGGATGCAAGGCTTGATGATGCAAGCCCTCTACGTGTATCCACACCGAGATCGGATCTGCTTTGATGCAGAATTCGGGAAGAGCGAAAAACATTTTTCGTTCTTCGGTTTTTCTTTCTGACGGCTAGGGTTTTAGTTTTAGAATACTAATCTAACGAAAATCGTTTTCGTTTATTTATAATTATTAACCTTTTAATAATTACGACTTAAACCCAAAGTATTGAAAATATTACATAAATGGCATAATACTTTCACTAAACCCCATTACGATTCATGATTCGCCCGGTTCAACCCTCAACCGTTATTATCCTACTTTCGTGACCTAGTCTTGCTTGTTCTAAGCCTGATCTTCTAGGACAAAAATTCACCTTTCAGTCCTTCTCCTAATCCCTAACACATGCATATACGTGGCCTTTTGTAAACACAAGTCATTAAACGCTGAGACAAAGAATAGATAAACAAAACGGGGAAATGCATTCATAAACGAATCAAAGATGGTTCCGGGATAGCCATGGGCTAATCCCTTCCCCTAGAAGAAATATACTACTCGATCACGAGTCTAAACAACGTAAACGAAATAAGTAGAGTAAGGAGCATAGAAATATCAAACGAGACGTGATCCTGAATCAATTCTCGACTCCTTGTTGTGTCTCCCATCAAAGAGGGCTCTTGAATGGATTGAAGGATGTTGTGTACCCTCCTAGGGTTCTCCTTTGTGTTTTCTTTCTTCTGAACTCAATTTGGGGTCCCTTTTTATACAAATTCCCCGTTGGAGACATTCTAGGGAAGTTTTTATAGGCATGCCCCGCACGAGCTAGGGAGGCAACCCACATGGGCTCTTCATTTTCTCCATAACCCATGCGTGCTAAGGGCTAGTGCGACTTGGGCAAATGCTGCTGGAACTCCACCCCGCGCGGGCTAAGGAAATCACCCCACGGGGGCCTTGTCTCCTCATGTCGTGTTGCATTCCTTGCCCGTTTCTCGTCCCGTTTGCTCTGTTATAATCTCTTATGCTCGTACTTTGTCTCGTGTATGTTCTTTAGCTCTGAAACAAACCAAATACGCATAAAAATCTATAAGAAAATGAAAACAAAAAACAATTAAAACATATACAAAATCACATGTAAACATCGCAACTACAGTCATAAACATATCTAAAATTATGCGAGAATCGTGTACGGAAACGAGATGATCAAAATCCCCCAGACTTGAATGTTTGCTTGTCTCTAAGCAAACGTAAACGTGGAACACATGGGAGATATAAAAGTCGAGAATTACCCTTTCCCCTAGAAATACCGTTAAAACAAACCTAAGCAATCATCAAACAAGTTAGAGCAAATTTTGACCTAATAAATTTCAGTCTTCATCTTAGGTTCACCATGGCTACCAATAAGAAAGTAAATCAAAGACGAGCTAAGTGAGAAACTGCAACTCTCTCTACCAAACGAGACTTCAAATAAATGCTAATCACATAATCAAAGAGGATATTTGGTTTATTCTTGAGCTTCTTTATTCTTTCATTCCATTTTTTTCTTTCTTTCTTTATTCTTCTTTTATTGATTTTGTGAATACACTAGGATTCTATGACGTCAGATTTACTTTCTTTCTTTGAAGGGATTCAAATTTTACTTAGACCCAAGCTACCGATGACGGTATACTCTTGCACCTCGTTTAAGAGTGCAGCGGAGTAGATGGCGTTTTTATGCGCCTTGCTCTTAGGATGTAGAAAGATGATAGCCAATCCACCACTTAGACCCGAACCATTGAAAATGTATCAAGGTGATGCGCCTTGCGTGGAGTAGATGGCGTTTTTATGCGCCTTGCGTGGAGTAGATGGCGTTTTTATGCACCTTGCTCTTACCGACAGTAGTTTTAAAATTTGTAATGTGTTTTCGGGATGGAGGATTAGTGGGAGACTAATGAAAATAGACTTCAACCTACAAGTTGAGAATGACATAAGCAGTGCGATCAATAACAGGAAGAGTTTACACTTATAAGCGGATGGTTATTTACTAAAACAAAAAAAATATATAAGACTCCATAGAGGATATGGAGAGGATATAAGCCGAACATGAAATGCATAAGAGTATGGGTTTTTTTTACTTTCGTTAAGAGACTTAGGCTAAATCTGCCAAGTATTGATATATTGAATAACCCATGAAAACGATGGGATATTATTTCTATCACCCATCAGATCACAAAGTTTTTATGGCTAGAGGCACAACTATTTTGAATGGGAGTTCCTTAAATAAGGAAATCATGGTGATGAAATAATTCTTGAAGAGATTCAAAAATCTATGAAACCAACACAAGCTCAGGAGCATGAGATGCCCCGTGAGCAGTCTTTTGCTGGATGTGTTGAAGATGAACATGAATATTATGTCTTCAAATCTTGAAGTTGGAAGATCGGTTACGGAACCCGTCCAAGAATATGTTCAGCAACAACGTCTAGCTGAGATTGTAACTTAAGTATAAAGTTCTCTTAGAAGGTCTACATGTTCTCAACATGCGCTTGATAGGTTAAACCTAATGATGCAAGACAATGTAGGAAATCATGTTCATGATGACCCGTGAAATTTTGAGCAATCAAAATAGAGTAGTGACTTTGAGATGTGGTGGAAAGCCATGGAATCCGAGATAGACTCGATGAGGGTAAAAAAAGTTTGGACTTTAGTTGAATATTCATCGAACTCTATTCCAATTAGTAGAAAATGAGTTTACAAGCAATAGATTGGAGCGGATGGGAAGATGGATACCTATAAAACCCATCTGGTTGCTAAGGGGTATAGTCAACGCAAAGGCATTGACTATGAACAAACGTTCTCTCCTGTAGCATTATTTAAATCTATTCGAATTCTACTTGCAATTGCAACCTATTATATGATTATGAGATGTGGCAGATAGACATGAAAATAACTTTTGTAAACAGAGAGCTTCAAGAAGAGATCTATATGACTCAACCTGTGAGTTTCACGGTCCCATCTATAGATAGCATGATATGCAAGCTGCAAAGGTCCATTTATGGACTTAAGCAAGTTTTTTGAAGTTGGAATCTTCAATTTAACAATGTGGTTAAAATATTCAAATTTATTAGATGTGAAGAAGAGCCTTACATGTACAAAAAGGAAAGTCAGAGCATAATTATATTCGTAATGCTATATGTAAATGACATATTACTTATGGAAAACGACATACCATCATTGTAAGAAACCAAACGAAATAGTTCTCCATGAAATACTTAGGAAAGGCAGCCTATATTACCGGAATAAGGATCTATAGAGATATATCCAAGATGTATACCATGACGTGTACATGCCCTGATGTGGCCTTCTCGTAAAGTGTAGCAAGTCGGTATCAGGCGAATCCCGATGAAGAATATTGGAAGTTGGTGAAACCCATTCTTAAATACTTGAGAACGACTAATGGCCAATTCATCATCTATGAAAACTTAAGTTTGGAACTAGAAGGGTTCACTAATGCGAGTTTTACATTAGATAAAGACGATAACGTCGGACTATGCATTTTGCATGCACGATGAAGCGATCAATTGGAAAAATTCCAAGAAGGTTACAATAGTCGGCTTTGTTACAAGAGCAAAATACATCACTACTTGTAAAGCGGTGAAGGAGGCAATCTGGATGAGGAAGTTCATTAGTGAACTTTGTGTAGCCCTTTCGATTAAGGAGCTCGTTTCATTATTATGTGATAATACTGGACTGATAGCTCATACGAAGGAACCGAGATCTCATCAAATATTGAAGTATGTTCTACGAAAGTATCATCTTATTCGAGAGAATATTGAACGTGGAGACGATTCTGAACGTAAATGGAAAAGAAATTGCATCTAATCCATTCATAAAGGCATTCGGGTCAAACGAGTTGATGAGCACAAGTTGAAAATAGGATTGAAAGATGTGACATATTAGAATTAGTTCTAGTATATGTCAAGGAGTTGATGGTATTTAGAACTAGTGTATGTTTTACATTATGTATAGACATTTATGTTAATAATATGGAAATTTATATCATTTAGTTATTGTATTTGTATATGTGATATTTCATGGACTGCATATGAGATATGTGGTTTTCAATCGTCTATATTGGAAACTCGTTATCATGATAGAGATCATGATAAAGACAAACGAGTTTTAATTTATATAGATCAAAATATGTCCTTGATCATAGGATAACCAATAGCATGTTGATTACCCGAATCAATCAACATACATGTGACGATTTTTATTGGATAGAAATTAGTAGATCTCTTTTTACTAAGTCATATATATGGATGATACACATGGATATGTGATCATTGAATTGACCTAACAGGAGATTTCCTAGTGGTTAACTTACCATTGATATGTCAATTGTAATTCTCGGAAGGGATCTGAATGTCAAATTTTCTTTATTTCTCAAATCAATCGAGAAATTGAAAAGTTATTTGTCATTCTTTGATTTCGAACACCATGTGCTTTAGAGCATTTGTTGGAAGGATATTGAGAATGATCATTTGCTTGTGGAATTGATGTTTAATCAAAATGAGATCCGTCAAATCTTGGTAAGAGTGTGAGCTCTATATATGTTGCCATAGATTGTAACAATTGATAAATTCTTTGGCAAAAGCGGAAGAATGAAGAGAAAAGTTGTTTTTTCAAGTTCAGTCGATAGTCGGTTACGACATACATGAAACATAGTTAGTAATCTGTTAGGATTTAATAGTCAGGATATATCTTAGGATTATCCAGAACTGGAAAAACAAAAGGACATATTGAGTTCCCTTTCACGGCGATTTGTCAAAATAAAGGATGTTTAATCACATTGTGTGGTCATCGAAGAATGTTGCTATATGTCAACCTCGATTAGACGAGTAGTGAGATTGATGGCCTATCGGCTTAGTGTTGAACCCATGAGATCATACACTTATGAGTGTTTCAGAATCATTGATTATTGACAATTAGCGTGGAAATTGATTATGTTTTCCACTCGCATCGAAAACACAATTGATGAAAGGAATCAGTCCATTGGGAATAGACGTCTCTCTGATGAAAGTGTATATGATATGTATAGTGGAATGGATATAGAGATCTATTTATGTATTATCGGGTAATTGACACTTGAGATAAGTGGGAGATTCTTGAAAATTAATATCTTTAAATACAATTAACAATTAATACGAAATCTTTAGGTGGTTAATTCATTGTTGATTAATTACAATATAGTTCTGAAATGAAGACATATAAATATGGTTGGAAATCCAATAATTATATAACATGCAAAATATGGAAAAGTATCAGAAAACAAAATAAAAACAGAATCTAAAAAGGAGAATTTGATTCTTCTCGATTTTGTTACGTTAAACGTTGAACTGTAAATCTGATATTGATGTGGACGACTCAAAAATTTTCTACGTCATCGGTGTCTAGTCCTAAATGTATAATTACTAAAATTTAGTATTTCGAAACTAATGGTTGTATTTTTTAGTGAAAATATCAACCCACAAATCGAAATCTCAGATTATATTAAAAACGGTTATGATCTCCGAACTACAATTCTATATGAACTAACTCTTCTATTAAATGTTTAATAACTTTTAAAGTAAAATTTTTAATCTATTTTTCTAAAATGATTTTATGCATCAATTCATATTGAACCGAAATTTATTTTAATATTGATTATACTATTTGAAATTAATCGGTTGATAATATATCAATCGTTTATATCTCTTATGTATTATATAAGATTTTTCTATAAAAGTTTCACATTATTAATGATATATCCAAATGAGAACGATGATGGATGAAAGAAGGATGAGATGATGAAGAGAGCATGTGGTGGGTTTGAGGAGCTTTCAGACAAAACAACTTTTGGGAAGATAAAATCGAAAACGTTATCTCAACAACAATAATGTCCATAAGGAATACGCTGTAAAGGATATACATTCCATTTTATTTTTTAAAAAAGAAAACTCATTTCTCTTCTTTATCGATAATTAATTAATTAATTTTTATATATATGTCATATGTACACTTCCACGTGTTCCCAACTCACATCTCGTTGCGGCAACTCGTCGTCGTTTCTCTATCGTTTTCTTATTTTAAGGTTTTTTGTTTTCTTTTATTTGTTGTTCTACTGTTTCCTCTCTCTTTCATATTAGACTTTGCACGTTACTCTCTAGAGCTTAATTTTTTAGAGTTAATTTTCGTGTAGGTTTTAATCTATCTATGAATAATATACATACGTGCATGGAATTTTTTATTACCATTATACGTTACTATATATATTTGTACATTAGATGCTTTCACCATATACGTATATGTAAATTGTGGTGTTCCAAACAAATATAAAATAAATGCGTTTCTTAATATGTCTTTCTGAATAAATAACATATCCAATATAAATATATGTATCTATGTAATCGATTGACATAATATTCATCAATTTTAATTTTTAAAAAAAATTATGTAAAATATAACGGAATCATAAATCATAAATATTATTTGATAAATATATAAATAGTTATTTATTGTTATAACAATTATCTTTTTTTTTTCAAAAATCTCACATTTTATACAACATTTTTTATCTTCTTCTCAAATATATAATGTATTTACATTTCTTACGTTTTTACCTTTTATATTTTTTAAATCTGTTACGTAATTATAACATCTATAATATGATGAATAAAACTATATTAATATAAAATATTTTCCAAAATCTCTCTTATTTTCGATTTCTTTTTTCACATCCTTGATTAAGTTTTTATTCCTTTTGTTTATACGACAATTTTATTTGTTTTTGCAATAGCAATTCTCTATTTTGATATGCTCTAGAGTATATAATTTTCTTTTGTTTTACATGATTCATGTTTTCATATCCATTTTTCTATATGTTAAATTTTTCAGATGTATTTTTGACTTCGAATGATTATTATGATAATCACTATTTCTTCAATCGTAATGATCATACCAATCTTCTTCTAGTCTCGGATCGGCTTACTGGCCCTGTTGATTTCAACTCATGGCATCGGTCAATCACCTTGGTTCTCGAAGGTAAAATAAAAACTATGTTTTATCGACAACAACTAGATAAAATCTTCGGATTCTTATACAGATTTTCATTTATGGATGTGAAATAATTGTAAACGGTATGATTTCGTCTTATAGATAATTAAACAGTACAACGCATATATATAGATACAAGAAGTAGAAAACCCTAAAAAAGTATGAAATGACTGAAATGCCCCTTCTTCTTATATGCCCCCTCAAGATGGAGCACCATCGGTGAGTCCAATCTTGCTACAAAGTGACACGAACGGTTGGCGAGAGAGGGGTTTTGTGAGCAAATCTGCAAGTTGATCAGCCGAGCTAACATGAGATACGCGTAGGAGGCCGCCTTGGACTTGTTGCCGAACAAAGTGATAATCCAAGGCAAGATGCTTCATACGAGAATGGAAGACGGGATTGGCACTCAGATATGTGGCACCAACATTGTCACAGTATATGACCGGTGACTCAGAGATAGGCATGCCAAGTTCCGTCAAGAGAGACATGATCCAGCGAAGTTCGGCGGTAGTATCCGCTATGGAGCGATATTCCTCTTCGGTGGATGAGCGAGCTGTGAACTTCTGCTTCCTCGAAGACCATGAAATGGGATGGCTGCCAAGGTAGACAATGTATGCCCCAGTAGAGAGATATTCATCACGATCCCCTACCCAATCTGCGTCACTGAAGACATGAAGAGAGGAAGTATTACCCGTGGAGAAGAAGATGCCACGGTCCCGTGTACCAACCAAATACTGAAGTACCCGTTTGAGATAGACGGTTGACAACAAAGCTTATGTCCGGTCGTGTAAGCGTGAGGTATTGGAGGCTTCCCACCAGAGTTCGATACATCGCGGGATCGTCTAATTTATCACCCATTGTTAAGGAGAGACGTGAGTTCGGGGCCATCGGCGTTGTAACTGATTTGGCATCTGAAAATTTGGCTTTGTCAAGAATATCATTGACATATTTGCGTTGAGTGAGGCGCAAACCCGAGGCAGTCCGTGTGGCTTCAATTCCGAGGAAATAGGAGAGATCACCCAAGTCTTTGATTGAGAAGCGATTGCCTAGGGCGGTGATGAAGTATTGAACCGCCGTGGGGTTGCTTCCTGTAACCACAATGTCATCCACATAAACAAGAACATATATGGTTACCTCAGTGTTGCGGAGGATGAACAAGGATGCATCCGCGAGAGAGTTAACAAAGCCTTGGCCAAGGAGGAACTCGCGTAGTTCGGAATACCACGCCCGGGGAGCTTGTTTTAGGCCATAGAGGGCTTTGTGAAGTTTGCAAATGTGGTGCGGACGTTCTGGATCAACAAAGCCTCGAGGTTGAGTCATATATACCTCATCTGTGAGAATACCTTGGAGGAAGGCATTGTTGACATCGAGTTGGCGAATAATCCACCCATTTGAGATCGAGAGACTCAAAATCAATCGGATGGTGGCTAGACTCAAAATCAATCAGATGGTGGCTGGTTTGACAACGGGACTGAATGTTTCAGTGAAGTCCACCCCGGGTCGTTGAGTAAAACCCTTGGCCACAAGTCTAGCCTTGTAACATTCCACAGAACCATCAGGCCGACGTTTGATGCGAAAGATCCATTTGCAATCAACAACATTGGAGGCTTGGTCCGCCGGTACTAGATCCCAAGTGCCATTGCATACAAGTGCATCAAATTCCTCGCTCATGGCCTTTCTCCACCGCGGATCCTTAAGAGCTTGAGGGACTGTTGTCGGTTCGACGTCATGAGGGAGTGCCCGATCGGGTGGAGAAGAAGTGCCCGCTCGGATAATTGTTGTTAAATCACCCCCGAACCTTTGCACGACTCGGGTGGAAGAGTTACCCGCTCGGGCATGATGCACGCTCGGGTAGTAGACCTGGTGCATGGTCGGGCAAGTAACCTGGGACAATTTTGCTTTAGATCTCGTTTGCATGGGGTGAATGTTGCCACCATCAGCAATAGTCGGAACATCCAAAGGCGAGCTAGCTGCAACAGAGACCGGCGCACGCGATGTGAGCATGTCCGGTGAAGGATCCGTTGGAGGAGGCGCCGGAGAAGACGGTGTTAAGAGCAGCCGAGGACCCATAGGGACAATAGAGACCGGTGGTGACCATGGGTTGAATGGTGGAGTTTCGACCGAGGAAGTTGAGCCAAAAAAGTGAGAGGAGTTTGAGTAAGGGAATATTGTTTCGTGAAACTCAACATGACGAGAGGTATAAACCCTAGATTGAGTGGGATCAAGACACAGGTAGGCACTTTGGGTGGTGGAGTATCCTAGAAATACACACGGTTTAGAACGAGGGGAGAGTTTGTGAGGGGAATATGGTCGAAGCCATGGATAGCATAGGCAACCAAACGTTCTAAGTTTAAGGTAGTTCGGGAGAGTACCTAGAAGTTTAGTGTATGGGCTATCATATGAGAGAATGGGGGTGGGTAAGCGGTTAATGAGATAGACAGTGGTGGGAAAAGCATATGTCCAAAAAGACGGGGGAAGGGAGGCGTGTGATAGAAGGGATACACCGGTTTCAACAATGTGACGGTGACGACGTTCGGAGATGCCATTGTGTTCGGGAGTATGAGGTGGGGTGGTACGATGGGAAATGCCGTGTGTGGTGAGGTAAGACGCGAGGGCAATGTACTCTCCACCATTGTCGGTATAGAGAGTACGGATGGGGTGTTGAAATTGTTTTTCCACTAGGGTTCGAAACGAGATGAAAATTTCCCGAACTTGGGATTTGTATTTGAGAGGGTAGAGCCATGTGTAGCGTGTGTAATGGTCAACGAAGAAGACATAATACTTGAAACCATCAACTGAGATGAGTGGAGATGTCCAAACATCGGAGAAGATGATTTCAAGGGGGTGAGATGTTGTAACAGTGGATTCATGGAATGGCAATTTGTGGCTTTTATTGGTTGAACAAGAGTTGCAAAACAAGGATAAACAAGACTTAGACAATAGTAAGGAATTCTTAGAGACAACATGTTTTAAAATTGAAATTGAAGGATGACCTAAGCGAGAGTGCCACTCGGACAAAGTGGTCTTGACACTATGAAGAGCCACAATGGGAGGTTTGGGAGCAACGGGATTCGGCCACTCATAGAAACCATCGCTAGACTTGCCGTGAAGTAGATGCTCCCCCGTTTTTAGATCCTTCACCTGAAAATGATCATCAAAAAATTCCACGGAAACTCCATTAGTCCGACATAATTGTTGAATGGAGATAAGATTCTTGTTCATCGTGGGCACACATAACACGTGATCAAGATGCAGATATGAATCATGTGATAAGCTAGGGATAGAGAAAGAACCAATGTGGGTGATGGGCAGCGAGGAGTCATCACCGATTACCACTTCTTCACCACCCTTGTATGGAGAATGTAGCGAAAAATTGTGTAGATCCGACGTAATATGATGAGAGGCTCCGCTGTCAAGGAGCCATTGATTCGATTCATATGGTGTGACGGTGGTGTTGTGAGCACGTGGCTGCCATGGACGTGGCGAAGAACTCCAATGTGGCGAGGGAGCGGACGGCGAATGTGGACTGTCGTGAGAAGGTGGCAACTGTGGGCAACGACGAGCACTGTGGCCATGAACGCCACGCAATTGGCAGCGCCCTTGATACCCCGAAGATTGTCGATTATCTTGTCTGCGCCAATTAGAGGTATCTTGCCTTTGCCAATTAGAGGTATCTTGCCTTCGCCAATTAGAGGAGTCAGGCTGCCGATTGTAGTGTCGCGGACGAGTGTTGGTGGCTAGGGCAGTGACCGGCGGCGTGAATTGCAGCGGCATGGATTGGAGGAGTTTGGCTTCATGACTAAGGAGTTTTTCATGAAGCTCCTCAATCGGAATAATGCTGTCTCGAGCATTCACCGTATCAATGATTGGTTTGTAGTCGTCCGAGAGTCCATCGAGGATGTATTGGAGTAAATCCTCGGCATCAAGTGGCTTGCCTAGAAGCGCTAATTCATCCGCTTTGCTGATGATAGTCCTCATGTATTCGTCAATGGTTTGAGATCCCTTCGAACTTTGCTTGAGTTGTTCCTTGAGTTGAAGGATATGCCCCCGTGATGCCTTGCCATATGTTCGAGCAAGGAGGAGCCACGCCTCGCGTACAGAGGACACACGAGCGACCATGGGTTGGAGGGGAGGAGAGATCGCTCCAAGAATAGCTGAGAACAAGAGCCGATCTTGTTGTTTGAATGGTGCAAACGCCGGATTTGGGGTGGCAATGCCCTGTACGAGGAGGGTAGCATCGGGGATGACGGAATCGGATTGGATAAAACAATCCAACCTATGGCCTTCGAGTAGAG
>CM071868.1:36846927-36858836 GCA_036759665.1 Gynandropsis gynandra | reverse complement strand
TTTACGTACACGGGCCGGGGCTCGAGAGAGCGACTGGGGCTGATAGCGGCTGCTGACAGATGCAACGCCGGAAAGTGCAGCTCGAGTCGGTCGGCGGCGGAAGAAGAAAAGGAGAGTGGCGGCGCCGAAAAAAAAAATTAGGGTTTGGCCGGTTGAAATTTTTGACGTATGTTTTTAGGGCTCTGATACCATGTAAACGGTGTGATTTCGTCTTATAGATAATTAAACAGTACAACGCATATATATAGATACAAGAAGTAGAAAACCCTAATAAAGCATGAAATGACTGAAATGCCCCTTCTTCTTATAATAATGTGGTAGTGAACTTGTGGATCATTAATTATGTCGATAAAAATGTTACATAGTCTTATGTATATCAAATCTACTAATGATATGGTTGAATCACTACAAAAAAAAAATAGGTCAATTGCAAAGGACAGGGTAACGGATCCGTCCGTTGATGACATTTGCCAACGGATTGCAACGGATACACAAGAAATTCCAACAGACCGTCATCCGTTGCAATCCGTCGCAAAGTTCAACGAACGCTTAACGGATAGATACCGTTGCTCCCGTACGTTGCAATCCATCACAAAGTTTAACGGGCGATCAACGGATAGCTTCCGTTGCCCACGTCCGTTGGAACTCCATTAGAAATCCCGAAAAAACGGCCAACGGACATCCGTTACACTTTGTAACGGATGTCTGTTGGAAACTGTAACGGATGCCCGTTGCAATTGTTAATTTCGAGGATTTCCGATGGAATAAATTCACATGAACTTGCAACGAGCATCCGTTGAGGTTTCCAGCGGATGTCCGTTGCAAATTATACTATTTAATGACAACTATCAAGGTTTTAGCATCAAATCATCAACAGCATATATATTTTCAACAAAATATCATCTTCTTCAAATCGAGATATATATAGATCGAGAGAATGGATGTATAGAAGAAAAGATCTTATAACCGAAAAGATAACGCAAGAATTCTTACACGGATTGGAGCAATTCATGAGTTTTGCATCGATGCAATCTTTGTGTCAAGAACGTGGGACAATTTATATCCATGCAAAAGATGCAAAAACGTGAATTATCGAAGTCAAGAAATTGTTTGTAAACATCTTTATAAGATGAGTTTCGTTGAGAATTACGAAATTTGGTTTTTCCACGGCGAAAATTATGGCGTTAGAGATATTGTGCAAGAAGCATAAGTAGAAAGAAATGAAGAAGTTATTTATGAAGCATCAACGACCAAACCATATGTGGAAATGGTGTCAGATGCTTTTTCTGGAGTTGTTCATGAACAAATGCGTGAAAAGATGTCGAACATCGATGCACGCCGATTCTTCAACCTATTGGATTCGACGAAACAACCTATATATGAAGGTTGTCATGAAGGTCAGTCCCGCTTATCTTTATCTTCAAGATTGATGAGTATAAAAATAGACTACAATGTTGTTGAAAATTGCATGGATTCATTTTGTAAAACCATGCGTGAATATTTACCGGAAAAAAATCAAGCTCCCGAGACATACTACGAAACAAAGAATGTGTTAAAAGATTTAGAAATACCACATGAGAAAATTGATGTTGTAGAAACAGTTGCATGTTATTTTAGATAAATGATAAAGATTTGTTGGAATGCAAGTTTTGCAGGGTAAGCAGATTTCAACCAAAAAAGCTATCTTCACGTAAATATGTACCATACAAGAAAATTTTCTATATGTCTGTAGCAAACATATTGAGAATATTATTTGAATCGAAAAAAACCGTTGCGGCAATGAGACGGCATGCAGAACACTCGAAGGGCGAAGGTATAATACAACATCCCTCGGATTGTAAGGCTTGGAAAAGATTTCAATGAAATATTTCCCAAGTTCGCGTATGAAACGAGAAATATTTATCTTTGTCTGTGCACTGATGGTTTTAGTCCATATGGATAATCTGGAAGTCAATATTCTCTGTGGCCGGTGATTTTGTCTCTGTATAATTTGCCTCCCGATATGTGTTTGAAAAGAAAGGTAATGTTTCTGACTTTGCTGATTCCAGGACCAGAACATCCGAAGAAAAGTTTCGATGTCTTTTTGCAGTCCTTAATTCATGAATTAATAAATTTATGGAACAAAGGAATTCTTGCTTATGCCGTGAGTACGAAGCAAAATTTTACATTAAAAGCGATATTGTTGTGGAGAACCAGCGATTTTATTGCCTATGGAATGTTATCTGGATGGAGCATGCACGGAAGATTAGCATGTCCATATTGTATGGAGGATACAGATTCATTTAGACTAATGCATGGTAAGAAACCATGTTGGTTTGATTGTCATAGAAGATTTCTTTCTCGTGGACATGCTTTCCGGAAAGATAAAAAAACATTTTCAAAAGAACGTGGTACAAAAAAAAAGAGGTACCGTGCATGCAAACCGGAACATAAATCCTTTACGAAAGATTGAACACAAACATCTAAATTATGACGTAATTGGTATAAACATAGTATCTTTTGGGAACTACCATATTGGAAATCATTGATATTACGTCATAATTTAGATGTTATGCATATCGAAAAGAACTTTTTCGATAACATCATCAATATTGTTTTGAATGTGGCGGGTAAAACTAAGGATAATATACAATCAATAAAAATTTGAAGACAATATGCCAATGACCTGAGTTGGAATTAAGAGACGGAAGGTCACATGTTCCAGTATTCAGATTGTCTGGTCCGACGGAAACAACATTTTTAAAGTGTTTAAAAGAAGACGTTAAATTTGTAACGGACATCCGTCACATTTATTTTAACGGGCATCCATTATAATTTACCAACGGCGTTATCCGTTGCGCATCCATTACAATTTTGCAACGGATATTATCCGCTGCAACGTCGTTGGGAATCGCAACGGATCTCATTTGTAACGAGCAATTCCCAATGGTCTCGGATCCGTTGCTATCCGTTGGGAATCGGTTATTGCAACGGATTTTTAGTGATTTCCAACGGATATGTCCATTGGAAATCGCATGTTTTTGTAGTGAATATCAACCAAGGATTTCAACAAAATAATGCTTTTTGTTTGTATGTTATTTGTCTGAATCTTCACAATCTTCATAAAGTTTGCTTGATGATACTACATTCTTCACCGATTTAATCCATATTTAGGAAAAGTCAAAAGTTTTCAGGTTACTCCTATATGTATTCATGGATTTTGCACTTGCCATGATCAACTTTGTTTGATCTTTTTGAAAGGATTTTGTGATTTAGTTCTTCATTTGAGTTAATGATAGATACAAACGGGCTATCAAACATGTTCGAGATCAAATTTTGATGATGGATCCATTACATGATCTTTAGAAAACTTTAAGTATGGTTAATCAACATGAGCAACAACATTTATTATATCTTTACCAGCCTTTTGAGCTGATAAGTTGGTTTTTTAGTCTTTTAATTCTTCTTTTGAGATGATTACAACCGTTGTAGGAGTTCATTCTAAACCAAAACAACATCCATTATGCACGTAAAGAACTTTTCAGGGTTATAATATTAATAAACATTGCAAGCTTCATGATTACCCCTAGTTACAAGGCATGTGGTCCTCATCCTCGTCCTTCTCAAGTTTTTAATCATATGTCTTCAACACATATAGATTTATGTGGTCCCTTTGACGTCTCTACAGTTAAAGGTTTTCATTATTCTTTTACATGGATTGATTATTGTTCCTGAACAATTTGGATAGATGTTTTTAAACATAAAAGGAAAATTTTGCCAGTGTTTCCTGAATTTGTTTCTATGGTTGAGACTCAATTTTAGACTACTTTGAAATTCATCGGAACAAATAATGCTAATGAGACAAAGTTAACTAAATTTTCCAATAATAAAGGAATTCATCACTTCTTTCCATGTGCTTATACCCCTCAGCAGTGATGGAAAAAAATACCAACACATTTCGAACGTTGCAAGATCTCTTATGTTTCAATCAAATTTAATAATACAATATTGAAGTGATTATATAAAAAACAGTTGTGTACTTGATCAATCAAACTCCATCTCCCTTGTTGAAGAATAAAACTTTATTTAAGGTTCTGAAAAATTCTGTCTTCTTATTATCATCTTAGGGGTGTTTGGTTGTCTTTTTTATAACGATATTCATCTTCAAGATAGACACAAATTTTCTCTCAAAGCCAATGTCGTTGTATTTCTAGAATATCTTGTGGATTATAAGGCTACAAACTCTTAGAAATTGTTATTTAAAGAGTTTACATCTCTTGAAATGTGGATTTTCATGAGTTTATATTCCTTTTTCTTTTGAACTTTTAACATATTTAACTTTTAAATCTTTTGTTTCCTTATTTCTCCAATCTATACTTCATTTCCCTATTCCTCAATGTCTGAGTTCTTCACTGGATTCTGGCATTGCGCATGTTATTGATCCACATTTCACCTCCGTGGATATTATTATTTATATTCAATAAGTCTAGACCAAATATGACAACTCATCCTCTTTCATATTTTCAACAATATCATTAATACTCTACTCATCATAATATTGCTTCCCATTCTTACCCTCCGTCATATGTTTTCCCTTATAACATGTTATCTCATTCATACTAAGACTTAATTTTTCTACTTATAACAACATTAAACCTCGTTATTTTAAGGAAACAAATGTTTATGATGAATGAAATCAAGCCATGATACCGAGCTCAAAAATTTAGCAGAAACTGGAAATCGGAGCATTGTCTTATTGCTTTAAGGATAAGAAGATTATTGGTTACAGATGGATTTATAAGATCAAAAGAAACTTAGATGGCAGTGTTCATAGATATAACTAAGATAAAGTTGATTGCTAAAGGCTTTACAAAATATGAGGGTGTTGAATTCATTGACACATCACATTTGGCTAAGTTAATCTTGTGAGGTTTCCTTTAAATCTTGTTTCATTTCATAGTTGGGATTAACTCGGATGCTACCAATGAATTTTACATGTCTATTCTTCCATCTTATGCTCATCTTAATGATGTTTTCTACCTTTAGTGTTGTGTAAAAATCGCACAAGTTATTATATGGCGTAAAACATGCTTTAGTAAATTCAATGACATTTTGCTCAGTTATGTTTTCATCTAGCCTGAGACAAATAATACTCTTTTTATCCACAGACAAAAATAATATTTTATGCCCTTCTTCTTTATGATGACAATATTATTATCACCATGAATGGTGCTACTTTTGTTGCAACTCTGAATATATTTTTCACTCAACATTTGAAGATAAAGGATCTTAGTCCTCTTTGTTATTTCCTTGGATTGGAGATTGCTCGAATTCGTAAATGAATTTCAATTTCTCAAAAGAATATTGTTTGGAACTCTTGTGTGATATAGGATTTTTTGGTTCCAAACCAATATCTACTCTCATAGATCCGAATATTACTACACATAATACTTCTAGCATTATTTTGCCCGGTTCAACCAGATATAGAGCTTTTATTGGAAGATTATTATATTTCGTACCACAAACTAAATCAGTTTATGTCAGATCCTCATGATCCTCATTTATAGGCTAATAATCGGATTATAAAATACTTGAAAAACAATCATGGATAAGGGTTATTTTACTCTACCATATTATAATACTTTTGCATCGTATTAGGCAACTTTCCCTAAACTCATCGTTGTGTCTGAGGTTTCTACATTTTTTTCGATTCTTTCATTTTTTGGAAATGCAAGAAACATAATGTTGTTTCCTACAACAACATGAAAACTTGTTTGATTGGATCATTTGTTATAAAAAAAATTTGTGTCGATTAATTATCTAACCAATCTTTGCTATGACAACAAATATGTTATGTATTTCACATTTAACCAAATGTTTCATAATTGAACGAAATCCATAGAATTAGATTGTCACTAAATTTGTGACAAAGATTAAGTATGGTTTTATTTGGCATTATGCATGTACATTATGTATGTGTGAAGTAATTAGCAGTTTGCAGATGTGTTTACTACAGCATTGCAACCTGCAAAATTCCATTGTATCGTACTCATTCAAATTCAGATTTGAGGAGAGTACTTTAGATATATAATTTATTTATATTTTACATGCTTTTATTATTTATATTCTTTTATCCTTTACACATGTATATAACATCTGCAACAAAATGAATATAACAGTAACAACATAACTTTTTTTTCTAAAATCTCTCTCCTTTTGACTATTTTTCTCTTTTATCCTTTAAATTTTTTTCTTGTTGCCTTTTTCGTTAGCTTCACAACGGCAATTCTATTTTTCATATAAATATCATATTTTAGAAAAACTTCAAATTGTAGCACAGGAAGCTAAATACAGTCATCATTAAGAGTCAGTATTAAATATTTCGTTTCCTAGTTGTTCTAGTAATGTATTTAAAAATGTTTCTTAAAATTTGTATGTTGATAGAAACCCCAATCCGTTAATTTGATGGCCTACCTGAGGGGTCGACCCTCTCTCTCCCTCTATATATATATGTATATATATCGTCTAGAAAAAGACTAAAAATCCATTACATTGTTAGAAATCAACAGTAATCAATATTTAAAAGGTAATATGGCTTTTTTTTCACTCCGATATGGTGACTTCACCTAATTGAAGGAGATTTTACCAATTGCAAGATTTTATTGCTTTACATCAAATATGGTGCCGTACTATCTATAAAGTTATAACCTTTTAGATATTAAATTGCAAAATTCCATCTAGATTACGTAAGACAATATGTACTCTTCTTTTGTATTACATATTAATAAATTATTCGAGCATTCTTCTCAATAATTACATTTGTATATCATGAGCTACTTTAGTTTTAAACTGTTGTCCACAATTAATTAGCTACCGACATTAATTTCGGACTTATTTATGGAGAGAATTAACAGTAAATATACATTGAAATCAAAATTCAATGTCGGAATAATGTCATCATCTTCGGACATGATGCTACCACGTATACGGTTATTCATTTATTTTACATTTTGCTTTTCTAAAATTTTACTTTGTTGTTTTGTCATTTGGGTCCGAACATTTTTGGACCGTTTATTTATGTCATCCAATGGCAGTAAAGAGTTAAACGAACAGAAATATGCTAATCATCAAATGAGAGACAATGACAATAATTCTATTGTACATTGATTTCTCTTTAGATTTTAGATTTCATCCGTTCATTATTGTGAATCTTAATGTCTAATATATTAAAAACAACAATAACTAAAAAATGCGCCTTCTCATTTGTTATTAGGAATGGATCCCGTTACAAATAAAAATTTATATTTTTTAGCGTTGAATTAGATTGTAGACTCAATGGTCTATATTAAATCGAGAGAAAATTATATAAATTTATTTTTATTTGGAAATTAAGAAATTAAAAATACAATTTTGATATATCATTGAACAATATTGTTAAATTTTATAAGCATAATGAATAAAGAATATGCTGATTGAATGTACTTTAGCTAGTATGATTTATTTCATTAGAGCATCAAAATTAGAGCATCAAATTTAGAGAATATGCTTCACAACACAGATCACGTGAGCTTCTGCAGACTTATAAAGTCTGTTCGGACAACATATCTAGACGTACGTTAGTCCCAGCACCTTATTTACTTCATATCCCATTTTAAATTTCTGAAATTACATAGATTTGTGCATATATAGAAATGATGTAATTTTGTATCAAATACAGAATTGATCTAATTAATTTAAAAGTTAATTTAAAATTTTAAAATTATTTAATATCATATATATCTTATACTCTCTAAAACAAAACCCTGAATGAACAGTAAAAGTGCCACGTGTCCCGTTATCCACCACACGATGCTTTTTTTTTGTGCTGTCATTTTCTGGACCCTTAGATGAGAAACGGGTACTGTTCATGGGCAGTTGCCTCTTACAACCGTTGGATTAACTTTCGTCCATTGATCCTGGCCATTGGTTTCCCCCCCTTTTATTCTTTGTTTTTAGGGTTGCAAACGAATCGATACCCAGGATTGCTATTCTCCTCTTCACCGTTCCTCTTCGCCGATTTCTCTCTCTGCCCGCTCGTCCGCCGGTTTGCTTCCTGTTTCCGGCGTCCCCTTCGATTTTTTCCATCCTCGGTAAGCTCCTTCGTCTGATTTCGTCTCACAGTTCATGGTCGATTGTCTTCCTATTTCCCTTCCGTTTTTTCTTCGGTTTTAGGGTTTCGGATGGAGCTTCTGAGCCGGTATTCCTCAGAGGCCATTTTCCCTTTCTTCGCGTTGCTTCTGGGCGGCTCTATCGTTCACTCCTCCAGAGGATTCTCCGGGTGATTCTGGCTGTTTCCGGCATATTCTTCCGTCTGTTTGTGTTGCAAGGTGAGTTCTGTCATCTGTTTTCGTTTCTGCGTCCACGGTGGTCTCGATGCTTTCGTTCCGCCTGTTACCCCGGTTTGTGTGATATCTTATAATTTCACTGTGTATATATTTCGAATTTCAGTTTGGTGATTTTGTTGATGACTCTATGAATGAATTGGCAGCGAAAATACTGCATTTCAGGCTTTGAAAGCCAGCGAATGGCACCTCGAAGGAGCTTTTGACATATTTTACAACCAGCCCCATATCAGAAGTCATACTGATATCAGACGTTTGGAAGAGCTTTACAATAGATATAAAGGCAAGTTACTCTTAGTCTGAGTTGAGTGTCAAATACCAGTACTGGAAGCCATTATCATTTGCTGAGCTTCTCTTTTGATTTGCTTGAGAGTATACCTTTGCTTTATGCAGATTCGTATACCGATGGTATCACACTACTCTGTAATGATCTTCAGGTATCTATCCTGATTTCATCTTGAATGATGTTAAAGATTCTGTAGATTGTTTCTCAAAGCCATAGTAACATTTGACTTTTATTTTGTTTTAGGTGGAACCTCAGGACATTGTCATGGTATGTTTGTTCCTAAAACCTTTTTTTTATAGAACCTGCTTGCAAGTCTGCATCTGTTTGTTATGGTTTATTCTTCTATGATACATTCGTAACCAAAGTGTAATGAGAAAGATCAGACAGTGTCATGAGAAGATATTTTGGGATGGATGAATCTTCTTAAGATAGGGTCATTTAGAAAGCATGGTTTTAAGGTCCAATCAATCAATCTCATCTCTGACCTGGTGTTGTCTCTTTCGAAATTCTTGATTAATTGGCTGGTTACCATGATTTCAGTTAGTTGTTTCGTGGCACATGCAAGCTGCCACAATGTGTGAATTTTCCAAGCAGGAGTTCATTGGTGGATTGTAGGCTCTAGGGTGAGTGAACTGTGGTTATGCCACTCGATTATTGTGTAATCGGTTATGGTAATTGGGATGTGGATTTTGATGTATGTCTAATTCTGTAATGACAGTGTAGATTCCATTGAGAAGTTTCAGGAAAAGTTGCCTTTCATGCGCTTTGAGCTAAAAGATGAACGTAAGATGAGAAATTTTGTAGTGCCTTCTGTTTTTCTTTTCCTTTCTGATTCTATAATCTACTGATAAGAGTATTGTCCTACTTTTGGCTGACATATTTTCCTTTGTTTTGAATTTGCCTTCTTCGCAGCAAAGTTCTGTGAAATATATAACTTTGCTTTTGGGTGGGCAAAAGAGAAGGTAAAGCAGAAACTTGATCTTATGTTCTTTGCTTTCGACTTAAGTATATTTGTTTCGTAATTGAAAAAAATCTCATCTGTCATTCTTCACCGAATCATATCCGTAGAATTTGATCTAGCAATAATAGAATTTCTATTCTGTTCCCCTGCATCACGGGTATTTATATCTTTGAAATGTATTCTGGTTATTGCCATTATATCTCTTTTATGGCTACACCAAAAGACTCGATACGTGATGTGTTGTAGTGTTCATAAGCTCTTGGATTATTATCAATATTCGTTGTGTTGTCATTATAGATCAACATTTAACATACCAAATGACGGATTATTATCAGTATTCGTCGTGTTGTTATTCTATTGTTTAAAATTTTGTTGCAGGAGCTCTTGACACGGCACAGGTCTACTGTAGCTGATTTCCTCTCTAAGAATTATGATTGGGTAAGTTTTCTGACTAAGTTTCCATTCATATATAACCAGACGACAGGCTATTAAGGTACAATAACTTAGGTAAATGTAGCTTATAAAAAAATTTGAAAGCATATTCCAAAATATAGAGTGGTCTAATGTGTGTGTATTGTATGAATTGTGACAGTTATTGGGCGATATATTGCTGGATCGATCAAATTCAGCGGTAATGACGAAATATGTCAGCTCCAGGGATAACTTAAGGATTCTCATGAATCTTCTCAGAGTATGTTATGCTTTACATAAATCATCCTACTTTTTTGTGTGCGAACACTGATAATTCTGTTGAACAGAGTATTCTATTGATGTTTGGACTAAACTCAAGCCTGTGAATGGAATATTGATTTCCAGGAATCAAGCAAGCATATCCAGATCGAAGCATTCCATGTGTTCAAGGTACTTCTCTGTTTCTTGCGATATATACTGTGAATGAATTGTGAAGCTGCTCTTTCTACTCTGTTGGTTCCTGTTATTGGGTAAATTCGTAATGTTTCCTTAAGTTAGCTATATATTTATTTGCGTGTGTATACATATATACATATGTGTGTATACGTATTAACGTCTTACATGTTTAGGTTTATATGCTTAGGTTAAACAGCTGTTGTTTGTTTGTTTATTTGCTGGCTTTCTCTTAAAATGACATCTCAATTACATACAGCTATGTGGCATCTTTACAATTTTTACTATTTTAAAGCTAATTTCCATATTTATCTATTGTATTATCTAAATGTAAAAGAAAAATACATTTTACTGTTTCATCTCCTTAGTGATTTGCTGGCTTGCTGTTAAAACGCCAGCTCTTTTGTACACTGCCATGTGCCATTTTTAAAAATTTTAAGTATTTTTAATCTAATTTACATATATATATCTAATATATACTATATATATGTAAGAGAAAATACTTTCTACTGTTTTACCTTACGCTTTGTGTCATCCCGTTTTGCTTTTTTACCATGTACACTCCTCTCTCTGATATCGTTTATACTCAAGAGGTTTCATACAGAATCAGGGTTAGAATCATACGTATATGGACTTTTTCGTATGATTCGCCGCGTGAACCGGCAACCACCCGTGAGATGGTTGTCTGTGATGAATGGGTATTTCGCTTAACTTTCTTATAGAGTTTTATATAGTTTTACTTATTTTGCTATTTAGCTCTTTCCATCTTTCCAAGAATGCTTTTATTCGATTTGTTGGTTCTATTCGCTCATTATGAGAAAGTTCTTCCTTACTTAGCGAATGATACGTATCTGGGTTATAGTTAAAAGCTTTATGTTACTTAGTTGATGACACTGATCTACATCTAAGTTCGTTGTTTGTAGTTAGTTAGTAATATATATTACATCAGTTTTTTGGTAACTGTCTTGGTTAATAATATACGTGATGTATGATATATATATAGAAATCTATTTAATCTGATCAGTCTTTATCATGTATGTATATTTAATCTGATGCAGGTCATATATATATATATATATACATACTGAAACCTATTTAAGGCCGACACTGGCGTATCGTCTCCCGGTGCTAAAAGAATTGTTGCCAAAGGGAATGAATGTCCTCTTGCTTTCTTTTAGCACCGAGAGATGATATGCCAGTGGACTTCCATTGTGTTCAAAATCTATCTTTATCATTATTATTATTAGTTAAGATATCACAGGTGAGCCAGAACATCATGAGAAGGAGAAGAAACAAACGAGGACAGTATTCCAATACAGTACATATATTTACTATTTGACGAACAAAGAGTGAAGATTTTCGTTTTTGTAGAATAATGATTTTACCTTTGATCTGAAAGGGACACAGATATTTGTAGAATAATAACTAATTTTACATA
>CM071868.1:36797094-36826061 GCA_036759665.1 Gynandropsis gynandra | reverse complement strand
CCCACGAGTTCCCTTTGTTTTAAGTTAAGTTTACTTAACTTAATAAGTAATTTCGGGCCGCGACCCGCTCGGGCATTGAGTGTGCCCGCTCGGGTGCAGCTAGGGCGAGTCGTGCGGATGTGTTGCAAGAAACAATGCCCGATCGGGCATGGTATGTGTGCCCGCACGGGCACAAGGCAAATGGTCGGGCAAGTCATGCCCGAGTCGTGCAAATGGTACACAAGTTTGGCCGAAGGTCTTGCCCGGTCGTGCAAGGGTTGTGCCCGACCGGGTGGAGGCTTTCCATGCTCAATCTCGTCCCGTTTGTCCCGTGATGATCCTCGAAGTTGCTCCTTAGCTCTGTGCATGTCCTTTTAGCTCCAAAATTATCCAAATACGCGTAAAGACCTGTAAGAACATGAAAACACGAAAATAAGTAAAACGGAATCATACGTAAAACATCACATATGTATCAAAAACGTCTCGTAAATCGTGCAAGAAATACGTATAAAAACGAGATGATCATTTATTTTTTTAAGTTTGAGCCAAAACGACTTCATTTTGTGGTTAAAGAAAAAAAAACTAACTTTCCCCGCTCATGCGTGTTCGAGAGATCTATCACGTTCGTCTTCATCCTCATTGCGTTCAAAATCTGCTATGTTTGTCTTCGTCTTATGTCGTCGACTCGCACCGTGTCTCCTCCTCGCCTTCGTCTATCGTCTTTGTCCTCGCCTTTCGCCTCCACCCTCAGCTTCATCTCTCGCATTCGCCCTCCACATCATCTGTCGTCCTCGCCTATCCTCGATAATTTGTTTTTGTGATGATGTCGTATGTAGTTATGTATTTGATATTGTGAATTTAGTCTGCTATCACTTACAAATTTTTGTATTGGTAATCTAAGATTACTTGAAATTTTTTCTATTAACTAATGACATTTTCTTCAGTTTCAAATTCTACCTCTACGTCTGTAACTCAAACATCAAATGGAAAATCAAATGATGTTGGATGAGAATTCGATATGTTAGTCAATCTGAATAGTTTAGATAAAATTCAATGCAAGTTATATGGAAAGATTGTTTCTGGTGAAGTTTATAGGTTTAAACAACATATATATAAAATGCAAGGAAATATTCTTGATGTGGTTAATATCAAGTAATAATTACCTAGACTAACGCTTCCGCAAGAATACGGATCGTGTAGTACCAGGGTCGAACACTAGAGAATTGATGTAACTCTAAAGCTAGTAAAGTAATGAATAATACAGTAAAAAATCAATAAGTGTGTGGAATGTGAATAAATCTAAACTAACTAATCAATGAATTAAATTCAATTAACTAAATACCACAGATTTCGAGAGATGCACAATGATGCAATGGAGTTCTAACATGATCATTGGTCTTAGATATTATCACGAGTTCAGGGAATTCAAGCTCTAATATAGGAACTGACTAGAGTAGACTTATCCACTACCTAGCGTGCGTACTACCAATCTCCCGAATGCGCAATCTCACCCACTAGATGCACTAAGACCACTATCCTAATCCCTAGATTCAATCAACCGACCTGACGTAGATTCTAAATTGATTAAATCCTAAATCATGGTTAAGTTCCAAAGTCTAATCCCCTGGCGTAGATTCATTAGACTTCTACAATCATTTATCCAAGTAGCGTGCAAGAACGAAAGCATTAAGAACAACCAATCATTCTAAAAACGATCAAATGCCATAATCGTTCATTCAAGTGGCATACAAGAATAAAAGCATTAAGAACCACCAAGCATTAAGAACAAGACTTCATTACATATCGGTAATACTCTCTAACCCATGGTTATGGATCTTTTTGGACATGGACTTAGAAAACCAAACATGAAAGATACCTATATTGAACATGGATAAAGAACGAGATTCCTCCTTATTCTATTACCGAGTCTTTAACAGCACCTCTGCGATCCTGATTCGTCGCCTTGTCTCTATCCTTGTTTATGTTCAGCTCTCTCTCTCTACTCTGCTCTACTGTTTGCGTGTGTGTTTATGTCTGAATGAGTCTCTTCACTTAGCCCCCTTTCTTCTCCTTTCCTCTTTCTCTTCTTTCCTTTTCTTCTTCTTTCTCCTTTGGATGTGGTTTTCCATTACTGCAACTGAGTTTCCATTTGTGTTTAAATCAACCGGAAGTTTCCTTTTCTTGATCAACGCGTGCAGGTTCATCATTCCCGATCGGCCACAAGAGTAAGCTCGGTCGGGCACATCTTCAAATTACAGCCCGGTCGGGTTTCACCTATGCCCGAGTCTTGCTGCACGTTTGGGTTTAGTTTCTTTTTCATGAGCCCGGTCGGGCTGGGAGTAGTGCTCGGTCGGGCACCTCAACTTCCTTGTGCGCCCGGTCATGCTGATAGGGTGAGATCGGTCAGGCACTCCATTACCTTATGCGCCCGGTCATGCTATGCGTTCTGCTCGGCCGTGCAGGTTGTTGTTTTCTATGCCCAGTCGTGCTATGTGTGGGTAATGTAGGAGATTTGCTCATATTTGCTCGTGTTTGCTCGTGTTAGTGTTCGATGTCTTCATTTCCTGCAAATACGCGAGAAAACGCTGAAAGATGACTAAATAATACTTAATTCTTGGTAAACTAACTACGAAGATGAACTAAAATACCATAACAAAATAGATGTTATGAAACTCCCCCAGACTTGAACCTTTACTCGTCCTCGAGCAAGTCTAAAACTAAACATGAGAAGAGTTAGACAACAACTAGATACTAGCACAAGCAATTCGAAAATTTGCTCGAATTGTCGAAAACAAGCAAGGAACCAAGTAGTGAAATATGTTCGAAAATTTGCTCGAATTATCAGTTCTTGCATGTCCTAAAGAAACAAGAAAAATGTAGGTTAGCAATAAAAAAAAGGAAAAAAATGACATCTAGTGAAATATCTGAATGTTCGTCATTATGTGTTGGTTGATAACCAAAATGAGGAAGAAGATCTAGATATTGAAGGGTTAGAGAAAAAGAAACCTTGTGTATTTGGTTTTATGGATAGATTTTTTTTAATTTGGAATCTTCTACAAGTTTAGGATCAAAATTGAGGTAACAAAATATTCAGATTGTTTTTGCTAAAGGTAGATTGAAATAGGTTCATGAATATATTGCTAGATTGATTACACTCATGAAGTTGCGTTTAATATGATTGAAAATGATGAAGATGTTGGTGGAAATGAATGGATTATATAGAACTGGTGTTACACCACCAAGTCAATACTAACTAAGAGAGTCGTTATTGAAATCTGAGGACGAACGAATGAAAATCTAAAAAGAAACAAGAAAAAGAGTGGATTTTGAATGGATGCTCGGTTATGATGGATGCTTGGAGATATAAAAAAAATAAGTATTATGAATTTGTGCATCAAATTTAGAAAATGTACGTCATTCCTTTTTATAAAGATTGTTCAAGAGATCCACACACTGGACAAATCATATTTAATATATAAAAGAATGCATTGAGAAAGTTGGTGTCAATAATACTGTTTAAGTAGAAACAAATAATGTCATTAATAACATGGTCGTTTCAAAGGTGTTAAAGAATGTGATGCCAGAGATTTTTGGACATCTGTGCAACTCATACAATAAATTTGATGTTGAAGAGCATTGTAAAGCTTGAAAAGTTTAAAGAGACTATGGAAAAGGCCAAGGCATATATAATTTTTATTTATGTCCACCATAAGATTTTGTTGATGATGAGGGTTTATACTAAGAAGAGAGATATTGTGAGATCTTAAGTTACTAGATTTACATCAGTTTATCTCAGTTTACAAAGTTTGGATGCTAAACAATAAGGATTGAAAATGATATTTACTAGCAAAGAATGGTTAGATTGCAAATGATTAAAGCATCCTAAAGGGATAGCGATATATACCACGATGATGAGTTTCTTGTTTTAGAAGGGCATAGCATTGTGTTTGAAAGTATTACGCCTTTGGTTAGAGTGACTCGATTAGTTAATGGAGATGTAAAACCATCACTGCGGTTTTTGCATGAAGAGTTACAAATCGAAAAAAAGAAGGTATGTGTGATATCTAAAAATATCGAGAAGATTATAAACGGATTCTTAACATCGTCGACGAAAGAATCAAAGGATAGTTCTCTATATTTGGTGGTATATCTTTTGAATCATTACTACAATTGGATGACAATATGGTGGATGCCATACTGAAGTGTGTGGAAGCATTTTTTCCAAAAAATCTTGATTCTTAGTGTTAAGTAATCAATATCGATCTTCTGAAGGGGTTTATGCACAAAGAACGGGCAAACCTACACAAAATAATAATGTAACTCTAGAAAAGCATATACCATCAAAGGATGCAAAAAATGATGAAAAATTAAGATCTAGATTTTTTTCTTACATTTAATTTATCTATTTGATTCCTGTAAATCATATATATTGTTTTAACTTTATTTCATTCATTGTAGTCGATTGGTGGAATGTTTATGAAAAGGGAACACCTCATTTGAGATGCTAATTCTTTCTTTAACAAATAGTTAATCAGGATCTGAATGAAATTGGAATACTTTTGAAGGGGTAAGTGATTAATAAAATTCATTTATTTATTTTGCGTTGTAGTTGTATGAACAAATAGTTATTTATATTCTTGTGTATGTACATACACAAAAACAAAACCGACTTGATACCAAAAGGTTGAACTATTTGTTTATGTTTAATTTAATGTGAGATTGATGGTTCAAAGAAAAAACAAATGAACAAGACTGGATGTACTTCTATCTAATTATTCAAATTATGTTCAAGATTGTGAAGGATCAAATCAAGATGTGGTAATGTGTGAGGGTTCAAGAGACCAAATGAATGACTTGCTTATGGTTAAAGAGTTTGATGAATCTGGTTTTGATTCCGAAGAAGAAAAAATTAACGTTGAGTTTGAATCTGATGAAGAATATTTCAATGAAGAATTTGGAGAAGTGAAATTAGATAGTTAGAGAATTTACTCATTTTTTTTTTGTTATTTTTTCAATTTTACTTATTTGTATGTGTATTTTTTTTATAAAATTAAATACTTATAAGTGTTTCAAATTAAATATTCCATTGTTTTTCAATTTATATAAAGAAAACAAATATATTATTAGATACACATTTGGTTAACAAGCAAGATATGTGGAGACAACAATATATTGAAGATGGATATATGACAACATTAATATCATTTTCATTGTGGTGTTTATTTTTTGCATCTTTGAGTATCTCCTTGTTTTAGATCGTTGTCCTAAGAACAACATAAATATTATTGTATATTTACTTTTTATGTGAATAAATGAAACAACATGATTTGAAGATCTTGGTATGGTACTAGAGCAATACATTTTCTCAACCTTTGAAAACTTTCAAACCCTATCTGACAACATAAACTCAAAGGGAATTTCGATGTTATATCGACACGTGTGGCCTTGGGTGATGTTCCTAATGAATCAATAGGTGGTGTGGATTTTAGCATTCCGAGTTATCATGAAGAATGGAAAAAACACACATAACATGCTCTTCGAACGAAACAAAAAATCGGTTTTTCGATGGTTCTACTCAGAAACCGAATTTGAGAATCCAGAACTCGACGAGTGGGGACTCGTCAACTCCATGCTCGTCGAATGGCTATTTAATTCCATTGACCCCACTTTGCGCACCTCGATCTCAATCTATGATGAGTTTCACGACCTTTGGGAAGCGCTTGATCTATTTGACTATCACATGAATTGAGCTTAGATTTTCTATGCATGTTTTATCCCCGTTCATGCAAAACCTACATGATGACCATTGGCATGCAGATTTACGCATGATCCAAGGGTCACATGCCCAAGGCATTCTTCTTCGTATGATGAAGAAATTTGTTATCACAAAGATCTTCGTTTGTATGGTTATTGTGACTCAGATCAAGTGACTTGTAATGTTTATCATCCCTTGATTAGTGGTCACGTGGTATTTATTGGTTGTCTCCTATTGCATGAAAGACAAAGAAACAAGTTGTTGTTTACCATTTTTCAACTCAAGTATTAATCCATGGCAACTTTAGTTTAAGAGCTTAAATGGCTCAAAGCTTAATGTAAGTATAAGAGGACTACCGAGAAATGCAAGAACGATCACCACTATATTACAAAGAATTCTTTAACATACGATCTGTTCGGTTGCATGCCAAAACCATTCGATCGAGCCACGATTTAAAGTCAATGAAAGAATGGAGACTTCTAATTTATATTGCTTTGATTATTCATGGAAAATTCCATTTCATGGAATTCTACATCATATCCCTTAGATTTTTACAATCTTATCTTATCTTATTGATTTTTTAGTAAAATTTATTTGTGTTAGTCAAATTCTTGTTACATGTCAATAGGGATGGGCATTATATTCGAAGTATTCGTATCCTGATATAATCCTAGACCGAAATTCTTTTGTTAGGTGGATGTAATTGGAATAAAACCAACTGGAAACCCGATAGTAGAATCTAAATCTTATATTTCTAAAGAAAAAATGTTTTAAATCCTGACCACAACTCAACCAGAGAATCTCAGGCATAACGAACGATGCCACAATACGTGTGATCTAGTGTTGAAAATTATAAAGCCTAAAATAGTCAAATGAGATTGATGACATATATATGAGTTGGTTTTGGTGAAACTAAAATGGTTAGAGATGATTTGGAAAAATCGATGTCCGACCAGGTGTTAGAGTTGGAGTGATTTCATATTCAAACCTTCGGAAGGTGTGTGGTGTGTTGGTGAGAGATGTCACGTAAGGAGCATCGGGTCGACAACGTTAGTACTATGACACTTTGATCACGTGTCGCCATTTTATCGTGTTGAGGTTATGATAACCTTTCGAGCGACATATCCTTATATTTAATGAGGTCCGTGGATTTTTTTGCGTCGTACCATGTTGGAGGTATGGTAATTTTGTTAGAGACGGTGTCAAATTTTAGTTAGATCAATGGATCTGTCAGCATCGTACCATGTTGGGGTTGTGATAACCTTTCGAGCAACAACGCATCATAGTTAATTAGATCAAAATATCTGGTAGCGTCATACCATGTTGGGGTTGTGATAATCTTTCGAGTGATGGAGTGATATATGTACTGATGGTCGGGGCCGTTGTGACCTTGTGAGATCGTCAGTGTACTGGAGTCCTTTGAACTTTGTGAGTGTATACCTGAGTTAGAATTTTGTGGAATCAGTGAGTTATGATCTGATGCGGTACTAGTCCTACACTTAGAATACTCAGTTGGGTTGGATAGAATTAATTATGTGTTTGTAGTGCAATGAGTGTTTCTTTTATATTACTCATTCGAGAATGGGAGAATACATGACATAGACGTATTGATCTCACTTAGTACTTTTTCGTACTCACCCCTTTATGGGCTGTCGTGGATGGACAAGTTATAGCGAGGAACATAAACAATGAGGTTGAGCAGCAGCAAAACCCATAACATATCATATGAAGGCGTGTAGTAGGTCTCGAAAAACTTTATTATGCATTTCGTATTTATTTTTTTATGATTTTATATGTTTTCTTCTGTTATATGGTTCGAATCATTTCTATTTTAATTAAAATTACTTACTATATTTTATAAATGTGTTTGAGCAATGACACGTGTAGCTAGCTATTGGAGGTGATAGTGAAAACTCATAGTCCCGAGGTTGTCCCTAGATGGGGGTGTTACAAGCGCATACTCAATGAACTTCATTGAAACTATCTTTACTTTTATGAGTTCGAATATTGATGGTCATTTAAATTCATCTTAGTTTTCTTATCCACTGTAAGTATGCTTTCGCATCACGTCATCCAATAAACAGTAGAATCTCCATTTTAATATTGTTTTTGTCTTCAACGATTTGATCCCTTGTGCATTGGATTTGAATTATGATATGGTCATACTCCTTGTCTATAATCCCAACATACTTATCTTCATCCATGTGTAGATGGTATGGATTACGAGCTGCGTGTGGTCTCCTATGTGGTTGTTCAAGACAAGCCCCGGTGTTGATTTTTTCAATCCGACCAAGTTGTCGGTTTACGGTAGTGATCTCTTGACTCACATGCCTAAATTCATCTATCAAAAACTGTATCAAGGTGTCTCTCTCACTGTAAGGTAGTTCATCGCGTTGACTCTCGGAACTAGACATTCGAAACTTAAAACAGAAAAGATGAAATCAAAAGAAGATAATGAACCTCACAATCTCTCTGAAAATTGTTTCGTTTAATTTCTCCCATTCATTTGTTTATCTTTTTCTCTACTTCTCCTCTTCGATTCAGTTTAGAACTCAAGAATAATTCGAAATGAATTTCCGATAATATCAAATAGATATGGATGTCTAAGTGAACAAGTTAAAATTCCTAAGCTATTATGCTTTATTTCTACCTACGGACTTTTTCAATTTCTCTTCCACCCTTCATTTTTTTGGAATTTTTTCTTTTCTGTTCTTCTTTCTTTCATTTTTCTTGTCTTCCTTTTGTGGTTTTCCTTTTGGTGCTTTTGCTATTTTTGTTTCTTCTTTTTTTGTGTTATCTTTTCCTTTTTTTTGTGTTTTTTCGTTTTTCTCTCTTTTTCCTAAAATGAAAAAAATAACTAACTCGAACTAAACTAATCAAACTAAAGAAAACAAATATAACTATAATAAAAATGAAAAGATAAAAACAAGTAGGATAGACTAACGGAAGAACGGGGCTTTAATACCATTCTATATGATCCTAGATTGACGCTTTTTTGTTAGGTAAATGGAATTGGAATGAAATCCACTAGCAACTCGATAGTAGAACCTAGAACTTGTCTTTCTGAAGAAAGGATGGGCTAAACCTTGAAAACAACTCGAACAGTATTGATACCACAATATTTGTGATCTAGTGTTGATAAGTCGAAGAACAACTCGAAATCACTCTAAAAGTTTGGTGTCGAAATATCTAGGAACATATCAACCAAATCAAACTAAAGTAAAAATATCTAGAATAAAAATAAAAATATAGAAACAAACAAGATAGGTTACCGCAAGAATGAGGCTTTAATACCACTTGATATGATCCTAGATCGAAATTCTTTTGTTAAATGGATGGAATTGAAATGATACCACTAGCAACATAATAATAGAATCTATAACTTGTCTTCCCGATGAAAGGATATCCTAAACTCTAACCACAACTCGACTAGAGAACCTCATACACAACGAACGACACCAAAACACTTGTGATCGAGTGTTGATAAGTCGAAGAACAACTCAAAATCATTCCAAGAGTTCGATAGCTAAATCTTTAGGATTAGCAAATAAAAAGACACTTTCAAATCATTATAACTTGGTTTTGAATGTCATACAATGAATCCTCTATTTATAGGGACCAAACAATATTGAAAAACAAAATAAAATAAATTAACTTAAAAAATCGCCCGGTCGAGCTGTCGGATCGTTCGGTCAAGCACTGCATTTGTCTTAACCCTAAAATCTGAAGGAAAAAAATCTAAAGAAATTGGACCAGAAAAAACACTCGGGTCGAGCATTTCTTGCCCAAGTCGAGCATCTTAATCGATCCAAAATCTGCACTGGTTGAACATTGCCCGATGCTTCTGTTTCTTGCTCTTTTTGGTCACCTATTCTTGTAAGGACTTTGTTTTAGTCCTTCATAAGTATTCTTGGGTGTCCTCGTGGGGTCTTTAGCCATCCTTTCATACCCTATTGTGCAAACATGTCTCGAAACTTCTTTGTCTTGCTTTTTATTGTGTGAACTCTTGGGAACATGTCTTGAAATTATTTTGCATTGTCCCTCATTGTTTATCCTCGTGCAAGTTGTAGCAGATCCAAGATCTCATCCACATCATACCCGATCTATATTAAATTTGTATCCAAACCAAAAATTTAAATATCCTAAGGATAAAATACAAATAATAGAAATAAGATACTCTACAATTATAAATACAAATACAAATAGTTGGCTTAGTTATCCGAATTATTTATATCCGTAAATATTAAATAGATAATTTATTAAAATATAAATAAATTTATAACAAATTTAATTTCAAATGATCAAATTATAAATAAATAAATTTAATTTAACAAATTTACTCAAAATATAAATATATAGAATGATATGTAAACTATATTAATAAAGGACTCAATTCCAAATACTAAAAAGTTAAAACTAAACCAACCTTAATCCTAAAAATAGAGATTTTGGTTTGCTCTTTCTCTCCTCTCTCTCTTTCTTCCCTGTCTCTTACTTTTTCTCATATCTCTTATTCTTTTCTTCCTTTTCCATCTTTTCCGGTGCCTTGTTCATCCATCTAATCGCGTCTGCTAGTCACCAATTGGCTTGTCTTCCTTTTGCCTGCATCATCCATTGGCTTGTCGTCTGTTTGCTTGCATCACCTGTTATCTTGTGTTCACCGTTGATTGTCTGGCTACGTTTGTCATCACTTTTCTGCCTGCATTTGTTGTCGTCTGTGGTTCATTCATGGTTTGTTGTTCATAAGTGGTCCATGTTTCATCCGTTTGTTTATGGTTTGTCTGATTTTTATTATTCGTTTGTCAATTATGGATATCTGACGAATATCCAGTTTTTATGGTCATTCAAATTTACGTATACGAATACGACTAGTAAATCTGGATATTTGTCGAATATGAATACGAATAGTTGGATATTCATGGATATTTGTTATTTATCCCGATTTTAGCTATAAATAAAAAAACTATTTGATAAAAAAATAGAGTTTTGTGAGTTTGAGTTTCACCTAGAGTGATTCATGAGCTTGTTAGCTCATCGTTTTTTTGGAACCAGTGAACTTGTCGAATGGACTAATTTCATTCGCGATATTCATTCTGACTTATCAAATGTTAGTCAATAAATGTTTTCAGTGTCATTCAACGAATCAAGATTGTTAATCCGAGTTATTCGAGGGTCTAGGATCATTGATCTTCACTGTTGATTGTATGGTTCTAGTTTATCGTTTTTGGTTGATTACGGGTTGTGGTTTATTTCACTGTCTATTTAGATTTTTCGTTCTGAGATCATATCAAAGCTCATCGTTGTTGCTTTGGGATCAATAATGATATTCCTATGTGTATGTTTTATGATAATCAAACAACATTACACATGACAATAAAACCGATATTTCACGAACGTATGAAACACATTGAAGTTGATTGTTATTTCATTATAGATGAGATTTTAAGTGATAATATTCGGACATCCTATGTATGAACTACGAATCAATTAGCAGACGTATTCATGAATGCGCTTGGAATGGTTTCGTTCGTTCGTTTGCGGTCCAAGCTAGTCATTTGAGACCTCCACGCTCCAACTTGAGGGAGCGTATTGGATACACATTTGGCAACAACAATGGACCCGACTCGTGGACACGCAAAAGCCCGCACATGCGCGTTTTACCTTTTTTCGCGATTGTGGGTCATACGAAAAGTGATTGGTGGAATCGCAATCGCCCGCAAACATTGCCAATCGTGGAATGTTGAAATGAAAAAATAATGATGTGATTGCAATTGTGTATGATGGTGATTTGACCAAAACACAAAAATACCCCTAAAACATATATAATCTATAAAAATCATATATACATACATATTAATATATATATTTATGTATATAACTATACATATAAACATAAAATATATGTATATATATATATTTACATATATATACACATATATACATATGTATACATATATACAATATATACAAACATATACATATGTATATGCATATCACTATTAGAAAATAAAGATTTAGGGACTGAAGAATCTGTCCCTAATCCGTTCCCAAACACATTTACGGATTGATTAGGGACAGAAAAAGTAGTCCGCAAACGAGTGTCGCCAAATGAATATCGTTCGTAATCCGTCCGCAAATATGAACGAAAATTTCAGTCCCTAAACCGTTCCTAATTTCAGACCACATCGTCGTTTACAAAACGACGGGAAAATTCACTTATTAACGAACGAGTCTGGATTGCGGACGGGTCGGGATTGCGGACGGATCGGGCGTCCGCAATTTTGAAAAAAAAAAATAAAAATAAAAAAACATTAAAATAAATTAAAGTAAATTTAATTTTAATTAAATTTTAAAATTTTACAAATAACAATGATTAATTAAAATTCATACACAATTAATATATATTAAAAAGTTTTCGAAGGTATTTCCGTGGAGATGGCGTTGAGACGGCGTGGAGATGGTGTCGGGATGGAACGAGCGTGAGATAGACGACATCAGGACGGCGTGGAGGAGAGGGATAGACGGTGACGAGACGCTTGACGGCCGGCGGAACTCGGACGGCCGCCTGAACATGCAGGAGAAAGGAGTGGTGGGGAGAGGTGGGACGAAATGAACAATGGGGTATGGGATGGAATTTATAGCCTTTTCCCGAACAATCGAGAAAACCCATTCGTAAACTGTCGGCAAGTACGGACTGAAGGAACATGATTGTCCGTAATTGTGGACGAAAAGAAAACGGGACATCTGCAATTATGAACGGAAAGCAACCGGTCGTCCACAATTACAGATGGAAAGCAAACGGTCGTCCGCAATTGCGGATGGAAAGCAAATGATCGTCCACAATTGCGGACTGGAACATGGCGTCATCAATTAGGGAATGCACGGGGGCATCCGCAATTAGGGGCTGTGCTTCCACAATTAGGGACTGCAACCGGGCGTCCGCAATAGCGGAATGCGACGATGCAAGCCTTCTCCATTTGTGACCTGATATCGGTCGTCAGTAAACGATCGTCTGGAATTACGGACTGGAATGGGGCGTCTGCAATTGTGAATTGCACGGGCGTCCGAATTGAGGGACTGCTCAGGCGTCTGCAATTAGGGACTGCACGAGCGTCCGCAATTAGGGACTGCACGGGGCATCCACAATTAGGGTCTACAACCGGGCGTCCACAATTGCGAAATGCAACGACGCGAGCCTTCTCCATCCGTGACCCGACATCGTCATTTGTCCCGAGCCTTTTCCATCTGCGACCCGACACCGTCCATAAGTCACGAGCTTTCTCCATCCGTAACCCGACACCGTTTGTTCGGCCCGAGCCTTCTCTATCTGTGACCCAATTATTGGACATGCAATATGGATAAGCCAATCGACCAAGCGTTGTCCATCCAGATAAGATATCATAAGCTGGTACAACTATCGATACAAAAGGTCTAAATAAACATTTCGACTCTCAACTGCAAAATCATGATATACCTTGTTAAAGTGTTTCCACGCTTCACCATCTGAGGGATGACACATCTCATGTCGCTTGCGGTGTTCTCATGTCCAAGTAGAACCATTGCCACGGGTTTTGCCGACATGTAACGACGGTTGTGCTTAATGCTTGGTTATAGTATTTGATCATATTTTAGATTAATTTGTTGTTCTTAATGCTTTTATTCTTGTTGGCCACTTGAATGAATGATTATAAAATTCGAATTGCATCGGGAGGTGGATTAGATTTTGGAACGTAGCTTAATGCTTTTAGTCACATAATATTCGATCAACGATGATGCCATTATAATCAGAAACAATAAGAAGATATGTAATGACATATATGAGAATTGTGTATGAGAAACATATGAAAGTTTGAGGGGTTAAATCGATAATTTCTCTACTGATTACGGACTAAGACAAATATTTGCCAACGAACCGTCCTGAAGCCATCCCTAAGATCGTCCGCAATTTGCCGACGCCCCTGAGTCGCGGTCCTTAATTCGGGACGTCCACCAGAATATGTCTCCAATTCGTCCGTAAATACGGATGACTTAGGGAATGTTTCTCGGTCCACAAATTTCCGGACGGATTACAGACCCGTCCCTATTCCGTCTATAATTTGTCCGCAAATTTAGGAAAGGTCTGGTCAGTCCGCAAATTCCGTTTAAAATAATTAAATTTCTAGTAATGTATATACATAAACATATCAATACACATAAACAAGCATATGTACATATATAGACCTAAAGTTGTACATATATATAAATATATACATGCATATTTATACACATATTTTCAACCAAAAAAGTCATTTATATATTAGTATATATACCTACGTATATATATACACATACACACATATATAACAATATTTATATACACATATATACATAGATATACATATGTATATACATATATATGTGTATACATTAATAGAAAAATAGAGTTATACACACTAATAAAAAAATAGAGAGATACACACGTATTAACAAGCACAAAAATATATTTATATATTCGCATATATATCTACATGTATATATACATATGTTTTATTTTTATAATATATGTTTATGTGTATAGTATACAATGTATGTTTGTATCCATATATGTATATATATATATGTATATATGTGTATATATTTGTATGTATACGTGTGTGGATATATATGTATGTGTAATTTTTATCTGCATGTGTATATATGTATATAAATGCATGTATATATATTTATATCTATATATTATATATTAATTTCTATAATTTTAAAAATATGTCAATTTAATTTTAAAAAATATTTAAAATTATAATTAATAATTAATAAAAATTTGATATATTAAAAAATATTGGAAATTTTGTTTAGGTACTAATATGTTTGTGTGGGTTTGTGAGTTTGAGTTTGATTATGTTTTTATAAATTTATTAGTTAATATTATGGGATATTTGATTATTTTATATAAATTTATATCAATTTTTTTATTATAGTTTGTATTAATATTATATACATATTTAAAATTTACAAATCTATTAATTGATTTAAAAAATTCAAAATTATAATTAAAAGTATAAAAAAATAAGAAAATGTAATTATTTATTAATAATATGTATCATTTGGTGGAATTTTGTTTAAAACACAATCGTAATAATTTTTTTTATCATTCGTCAAAATCTGAATAATTCACAATCGTTACAAAAAATACAATATTTCCACCAATTAGAAAAAATGATCAAAATGTCACAAATCATAAATAAAAAAAAGTCATCAATCAAGATTCCACTAATCATAATCAATATATTGGAATAAGATGTGGAGGCAATAATATATCAAAGATGGATATATGGCATTAACTATATTTTGTACAATATAGTGTATATTTTTTTTATATCTTTGAGTATCTCTTGATTTAGATAGTTAACCCAAAAGGAATATACATATTATTGTATATATTTTTCTTTATCAGAATAAACAAATTAATGGGATTTGGAGATCTTAGCATTTATTCAAAATGGCTACCGATTACAACAATGCTATGATATATGATGGGAGAGAAAACGCACAAAAAAAAAGCTAGGGTTTTAGATCAGCTTCATTAATCTCTTTTATTGACTAGTGATATTAGGTACAACTTAAATTACCGAAATCTAAACTCTAACGATTAAAAAAAAAGACTGAATACGAACAGTAGTACTTCCACTGCATAACTAAGAAAAACTTGAAAAATTAAATAAAATTAACCGAGAACCCCTACGACCCGGTTCCGACAGTTCATCGGCGGTCGACAAGCCTCGTCTTGTCCATACTGTTTTACGGTTTCAACTCGCAGACTTGTGGTTGTTCCGCTGCGGTGGCAAGTGCATCTTCACGTAAAAGTTAAGAAACAGGTATAGGATCGCACCGTTCAACACGGAGTTTAAAACCCACGCGCCGATACCGTTGCATCCTCCTTTGAGTAGGTGCACCGTAAGAACGCCTGCATGAGATACCAGATTGCAGCCCACTAACACCATCTGACAGTTCACCACGAACGACGGGATCAAACCCGAACCCGGTAACCCGAATCCAGTCCAGAACCGGTACGCGTAAACCACCGCGTAGATCAGCGTCGTCGACAAAATCGCCAGGATCTGGTACGACTGCGAGAACTCGAGCCAAAGAAACGCCATGAACGCAGCAGCAGAATTGTAGAACAACCGAAAGAAACCCAATTTCCGACGTCGGAGTACGGTGAAGATGGTGCGGAGCATGTGGAGGAAGCGGGTGAGGTAAAACGCGTAGGACCAGAAGAAGACGCGACCCGAGGGACGGGTCCCGAGGGGGAAGCAGAGGAGCCACTGGAGGGGAGTGGAGGTCTTGCTCCTGCGCCAGAACCACCGCGTGTCGCGGATCTCTGCGGCGGAGGAGATTAGGGTTCCGGCGAAGATAGCGATGGAGAGGATGGACATGAGGAGGCTGTGGATGTCGGGGATATGGCCGAGGGGGACGTGGCGACGGCAGAGGAGGCGGAGGAGGAGGTGGAGGGAGGATGAGGCGGCGACGTAGATGGAGATGGAAGTGAAGAGGAAAGACCACGTGGCGCCCCATGATTGGGCGTGGCTCCACCGGAACCCCACGATGTAAGGGTGCTCCGAGAGGTAATAGGTCAATGCATTGAGAGCCGTTGACATAGTTGACCGGTGAAGGTTAATCCGAAGGTGGTGGTTGCTTGGTTCCTCAGGTATGCCCTTTTCTTATGTATTGTGTCTTGTTGCTGCTTATTGTTATGAATTGCAACTTTAATAATTGTAATTTTGTAATGAACAGAAGCCCACGACGAAGTAGGTCGGCGTGGCACGAGACCATATGACGTGGCAGAATGTGATTGGTTCCACGTGAGATAAATCATTCAAATAACAATATGGGAAATTGTGAGAAAGTGGTCGAAATGGGTTATATTATGTTGCTGGTCTTGTAGAGCCAACCAAATTTGATCATCTTCTTGAATTCAAAAGGGAATAAAAAATATTTCAAAGCAAAAACAAAGACCCATTTCCTTAATTTTAAAAATAAAAATAAAAAAACCAAGTGGACACCTATAAAAAATGTATGTAAAAAAACATATAAAAAGTAAAAACTTGTGGACGGAAAAGGAGGGTTAGGTTAGTGTTGGGAAGAGTTACAACTTCGTGATAGTGTTTCACTTGTGGGAACGTGGGCCGGGCGATCTATACGAAGATCACTATAATATTATATAAATCACATTAACCATTTATCATATAATATATATATATATATTCTTAATAAAAAAGCAAACTTGACATGCTATTTTTGATGCAAACAGCTAAAACTAAGGCGAAGGACAAGGTCGTGTATTTCAAGAGGCACATATCATCAGATTCGTGTCATTGATATTATCCGACAGAAACGTGTTTTATTCTCGATCCTAGTCTTAGAATATTGTACCCTCTGGTAAACGTCGATCCTTTTGAGATATTTTCCCATTTTTTGCCCATATTAATAGAGAAAAAAACATGTTAACTACGGTAATCACTTTTTTTTGTCCTTTAGTGAGTCTTACATACCAAACCCAGATTTCATCTACTGTCAAAGTTGTCGCGAATTATGTAACTTGGACGGCAACAACTTCTTTCTCTCATATGTTTTGCATGTTCTCGTGTTCTCGTAAGATGATTCCCTTGCTCAATTGCTGTTGTTTGAATCTAATATTTGTCCAAAATCCATGACACATATCAAGAAATGGTAATTCTAATTTGTGTATGTTCTTATTATTTGTGTTACTATTTTCTTCGTGTTACAAATAAACCGTGACTGACTCATGCGCGATCACAGTGATTGGATCGGTCATCCACAATCACGGAAAAAAAAACAAATACAATCGATGACATGAAAGACACTCTTCCGGGATGTTACAGAAGCCGCACCTACTCGAACAAAGGTCGTCTTAATATCGAGAATTTGAAAATTTAAACTATCTAATTCTTTTCTTCTTTTTTTTTGATATGGAGATTTCTCAGGTTAGCATAATCGGACGCCATTATCATGGTTTTGATCTGATAGCATGCGTAAATCAAGATCAATTAGGCAGAACGTTGAAAATCTGCCGTGCAGCTGCTGAAGCCTTGGGATGAAACAGCTTCTTCAGTTCCTCGTACCTCCCGATATTAAACTCATGGTGGTTCATCAGTTTCTTCTGCTTGGCTTCGAACCGGCTCTGGTAAAACCCTTCGAAGGATGGCTCTTTTGACGTCCTGAGGAAGAAGGTGTATCCAGCCATGAAGTAAGCAGAGGTCACGTAGAAGCAGATCGGCTCCATGACGTCCCACGTGAGTTCCCAAAACGTGAGCCTCATAAACCCAGCGGTCTGGAGAATCAAGTAACTGAGACCGGCCCAGAGCTCTCTCCGCACCAAAGCATGGGCTTTGTTGTCGATCATGGCTTTCTTTGCTTCAAGCTCCTCTAACTCTTTTCTTCTGGGGTCATTCTGGTTGTGAACATGCGGCAGAGGAAACAGGCCTTCAATTGATTTTGTGACCTAAGCAGACACAAAGCAAAGACAAAACAAAAAAACTTCTGGGTAAATACAAGACTCCACCACCTCTTCCACGCTTATTCTGGACAGAATTACACTCAAAATACAGAATACAACTATATTAACAATGACTCTGGTCAGTGAATCAATCCAATCCCCAAGTATCGGATTCAACAAAAAAAAAATCTAGAAACCCCAAGATCAAAGACCTACTTAAACGACAAGACAAGCCTCTACCCCCAAACCATGGTTAGACTACTTCACAAGTTCTGCCACAATGGAGAACGACCACTCCCCTGCATAATCCCAACCCAAAAATCCCTTTAGACAATTTTCCAGTTGATTCTCCCGAACAGACTGTTAGTTTATGATCATCATATAACCTAAAGTTTTTCCAGCCCTCTCTCTCACTCACTCAATGTAAATTTTGTATGGGGTTCGAAATCAAATCATCAAGGGATGGAAAAGACAGGGTCTGAGATGACCCATTAGCCTTTCCAACCCAAGGTTTTGAGGGGGCAAAAACGTTGTGGTCTTCGAAGAAACCGATCCTCCTTATCACCACCTCAAACTGGGAGAATCCCCTACAGGTCTCTGGTAACAGAGGTTTCAATCTCCTGTTGAATTGAAAGCACAAGAAAGAAATACACCCGTAAAAACCGTATTAGTTTTCGGCAGCTTTCAGATCATAATCGAATCTTAGATAGTTTATGGTAACCTAGGTTTTCAGAGAGTTTCCTCTCTCTCAACACAAGGTCATACGCGTTCGGTATAAACTAATGTATTGATCTGTGTGGCAAACAGCTGCAGATTCAGAGATCACTGAGACAAGACCAACCAAATTACAGAAGAAGATCCCAAATGGTAAAAGATCATGGAAACGAACAAACTACCTGATCAGGCCTGAGGCAGACGAATTTCCCCAGAACAATGACGTTTCCGGAATCGTCCAGGATCTTCGCGATATGCGATCCTTGATCGGGATCTGAACAAGCTTCTCCGCAAATGCGGACGAACTCTGCGAACGGAATCCAGCTTCTCCCGGTCTCTCTCAACCTCGATTTCACGGCCTCGATCTGCGCCACTCTCAAGACCTTCCTCGCATCCTCAACCGTCAACCCTAACGCCACATCCTCCTCTTGGGTAACCGCCGCAGCGGATTTCACCGGCGGAGCAAGTCCATCCAACCGTATCCGTTCCCCGCGCAAATCCATCTCCCGGAGCTTCTCCATCAGATTCCCTCCAAACGGCATCTTCAGGATATCGGGTCGGACCATGGAACTCTGATGCAGAAACCTCCGGATAACAACAGCATCTCCTGGCTCCGGAGCGATATCGGCTTCGCCAGGATCTTTCGGAATCCGAGTCCTCACAGCCAACGAAGACGACGATATACGACAGTTCATAAGGCTTTGCGACGCCATCTTCGAGATTTTGAAGAGACGCTGCGCCACAGGCTTCCTCGTCGCCATTGCAAGTAAACTTCCGAGAAAATATGAAGAGAGAGAAATACGTATAATAAACCCTAAAAATATTAACGATTGTGATGTATGAACAAAAAAAGAGATTAGGGCAATGGGTTATATAGGTAGCCCTGGCATCAAACGAGATACTCATGATACAAACATAACTACACGTTAACTCTTTTTCTCGCGATATATTCGGAGCTGACGTCCGTACACGTGTTTGGATATATGTTGCGGATGGAGAGCGGCGCCTCAACAGCCGTCCGATCATATCCTCACTAAATTATATTTTATTCTATATATATAGATCTTTATTTATTTATTTATTTTAAATATATTTATTTACCACAGCCTAAATGGATTACGACGGCAACTCACCAACGAAGTAGGAAAAATAAAAAATAAAAATGGAAAAAGTCTGTTTACGTTTTAGGCAAACGTGTCGCCACATATTTTCTATTCTATTCCCTAATTTTAACTAATACGTAGTTATCTCAACCATTTTACTGAATTATAAGAATAATCTGAATTAGGTTAATCAATAAATAAATTAATTTGAAGCTTCGAGTACTTCCGAAAATTATGGTGGAAACGGATATTTGAGGGTGTTACAATTACAACCATTGTTACGTTGCCACGTGTAAAGTAACCCCCCCCCCCGGGTTGCTAACTTCTTGGAGGATGACCAAAATGGGTCCACGATGGTTGGTTCACGGCGTCCAATTAAATTGAAATTAGATTGGATATTACAATATGATGACCAAAGGGTTTAGAATTAATTATTGAGATTATTATATGCGACGTCATGTGTTTTTTGTCTTAATTAGATAATAAATCTCAATTATATCCCCTCAATCATGTTATTAGGATGAGGTAAAGCTAATGGATTTATCACTAATTATATTTCTAAGTCAATAGTTTGTATTCCTCGATGATTACTGAGACATTACCATTTATCACATGATTTGTGTTTTGATGCTAAACAAATTCGATCAATCTTCTGGATTCAGATTGATAAAATATAAGATTTTTTTTTTCAGATATATATATAATAATGTGTTTTGAAACCATATTATATATTTTATGATAACAAACGATAATTGCGGTATTAACAATTTGGACATTAATCACATAATATTTTCTCATTCTTATCTAGTTCTTTGAATCTTGGTACATCAATGATAAATTATTTTCTAATATATACACACACTAAATGAGATGAATAGGGTTTTTCTTGGAATAATGTGTTATTAATCATTAGAATAATATGTTTTAATGATTATATATAGAGATTGAGAGTGACCAAAAAGCTTGTTTGCATACATATCACTGTCAATCTTTATCTTTCCATCTCTATATCCCATAGGTTAGCATCTGAAAGAATATCCAATTATCTTGTCTAGTTAAGAAAAATCTCCCAAAAGTATTTCTAATATTGTTTCATTTATCAGATTTTTCATCGTGCCTAATTCCCATAATTGTGTCGTGATTTCTACATTTAGATTAATGTTGAAAAGATGACTACAGTATAGACCTAATATCTCTTGATATTTCATAAGGGACTCCTAATCACTAAGGATCATCTTTGATAATGCGTATTTACCAAAAATTCTCAAATTTGGATTTAGGATACATTTTTAAAGTCTGAATTTTCAATTTTGGAAATATACTTTAATGCTTTAATTATAGAATTTTTATGTAAGTCTCAATACAATCCAAAATATAAAAATCATTTTATATTTACCATAAGATCATTAGTTTTCAGGCATAACAAAAAGGGAAAAAGATCTATTTCCTCTAGACTATCGCACTTTAATCCTATTCCCCTTAAATTTTTTTCTCTCATCCTATCCCTGTCAATTATCACTATTTATCATATTCTCTCCGAACTTTAAAAAATCATCTGTTAAATATATGATTACTTTTCTGTTAATTTTTTAAAACAACACATTTCTCCCAAAATATATGACTTCTAACCTAAATCCCCCAAACTATATGACTATTAGCCTATTTTTCCCCGAACTATATAACCTCTAGCCTATTCACCCCCGAACTATATGACTTATAACCTATTTCCCTTAAAACAATTGTACACTCAACGTGTTTTCAAAATTTTGGTTATTATAAACGTAACATATTTTCTTTGATAGCAACATATTTTTAAATTTTGGTTATTATAAACGTAACATATATTTTTAATATTAACGTATTATTAAATTTTGGTTATTATATTTACATTTTTTATTATTGATAAAAAATATTAAAATAAAAAATACAATATAATAATTGTTAGAATTGTTATAATGATTAATATAAAAATATTAAAATATTATATTTACTTGCAAGTTTTTGCCTTCAACTCTTGATTTAAATATAATAATCTTTATTAATATATGCATATTTATGATATAAATATAACTGCAAATATATTGTGCTAATAATCTTTATTAATAAATGCATATTTATAATATAAATATATTGCAAATATTATTGTGTCTATTAAATATAATTATTTTTATTATATATATATATTTAATCCGTCTAGGTTTTGTTTAGGTTATATGTGTTGGGTTACCGTACGATTAACACCTAATATTTTTTTAAACATTTGACTCGATTCGATTCAAATAAAAAAATGAGTACTCGAATAATTCAATTCAATAATAAAAATATAAAACGTGTGAATTCAAATATTGAATATTATGGTGATGGTGATATGATCCCAAATCACATTTCAATATTTTACAACGAGATAGAAGATCGATTTATGTTTCAAAACTCCTCAACAACCAGAAACCGAAACCTAGGACTAGTCTCAATAATGAGGATGCCCTAAACCCCTGAAGAACTCGGTTTAGAAATCTTTAAAATGTGTCAAGACGCCACAATCACATGTGGTTATGTGATTGATAAGTCAAGTTGAATCCTAAGACTTCAAATCAATAGTTGAAGGAAAAAACTTGCAAATATTTTTTTTATCAATCATAAAAAAATGTAAATATAATAACCAAAATTTAGTAATACATTAATATTATAGAAAATATGTTACATTTATAATAACCAAATTTTAAAAATACACTACAAGAAAAACAGGTTTTAGGAACCGAAAAATCGGTTCCCAATCCGTCCCTAAACCAATTTAGGGACGGATTAGAGACGACCAATGGTAGTATCCAATCGCGCGTCCAATTTTTTTCAGTCCCCAATCCGTTCCTAATTAGGGACGGAAATTTTAGTCTCCAATCCGTCCCTAATTAGGGACCGGAAAAGTAGTCCCCAATCGGTCCCTGGAATTGGAAACGGACAACAAAACGGTCTCCAAATTTTGGAAACGGCTCCTCGTGCCGTCTCCAAATTTGGAAACGGCAAACTCCCGTTTCCAAATTTGGAGACGGCACGAGCCGTTTAAATTCCGTCTCCAATTCTCCAGATCTATCACCATTACGCCCGTGTTGAAGTAGCAAGGGTTTCTCCCCTTGAACGTCCGGGAAAACTGCACGTCGGACCAGAAAGTCCCGGTGAAGTACTTGGTGAAATTCGCGTGGCAGTATTCCGGAGCTCCGATTGTCTTCGGACCGAGATTCGTTCTCCAGAGCTTCGCGATATCATCTACGACGACGAGATCCAAATCCAAGTAAATAACCCTTTTGACGCAAGGTTCAAGGAGATCCGCCAGATAATTTCTGGCGTAATTTAGCGGCTGCTCAAGCGCTTGCCTCACGGATGAAGAAATCAGGTTCCTCACGGTCTCAGGGGCAAAATAGTAAACCTTGAACTTCAATTCCGGGAAAGTCGATCGAACCAGAGGCTCTAGGTTTGTCTCGGAGACGAGAAAATGGAAGAAGACGCTCTCAGGGCACATCGTGTGCTGGAGAATGGAATGTACTGCGGCGATTGAGCCACGGAGGTACTCTACATCGAGAGTAATCGCGACGTGGACCAGTGAGGGGTTGCAGACACCGGAAGCGATGCCAGAGGATCCGCATTCGATGGCATTGCGGAACGCGAGCGATTTTCTGAAGGAGAAACGGTGTGATGAGTGATCCGTCGGCGGTTGCGGACGGAGATAGACGTCAAGATGCGAGGATCGGATTGCTTCCGCCGGAGGAAAAGACTGGAAAGACGGAGAAAGGAGAATAATGGTAAAAGCGGCGGAGAAGAAGCAGGAGAATCTCATAATCCAAAGCATGGCGAATGGGTTGATCAATCCCCCTTTCACCTTCTCCGACCAGTCGGGGAGAGGAATGAGATTATCCTCCGAAACAAATAGACACGAGCCGTTTCCAATTGGAGACGGGCGTTTAAATTTCGTCTCCAATTGGAGACGGTCGTTTAATTTCCGTCTCCAATTGGAAACGGAATTCAGTCGGTTCCCAATTGGAGATGGTCGTTTAATTTTCGTCTCCAATTGGAAACGGAATTCAGTCGGTTCCCAATTGGAGACGGGCGTTTAAATTCCGTCTCCAATTGGAGACGATCGTTTAATTTCCGTCTCCAATTGGAAACGGAATTCAGTCGGTTCCCAATTGGAGACGGCTAATGCCCGTCTCCAAATTTTTAAATCTGTTTTTTGAAGTCCTAAATTTAGTGACGGTTTCAAATCCGTCTCCAAATTTGGACACGGACCACATGCCGTCTCCAAAATTGGAGACGGATGACATGTCCGTCTCCAAAATTGGAGACGGATGGTCTGCCGTGTCTAATCGGTTCCCAGTTAGAAACGGATTAGACACGACTCTTCGGTACCCAAATTTGGGGATGAATTAGTGACGAATTTCATTTTTCGTCCCTAACTAGAGGTTATATAGTTCGGGTGAAATAGGCTAAAAGTCATATAGTTCAGAGGAATAGACTAGAGTTTATATAGTTCGGGGGTGAATAGGCTAGAATTCATATAGTTCGGGCGAATAGAGTAGAGGTTATACAGTTCGGGGAGAATAGACTAGAATTCATATAGTTCGGGGGAGAATAGACTAGAATTCATATAGTTCGGGGGAATAGACCAGAAGTCATATAGTTCGGGGGAGAATAGACTAGAATCCATATAGTTAAAGAGAGAATATGATAGAAGTCATATAGTTCGGGGGAGAATAGACTAGAATTCATATAGTTTAAGAGGGAATAGGCTGTTTAAAAAAATTTAACAAAAAAGTTAACAAAAGGGGAAATAGGATGAATTTTTAAAGTTCAAGGGAAATAGGATGAATAATGACAGTTCAGGGGGAATAGGATGAGAGAGAAAGTTCGGGGGGAATAAGATTAAAGTGCGATAGTTTAGGGATAATATGCCTTTTTTCCTAACAAAAATGGAATTATTTATTAATCGATATCACAATTTGTTTTGGCGTCATACGACCCAATACATATATCGCGATCTACAAAATTAGTATATCACTCCAATTTTGTCAGTAGCGTTGAATTAGATCCATCATTGATGTCAATGATCCCTTGTTAGCAGAATCCATCCTAATTATATATATATATATATATTTAATGCTTTGAAAATTATTAAAATACTATAAAAAGTTGTTTTGTTCGTTCCATTTATTTCTTCGATATCTACGACTTAACGGGTTACACATAGCAGCTCAATCCCATATTTATCCTCAAAATCAACTATTTAGCACAATACATTGGATTTTGAAGAGCTAAAGATGGTCTATTCGGGTTTCTTTAATTACATATATTTTATCGCGTCAATTGACACCACTTATCGAGGATATTGTTAGAATTTTGTTAAAGTTTTAGGTTGTTTAGAATTTCAAGGAAAGGAGCGTGGCTTGATCATTTTAAAAATCAAAATGGAAGAAATAGAGAAGAAATGAGACATTTGAACCTAAAGATGAGGTGAATCTGTTCTCGTGTTTACGTGAGGTTTGGTGTGAGAGCACACTTTAAAAAAGGGCTGTAACATCTAGGTTTGGGTATTTGAGAGAGTGTGGCAACAAGTGATAGTTCATCACTGTGTATTGCAAGTGAACTTCGAGAGATACATAATCTATTTGAGAGTGAGAAACAATAAGCTGGTTATTTACGGTCTAACTCAGGGGGAGTCATCCGTGGAAGTATATTTTATACCGAAAAAAGTGTACTTAAAAGAGTGTTTCGTAAATAAAACCGGTATTGTCTTCTGATATCTGCTTTCTCTGTTTATAATAAATATATAAGTTTTCTTCCTATTGTTTTTCAATTGGTATCAGAGCAGGTAACCAAAGATTAGAGAAATATAATTATTAGTTTTAGAATCTAGAAGACAACATGGAAGGACCAAGAGATTTATACTCTTTTGGAAAATCAATTATGTTAGATGCTTCAAATTATGGATACTGGAAAGTGAAGATGCGAGCTAGTATAAGAGGCATCGATGAGGATGCATGGAGTGTAGTAAAAAAAATGGATGGAACCCACCAACAATGATATATGAACATGGGAATGTCAAGGAGAAACATTCGGATCAATGGACACCAAGTGAGAAAAGAAACTCAACATTTAATGCAAAAGCTCTTACTGCTATTTTCTCATCTGTAGATATCAATGAATTCAAACAAATTTAAGGATGTGAATTTTCAAAGGATGCATGGGATACATTGGAAACTATCCACGAAGGCACTTCTAATGTTAATAGAACTCGTCTTGATATTTTGGATTATCAATTCGAGAAAATTGGAAATAGGAGAATATGAGAGTGTTAAAGAATTTAGCAGTAGGATGAATGCAATTGCTAATGAAGTAACTGTACTTGATCATGCTTTTGATGACAATAAGCTAGTGAAAAAATTACTTTGGCGCTTGCCCAAAAAGTTTCACGCTCAAAAGGCAACCATGAATATGTCATTAAATACTAACACAACAAGCTTTAAAGAAATTGTTGAAATCCTTGGAGCATATAAACTGGAGCTTCAACTTGAACAGAAAGATACATAAAAAACAAGGAAATAAAGAAGTAGTTATTCAAGTCAAAAATGAAAGTTCAAGATTGAATAATCTCGAAGAAAATGTAGTTCTGTTGAACAGAAAATTTGGAAAGTTTATGAAAAACACTCAGGATTCAAGCGGTCAAATAATGAAGATTAAAGAAATAATAAAGAAGGAAATTCTGGATTTCAATGTCATGAATGCAAAGGATTTAGAAATTTTAAATTTGATGTCCAAGTATTTCAAAGAGGGAAAGTGTTTTGAAGGGCTTAGGGGAAACACAATGTTATAAATGCAAAGGTTTTGGTCACACCAAAAATGAATGTGGAGATTCAAATGTGAACAAAGGAAAATCACTAGTGGTGAAGATTTAATAAGTTTTGTTACTTTCATCGGTATAATCGAAGAAAATGAAGTTAAAGAGAAAAAGGTTGAAAAGACTAAGAACAAAGAAGATGAAGTAGATGTGAAAACTATCTACAATAAGTGGCTGAATATAAGCAAACTGAACATACAACTGGTCAAGTCAAATGAGAAATTAGAGAAATAACTTCAAGAAATTCAAAAGGTGTTAAATGTGAAGGAAGAAGAAGTGATACTGTTCAAGAGTCAGCTTGAAGAAACAAACAAACAACTGAGAATGCTTTCAAATGGCACAAAAAATTGATCATTTACTGCCATTAGAAAAACAACGTTCAAACAATCATGGTATTGGATATATTAGGAATAAAGGAACTTCTTAAAACAAGTTTGTATCAGGAGGAAAATTGACAGATCTTACCTCGACAAGGTATAAGAATCAGAACAGAGTTAATTCATTCAAACAAACTTTGAACAAAACAAAATTTGGTTCAAACAAAATTTACTAAAAACATGGTTATAACTCTAGAAGATGGTTTCCAACTCAATATCATAGAAATAACTTTGTAAGATGTTATTTTTGTGGGATAAGAGGACACAAACAGTTTAGTTGCATCAAGCAATTCAGGTATATTTAGGTAAGAATCCACAAAATAATACAAATTTGGATATGGAAAAATGATATTCATTGCAATGTATCGTATATTTCTGCTCAAAAAGATAAATCAAACATTAGGTATTTTGATAGCGGATGTTCTAGGCACATGACAAGTACGAGAAAACTTTTGTCAAACTTTTCTGAAATAAAAAATGCTGGAAGTGTTACCTTCGAAGATGGAAACAAAGGAAAAATTGTTAACAATGGAGATATGCAAACTCCTAGACAACCTCTTGCGAGGAATGTACGATATGTTGCTGGATTGACTGCTAATTTGATTAACATTAGTCAAACTATATGACAACAATTATAAGGTTCTGTTCAATAAAAAATGCTTAGTGATGAATTCCCACGATAGGTGTGTTCTTATAGGTGCAAGGTCATCAACCAAATGCTATATTTAGACCAAAGAGAAAATATGTTTCAAGGTAAGAGAAGACAAATTGTTATTGTGGCATCAAAGATTGGGGCATGTTAATTACTGTTCAATGGTAAAATTGTCTAGCTAAAAAATTGTTAGAGGTATGCCGAAGCTAAATCTTGATAAATCTGAAACATGTAAGCCTTGGTCAATTGGGATAACAAGTAAAATTTTATCATAAGAAGATTCTTGAAGTTAAGACTAGAAAAATACTAGAATTGATTCATATTGACTTGATGAGACCAATGAAGACAAAAAGTTTTGGTGGAAAAAGATAAATTTTTGTTATTGTTGATGATTTTTCAAGATATACTTGGGTTGAATCTCTGAAAGAAAAATCTGAGATGTTTTAATTATTTCATTACTTGTTATTGCAATTGAAAAATTCAAAAGGCAGTATAGAACGAATTCGAAGAGAGTTTGAAAATGATGCATTTTATAAGTTCTGTTTGAAACATGACATTGTACATGAATTCTCTGCTCCAAAGACACCACAAAAAGTGGTGTAGTTGAAAGAAACAATAGGACGAGATGACTGGTGCTATGCTTCATACAAAGTCTATTTCGATTCGTTTTTGGGAAGAAGCAATAAACACCACTTATTATGTACGACAGGGTATGTGATAACACGTAATCCGTTGTAGTTTTTATATCATTCTTAGGTCTAGTTTGAGGTAGATTTATTAGATTTCATTCATTTTTCGAGATTATTCGAGGATTTCATCTACATTTCGTGTTTTGTGCAAGAAACGAAGACATGAGGAGAAACACGAGAGATATTGGCAATTTAACCCCGAAATGACAAGGTTCAACTTGTGCAAGGCCGTGGATTGAAGTGAACATACAAACACCGAGCGAAAGGAGCGGAAACGACATCTTAGGTCATGCACGCTCGGGCATTGGAAGTGTGCCCG
>CM071868.1:36783150-36795209 GCA_036759665.1 Gynandropsis gynandra | reverse complement strand
GACAAAGTGCAAACATCGAGGATCATCACGGGACAAACGGGACGAGAATCGGCAAGGAAAAGCCACTACCCGCGCGGCTACTTCCCTAGCCCGAGCGGGCAAATGTTACGGCGATTTTGTCCAGCAAATTTTGCATGAGTCGGGCAAGAAAAACCACGCTCAGGTCCTCAGCCCGAGCGGGCTGCCCTTTTTCATCGCGTTTTTGCACGATCGTCTGCGCCGTACCCGAGCGCGTCACTTACCTTGCCCGTGCGAGTCACGTCCGTCACCTGCAACTCCAAATAAGTTAATTTGACTTAAAACAAGTGGGACTTCATGGGGGACTTATTTATAATAAGGAAAATGCCCTTAGAGAAGAGGAATAAAGTCATATTTCGCTGGAAAAGTAAGGAAAACGTGGCCAACTTAATCAAGATTTGGAAAACTCAAGAAAAGGAAACAAAGAGAGGTGGCTGCTGTAACGAAGGAGGGAGAGTTTCAGAGGGACGAATTCAGACAGAAACGAAGAGACAAAAGAAAGCACACGGAGAGAGAGAGAGAAGGAGAGCAGCACACACACAAGAGCGAAGGACGGAGCAAGGAAGCCGGAGCGTGGAGGAGCTATTGAAGACATCGGTAATAGAATATGGAGGGATCTCATTCTTTATCCATGTCGAATATAGTTATCTTTTGTGTTTCTTTTGCTGAGTTCATGTCCGAGTAGGTCCATAGCCATGGGTTAGAGAGCTTTGCCGATATGTAATGAAGTCTTGTTCTTAATGCTTGGTGATTCTTAATGCTTTTGTTCTTGAACGCCACTTGAATGAATGATTTTGGTATTTGATCGGAATGATAATAGAAGTTTAATGAATCTACGCCAGGGGATTAGACTTTGGAACTTAGCCATGATTTAGGATTTAATCGTTTTAGAATCTACGCCAGGTCGATTGATTTAATCTAGGGATTAGGATAGAGGTCTTAATTCGTCTAGTAGGTGAGACACACAATTAGGAGATTGGTATACGCATGCTAGATAGTGGACAAGTCTACGCCAGTCAGTTCCTATATTAGAGCTTGAATTCCCTAAACTCGTGATAATATCTGAGACCATGATCTTGTTAGAACTTCGTTGCATCATCGTGCATCTCTCAACACCTGTGGTATTTAGTTCATTGAGTTTAATCCGATAGTTAGTTAGTTAGTTTACCTTTATTCGCATTCCCACCACTTATTGATTTTACGTGTCCTATTCATTAGTTTACTAGCTTTAGAGTTGCATGGATTCCTCGTGTTCGACCCTGGTACTATACGATCCGTATTCTTGCAGAAGCGTTAGTCTAGGTAATTATTACTTGAGATTAACCACATCAGAAGGCAACCCGACCCCATTTTTGAGCTCAACACCCTTTATTTAGGTCGATAAGTTGGATTTTTAGAGCCAGGAGATGCCTTTTTCGAGTTTCTTAAGATACAAATGTCATTTCTTATCAATAGGCCGCTTGCGTTGCGTTTGTCTCTCGGATATTCCTTTTGCTTCCTATTTCCTATTTGCGTTTGTCTCTTGTGTTGCACCCCTTTTCCGCTTTTTGTTTTTGTTTTCACGTGATTAGACTACTAAAACAATGAATTGTACGATGGGTTTTGAATACCATAACTTCGCGTACAAAGCTCCGAATTACATGATTTTTTTCACATGTTATTCCTCTTTTTGAGATAAATGATGTTGCGGTTTGCTGAAGGCAGCTGGGCCCTATTTTCGAGCTTAATCCTTTATTTGGTACAATATGTCGGATTTTTAGATCCGAGAGATGCCCTTTTCGAGTTTCTTAGGATACGAATGTCATTTCTTGTCAATACGCCGCTTGCGTTGCGTTCGTCTCTCGGATATTCCTTTCGCTTCCTATTTCGTATTTGCATTTGTCTCTCGTGTTGCACCCCTTTTCCGCTTTTTGCTTTGTTTTCACTTGATTAGACGACTACAACTATGAATTGTACGACGGGCTTTGAAATACCATAACTTTGCGTACGAAGATCCGGGTTACATGACTTTTTTCACATTTTATTCTTCTTTTCGAGATAAACGATGCTGTGGGTTGCTGAAGGCAACCCGACCCCGTGTTCGAGCTCAACATCCTTTATCAAGGTCGATACATTGGATTTTTAGAGCCGGAAGATGCCCTTTTCGAGTTTCTTAGGATATGAATGTCATTTCTTGTCAATACGTCGCTTGCGTTGCGTTTTTCTCTCGGATATTCCTTTTGCTTCCTATTTCCTATTTGCGTTTCTCTCGTGTTGCACCCCTTTTCCGCTTTTTGTTTTTGTTTCCACGTGAATAGACGACTACAACAATGAATAGTATGACGGACTTTGAAATACCATAACTTTGCGTACGAAGCTCCGAATCATATGATTTTTTTCACATTTTATTCCTCTTTTCGAGATAAACGATGCTGCAAGATGCTGAAGGCAGCCGGACTCCGTTTTTGAGCTCAAAATCCTTTATTTAGGTCGATATGTTGGATTTTTTGAGCCGGGAGATGCCCTTTTCGAGTTTCTTAGGATACAAATGTATTTTCTTGTCAATACGCCGCTTGTGTTGCATTTTTCTCTCAGATATTCCTTTTGGTTCCTATTTCCTATTTGCGTTTGTCTATCTTGTTGCACCCCTTTTCCGCTTTTTGTTTTTGTATTCAGTTGATTAGACGACTACAACGATGAATTGTATGACGGACTTTGAAATACCAAAACTTTGCGTACGAAGCTCCAAATTACATGATTTTTTCACATTTTATTCCTCTTTTCGAGATAAACGATGCCGTGGGTTTCTCAAGGCAGCCGGACCCCATTTGCAAGCTCAAAACCCTTTATTTAGGTCGACATGTTGGATTTTTAGAGCCGGGAGATGCCCTTTTCGAGATTCTTAGGATATGAATGTCATTTCTTGTCAATACGCCACCTGCGTTGCGTTTGTATCTCGGATATTCCTTTTGCTTCCTATTTCCTATTTGCATTTGTCTTTCGTGTTGCATCCCTTTTCCGCTTTTTGTTTTTGTTTTCACGTGATTAGAGGACTACAACAATGAATTGTATGATGGGCTTTGAAATACCATAACTTTGCGTACGAAACTCCGAATCATATGATTTTTTTCACATTTTATTCCTCTTTTCGAGATAAACAATGTCGCGGGTTGCTGAAGGCAGCCCGACCCCTTTTTTGAGCTCAAAAGTCTTTATTTAGGTCGATACGTTGAATTTTTAGAGCCGGGAGATGCCCTTTTCGAGTTTCTTAGGATACGAATGTAATTTCTTGTTAATATGCCGCTTGCGTTTCATTTGTCTCTCGGATATTCCTTTTGCTTCCTATTTCCTATTTGTGTTTGTCTCTCGTGTTGCACCCCTTTTCCGCTTTTTGTTTTTGTTTTTAAGTGATTAGACAACTATAACAATGAATTGTACGACGAGCTTTGAAAAACCATAACTTTGCGTACGAAGCTCCGAATTACAAGATATGTTTTCACATTTTATTCCTCTTTTCGAGATAAATGATGCCGCGGTTTGCTTAAGGCCTCTTGACCCCGTTTTCAAGCTCAAAATCCTATATTTCGGTCGATATGTTGGATTTTTAGAGCCGAGAGATGCCCTTTTCGAGTTTCTTAGGATACAAATGTCTTTTCTTGTCAATACGCCGTTTGCATTGCGTTCGTCTCTCGGATATTCCTTTTGCTTCCTATTTCGTATTTGCGTTTATCTCTCGTGTTGCACCCCTTTTCCGCTTTTTGTTTTTGTTTTCACTTGATTAGACGACTACAACTATGAATTGTACGACGGGCTTTGAAATACCATAACTTTGCGTACGAAGATCCGAATTACATGATTGTTTTCACATTTTATTCCTCTTTTCGAGATAAACGATACCGTGGGTTGTTGAAGGCAGCTGGACCCCGTTTTTGAGCTCAAAATCCTTTATTTAGGTCTATATGTTGGAGTTTTTATGCCGAGAGATGCCCTTATCGAGTTTCTTAGGATACAAATGTATTTTCTTGTCAATAGCTGCTTGTGTTGCTTTTTTCTCTTAGATATTCCTTTTGCTTCCTATGTCTCTCGTGTTGCACCCCTTTTCCGCTTTTTGTTTTTGCTTTCACGTGATTAGACGACTACAACAATGAATTGTACGACGGGCTTTGAAATACCATAACTTTGCGTACGAAGCTCCAAATTACATGATTTTTTCACATTTTATTCCTCTAGATAAACGATACCGCGGATTTCTGAAGGCAGCCAAACCCTGTTTTAAAGCTTAAACTCCTTTATTTAGGTCGACACGTTGGATTTTTAGAGCCGGGAGATGCCCTTTCCGAGTTTCTTAGGATACGAAGATCATTTCTTGTCAATACGCCGCTTGCGTTGCGTTTGTCTCTTGGATATTCATTTTGCTTCCTATTTCCTATTTGCGTTTGTCTCTCGTGTTGCACCCCTTTTCCGCTTTTTGTTTTTTTCATGTGATTAAACGACTATAACAATGAATTGTACGACGGGCTTTGAAATACCATCACTTTGCGTAGGCAGCTCCGAATCACATGATATTTTCATATTTTATTCCTCTTTTCGAGATAAACAATGTTGCGGGTTTTTGAAGGCAGCCCAACCCTGTTTTCGAGCTCAAAATCCTTTATTTAGGTCGATATGTTGGATTTTTTGAGCCAGGAGATGTCCTTTTTGAGTTTCTTAGGATACAAATGTCTTTTCTTGTCAATACGCCGCTTGCGTTGCATTTTTCTCTCAGATATTCCTTTTGCTTCCTATTTCCTATTTGTGTTTGTCTCTCGTGTTGCACCCTTTTTCCGCTTTTTGTTTTTGTTTTTACTTGATTAGACGACTACAACAATGAATTGTACGACGAATTTTGAAATACCATAACATTGCTTATGAAGCTCCGAATTACATCATTTTTTCACATTTTTTCCTCTTTTCGAGATAAATGGTGCCGTGGGTTTCTGAAGGCAGTCGGACTCCGTTTTCGAGCTCAAAATCTTTTATTTAGGTCGACACATTGGATTTTTAGAGCCGAGAGATGCTCTTTTCGAGTTTCTTAGGATATGAATGTCATTTCTTGTCAATACGCCGCCTGCGTTGCGTTTGTCTCTCGGATATTCCTTTTGCTTACTATTTCCTATTTGCGTTTGTCTCTCGTGTTGCACCCCTTTTCCGCTTTTTGTTTTCGTTTTCACTTGATTAGATGAATACAACAATGGATTGTATGGCGGGCTTTGAAATACCATAACTTTGCGTACGAAGCTCCGAATTACATGATTGTTTTCACATTTTATTCCTCTTTTCGAGATAAATGATGTCGTGGTTTGCTGAAGGTAGCCCGACCCCGTTTTCGAGCTCAAAATCTTATATTTAGGTCCATACGTTGGATTTTTAGAGCCGGGAGATGCCTTTTTCGAGTTTCTTAGGATACAAATGTCATTTCTTGTCAATACGCAACTTGGGTTGCATTTTCTCCGGGATATTCCTTTTGCTTCCTATTTTCTATTTGCGTTTGTCTCTCGTGTTGCGCCCCTTTTCCGCTTTTTCTTTTTGTTTTCACGTCATTAGACGACTACAATAATTAATTGTACGACGGACTTTGAAATTCCATAACTTTGCGTACGAAGCTTCGAATTACATGATTGTTTTCACATTTTATTCCTCTTTTCGAGATAACATATTCTGCGGGATGCTCAGTCCGACCCTGTTTTCGAGCTCAAAATCCTTTATTTAGGTCGATACGTTGGATTTTTAGAGCCGGGAGACGCCCTTTTTGAGTTCGTAGGATACAAATACCATTTCTTGTCAATACGCCGCTTGCGTTGCGTTTGTCTCTCGGATATTTCTTTTGCTTCCTATTTCCTATTTGTGTTTGTCTCTCGTGTTTCACCCCTTTTCCGCTTTTTGTTTTTATTTTCACGTGATTAGACGACTACAACAATGAGTTGTACGACGGGCTTTGAAATACCATAATTTTGCGTACGAAGCTCCGAATCACATGATTTGTTTTCACATTTTGTTCCTCTTTTCGAGATAAACAATGTCGCGAATTGCTGAAGGCTGCTGGACCCCGTTTTCGAGCTCAAAATCCTTTATTTAGGCCGATACGTTGAATTTTTAGAGCCCGGAGATGCCCTTTTCGAGTTTCATAGGATACGAATGTCATTTTTTGTCAATATGTTGCTTGCATTGCATTTGACTCTTGGGTATTCCTTTTGCTTCTTATTTCCTATTTGCGTTTGTCTCTCGTGTTGCACCCCTTTTCCGTTTTTTGTTTGAGCTTTATCCATTTTTGTGCGACTTTGTCGAATTGAGAACAAAAGCCTAGGTTTACTGAAAAGGACTTTTAGATAATGGCTAGGATAGTAGTTGTTCATGAATCGATGGCTCATTGTTGAATTCCGCCCCCTAGATTTCAGTCCCAAGTGTCTATATCTCCTTGTATATCGTTAAGTATTTGCTAGGTCGGGCACCTTTTAGATTTACTTTTCTTATGATTCCCCGTGCTTACACTCCACATTCAATAGAATAAGCTTCTAGCTATTTTCGCCTTACATTGACATCGGTGCATTGATCTTGATGGTTTTGGTCTAAGTGGTTGGTTGAGGCACTTCTCTACGTCCTAAGGGTAAGAGTTCATGTGTGATCTTATGGTTTGGGTCTAAACGGTTCTTAAATAATGCAATCTCTTCACTCCTCTAAGTTTACAAGACCTTATGAGTGTTGATGTGGTTAATCTCAAGTAATAGATACCTAGAATAATGTTTCCGCAAGAATACGGATCGTATAGTACCAGGGTCTAACACTAGGGAATTGATGCAACAATAAAGCTAATTAACTAATGAGTAGGACGTGTAAAATCAATAAGTGGTTGGAATGCAAAGTAAGGATAAACTAACTAACTAACGGGATAAACTCAATTAACTAAACACCATAGGTTTTGAGAGATGCACAATAATAAATTGAAGTATTAACAAGATCATTGGTCTTAGATATTATCACGAATTCAAGAAATTCAAGCTGTAATGTAGGAACTGACTGGCGTAGACTTTTCCACTATCTAGATGCGTACAACCAACTTCCGACTGTGTAATCTCACCCACTAAATGCATTAAGATTGCTATCCTCTTCCCTAGATTCAATCAACGATCTGGCATAGATTCTAAATCAATTGAGACCCTAAATCATGGAAAAATTACAAAGTCTAATCCCCTGGTGTAGATTCATTAGACTTCTACAATCATTCATTCAGGTTATGTACAAGAACGAAAGCATTAAGAACAGCCAACCATTCTGAAAACGATTAAATACCATAATCATTCATCCAAGTTGCATACATGAATAAAAGAATTAAGAACCACCAAGCATTAAGCACAAGACTTCATTACATATTGGCAAAACTCTCTAACCCGTTGCTACGGATCTACTCGGACATGGACTTAGAAAACAAAATGAAAAAGAAGTTATCTTAAACATAGATACATATCAAGATTCTTCTATATTCTAATACCATAGTCTTCAACAGCTCCTCCGCGTTCCGAGTTCATCGCCCCATCCTTATGCTCATATGCGTTATACTCTTTAAGTCTTTCTTTGTGTGTTGTTGTGTGTGTTGTGTCTTCTGTTTGAAACTGAACCACTTTCCTTGCCCCTTCGTGCCTCTTTCCTCTTCTTTTCTTTTCCTATTCTTTGGTTGTGTGTCATTTTCTCCTTCATTCCCTTTTTTGACTGGTCACTTGTTTCTATTTTGCTCCAGTGGCCTTGTTTCCATTTTGCTTCACTGGTAGAAGGTTTACATTTTTGTTGTAGGTGGCTGGTGTTTCCATTTTGCTTGCTCTTCGTGCTGCCTCTTCTACTCTAGCCAGGTTTCCATTTTAGGCGAGCCGTGCTCTTCCAAGTGTTGTTCCAGTAACCGAAGATTTCCATTTTGCTCCAGCGACCAACAAGTTGCCATTTCTCTTCACCCATGTATCCATTTATGTTCCAGCTGGCTAGCTTCCATTTCCTCTTCTTCAGTTTATGATTCTTGGATGATGACCGTGCATAGTTGATAATAGAATGGTTTTGCTTAGTTTTGTGACATTTGATCGTGTTATTGTCCTATATCTTCATTTCCTGCAAATACACGAGAAAACACTAGAAGAGGCCTAATGATGCTTAATGCTTGGTAAAGACTTAAATGGCTGATTAAAATAATTATTAAAATGGACGAAAAATAGTATAATAAAATATACATCATCAAACTCCCCAAGACTTGAACCTTTGCTTGTCCTCGAGCAAAAACTAAAGTTAAGCGCAATGAGAGTTAGATAACAACGCGTCACACGAACATAGACCTAAGTGTGCCTACTTCAGACATCTATCCACCGAAAGCCATCAGCCGTGCAATCCTACGCATATCCTAAGTTCATTTCACTAATCCCTAGATGACATCAAGGTGAACCATTAAGACCGATGCACTCATGTTAGATAACAACGCATCAACTCTAACCCATAAGACGTAGAAAAACAGTCTCGACCCACCACTTAGACCCGAACCATCAAGACCAATGCACTAATGTCAATGTAGGGCTGAAATAGTTAAAGAACTTATTCTATTGACAGTGGAGTGTAAGCGCGTGGAATTATAATGATAAAAAGCAAATCAATGAATGAACGGTATACTCGGAGAAATAAGTACTTGGGATTGAAATGTAGGGGGCTGAATACAACTATCAGCTATGGATTCATGTGCAACTACTAGACTAATCGATATCTAAAGGTATTTTTCAACAAGCCTAGAATTTTGTTCTCGATTTGATAAAGTTGCACAAATATGGCTAAAGTTCAAAATTTCATACTAGATATACGTTCGTCTAATCCTAACGAAAATATCCTAATTGCTAAAACAAAACGTAGAATTAAACGTATAATACTAATCAAAATCATAACACCCGAAGAGTACCCCCTGACTTGAACAGAACACCGTCCTGGTGTTCAAAACCTAAGAGAAGGACTCGCATGCCAAAAATCATGCAAGATAAAGAGGGTAGGAATGTGTGCACCTGGTAAATTCTTGCTGTCCTGAGTTGATACAGCAGGATATATGCATCTATCCTTTGTTGTGGAAGATGTCAAAGTGGAAAACCTGTAACAAGAATTCACGCAATCCGAAATAGAAAGTACGATACATCGAGGCTGGTAGTAGAGTGCATGCGTGTGCAAAGAAGAAGAGTTGAGTTCAGAAAAAAAAATAAAGGAATAAATAAAAGGATAAGAAGCTCGGGTTGCCTCCCGAGAAGGGTTTGTTTAAGGTCTCTAGCCTGACCAAGATGCTTTACTCATCGGGTGGACGTCGTCTTCGTCGTTGTGTGCGTAGCATCTCGCGTGCATAGGATGCTCGATTGCGTATAGCACACCGATCAGTTGGGCGCTTTGCAAATTCTGTCAGTGCGGCCATGTCATTAGCTCGGTTGTGTTGATCTCAAAAGAAAGACCCTGGTCGTGCGTAACATACAGCTCGGTCGGGCTATTGTCACTCGTCTCCTCCATTCTCAGAATTTATTGGTATGTGAGGCCTTGTGGTAATGACTTAATCTTCACTTTGGGTGCCTAATCGATGCTCCAATTGGGTGATGGGCGTTTTGTGTTGTTTTTCTGCGTCTCGGGAGTTTTTGTATTCTGATCTGCACTGCTTGTAACTCGAATCGCACTAGAATCTACTCGGGTCATATTGAAGTTCAAGGACTGATCTGTGACATTTTCTTGGTCCGAATTCAGATCCACTCAAGCTATATTCATGTGTGTGAGAGCTGAACACTGCTTTTGGAGTAAGTGGTCCGAATCTTCTCCATCAGCTTAAACTTCGTTCAGTTGTATTCAAGAGGCGATCTGTTGTGCTCGAGCCGTGCGGAATTCTGCCCGCATCTCGTTTAACTTGTCAACTGCGACTTCTTCCTCCTTTACTTTGTCTAGAAGCTTCATATAGTATGTTACGTCATTTCGGTCTTTATATACCCCTTTTCTAGCTGCTAAGAGAGCCATCTCAAGGGAATCCATATTCCCAAACTTTTCAAGAACCTCCTTGACTAGTTTCTCTAGGACATCGATATAAAACATCGAATCGACCATACATGGCTGCTTGAGTGTGTTGTTTAGATGGAACTCCACTTCTTCGTCTCCAAACTTCAGTGTGAGTCGTCCTTCCGCACAATGTATGATTGTTTTTGCGGTGTTAAGAAACGGTCTCCCTAGGATGATTAGAATCTTTTTATCTTCTTCCATATCTAAGACGACCAAATCAACCAGAAAGAAGAACTTCCCGACTTGTAATGGTACGTCATCCAGTATGCCCTCGGGGATTCTCACGCTTCGATCAGCCATTGTAAGTGCCATTCGTGTAGGTTGAAGATCCATCCTGCCCCTAAGATCTAATTTTTCGTATAAAGACAATGGTAGTACGGTTATGCTTCCTCCGACATCGATGAGTGCATGGTTAATTTCATAATCACCTATTTTACAATGGAGCACGAATATACACCGATCGGGCATCTTCTTTGGTAGGTTTGGTTGCAGCATTGAATTTGTTACCATTACTGTCTACGTCCCCACGTCTCGTTTGTTCGCAAGCATATCTTTCAAGAACTTAGCATATGAAGGCATCTTCTTCAACGCTTCATGGAATAGAATGGTGATATGCATCTTCTTTAACATCTCAGAAAACTTTGCGAATTGGGCATCATCGTTCTTTTTTCATTTGATGTGGTTAATCACAAGTAATAATTACCTAGACTAACGCTTCCGCAAAAAAATTGATCGTATAGTATAAGGGTCAAACACGAGCAATCGATGCAACTCTAAAGCTAGTTGATAACACATAATCCGTTGTAGTTTTTACGTGATTCTTAGGTATAGTTTTGAGTAGATTACTTAGATTTCACTCATTTACCGAGTTTATTCGAGGACTTCATCTACATTTCGTGTTTTGTGTAGGAAACGAAGACATGAGGAGAAACACGAGAGATTGTGGCGATTTAACCCCGAAAACGTAGTTGAATGACAAGGTTCAACTTGTGCAAGGCCATGGACTGAAAGTGAACACTCAAAAACCGAGCAAAAGGAGCGGAAATAACATTTCAAGACATCCCCGCTCGGGCATTGGAAGTGTACACGATCAGGCTAATTTCTGCCAATTACCCCCGTAGCTTTGCACGACTCGGGCACTCAAGGAACACGACCAAGATGGAGTGCCCGCTCGGGTGGAATTGGAGTACCCGCTCGGGCTAATTGATGCCAAGAAATCACCGTAGGTTTGCACGACTCGGGCTCAAGAATCACACGATCGGGCATGGTGCCCGCTCGGGCTAAAAGGAGGGCACACGGTCGGGCAAGTGGCCTGCACGAGCGCGTAGAGGCTATGCCCACTCGGGCCCTTGAATTCCTCAACTAATTCCTAGGTTTTGGAACGGCCAAATTAAGGGGAAATCAGATCTGAAAAGGGGGTTTTTCGAACCAGATTGGATCAGAGAACATTTAGAGACATTAGGGCAAATTGAAGAAGGAAGAAAAGACGAAACAACGGATCGGGAAGAGCACAAGGAGGAAGAGGAGCCCAAATACGTCAAACCCGAACCGAGGCCTCCTCCTTTGCCATTCCCTCAACGTCAACGCAAAAAGAACGATGATGCTCAATTTGCAAAGTTTGCGGAGATGTTGAAGAAGATGCACATTACGATTCCATTCCACGAAGCGTTGAAGAAGATGCCTTCTTACGCTAAGTTCCTCAAAGATGTACTTACGAACAAGCGGGATATGGAAACAGAAACCGTTATGGTCACCAACTCAATGCTGCAGACAAGTCTACCCAAAAAGATGCCGGATCCAGGTATTTTCGTGATCCCTTGTAAAATTGGAGATTATGAAATTAACCATGCGCTAATCGACGTCGGAGCAAGCGTAAGCGTGCTACCATTGTCATTGTATGAGAAATTGGATCTTAAGGGTAGGATGGATCTTCGACCCACTCGTATGGCACTCACCATGGCTGATCGGAGTGTTAGAATCCCCAA
>CM071868.1:36739895-36756618 GCA_036759665.1 Gynandropsis gynandra | reverse complement strand
TCTGTAAAGAAACATAAACATAGTAGAAAGTCTAAGGAACATAAAAACCAAACAAAACCGAAGTGGTAGTGCTTGATCTCCAATGCTCCTCGCTTATCTCCTGGCAAGAATCTGCTCTATCTTCTCCTCAATTGTTCTCCAATGTAAGCTTGCTGTAATGACGTCTTTTTGCCTCCTTTTAAGCCTCCTAAGTCGGTCCAATTGTTCCTTAATTTCCCCACCGACTTCCCTTTGTTTTAAGTTAAGTTTACTTAACTTAATATGCAGATATGGGCCGCGACCCGCTCGGGTAGTGAGTGTGCCCGCTCGGGCGCGGCTAGGGCAAGTCGTGCAGATTGTGTTGGGCAATGCATGCCCACTCGGGCATGGTGTGTGTGCCCGCTCGGGCACTAGGCATCTGGTCGGGCATGTCACGCCCGAGTCGTGCAAAATGTTCTGTCCAATTGGCCGTAGGTTTTGCCCGATCGTGCAAGGGTTGTGCCCGACCGGGTGGAGGCTTTTCCATGCTCAATCTCGTCCCGTTTGTCCCGTGATGATCCCCGAAGTTGCTCCTTAGCTCCGTGCATGTTCCTTTAGCTCCAAAATGATCTAAATACGCGTAAAGACCTGCAAGAACATGAAAAGCACGAAAGCAAGTAAAACGGAATCGGAATCATACGTAAAGCATCACATATATATCGAAAACGTCTTCTAAATCATACAAGAAATACGTATGAAAACGAGATGATCACCTATATGAGCCGAATCAGAGCAGAGCAACGGGTACAGCAGTGAACGCCATGTACTGCGTGAACTGCGGAGATACAGAACATGTGGCTTATCAATGCACGCTGCACGAGAACGTGGAATACATGAATTATGCCCAACAGCAAGGAATTATGCACTTCGGGAATACCTACAACCCGAATTGGAGGAATCACCCGAACTTGTCACACCGAACGACTCAACCAATGAAGTATTCAAGATTTTAGCAACCACATCAGCCATAGCAGCAAAATACTCAGCAATTTCAGAATGCTCAACAAGTTCTGCAAGCTCCTCAACCTCCTCAAGCCCCTCGTCAAACCTTGAGGCGGTAAAGCTCGAATTTATCAAGGAGCAAAGGCAGCAACAATCGACTCAAGCCAAATTTAATGCGGATGTGGGGACAGCGCTTAGCGATTTCAACACTGAGATGGAATCCTTGAGTAAGCATGTGAAGATCTTAGAGAACTCCGTAGCACAGCAAGCTGTTTCATCCTCTCGGAATCCCGGACAACTTCCCGGTAAACCCGACTTAAACCCGAGAGAATACGTTAATGCTATTTCTGTGTGCAACACTGATATGATCGAGAGCTCGCCCTCCAATGAGCAAGAGCAAGCTGCTGGTACGTTCATGAAAAGAGGCAAAGGTACGATTTCGATTATGGAAGGTGTTGAATGAGATTTAAACAAACCATTTGTTGCTCCACCGACATACAAACCTCCAATACCGTTTCCTCAACAGTTGGTGAGCAGTAAGAATGAAGAACGAATGAGCAGATTTGTAGAGGGTCTCAAGAAGCTTGACATCAACATCCCATTCGTGGAAGCCCTCCAAAAGATGCCTAATCATGCCAAACTCATCAAAGAGGTTCTTTCCAAAGAGAGGCATATCGAAGAGAACGAGACTGTAGAACTCGCCGAGGAATCATTCAAAACAAGCTGCCAGCAAAGTTTAAGGACCCCGGAAGCTTCTCCATTCCATGCACAATAGGTAATATTGACATTGACAATGCCTTGTGTGATTTAGGGGCAAGCTTGAGCATCATGCCACTCTCGGTTTTCAAGCGGATGGACTTCGGGAATCTCAAACCTACAAAGATGTGTCTACGCCTCGCGGATCATTCGGTGAGATATCCGGTGGGAATTGTTGAAAGTGTTCCCACCAAGGTAGGTAATCTTTTCATTCCCACTGATTTTGTTGTGCTTGAAATAAAGGAAGATGCTAGGATACCTATTATTCTTGGTAGACTGTTCGTAGCTACTGTAGGTGCCATGATAGGCGTACAACAAGGAAAGCTTTCCTTACGTGTCAGAGATGAGATGATCGAGTTCAACCTGTCCAGCCCCATGAACTGACCCTTATCCAAGGATTCTTGCCTTAGAGTGGATTCACTAGATGAGTTAGCAAATGACACGCATGATCAAGTAAGTGCTTCTGATCCTCTTGTGCGATATTTAACACGAGTTTGCGATAATGTGAGATTTACGAACGAAGGAGTTAAGCTTTACACGAAATTCATGAGTTCTATTGCAGCACTAGGAGTAGCCCCATGTGAGGAGACACCACACAAAACAAATGCTGGTTTTGCAGTGGAGAAGACGCCTGAACTTGAGCCCGACCCTCCTCCGTCTTCTTTTCGGTATGAGTACGTTGAATGCGATATATCCTGCTGTTATGAATGCTAACTTGAGTGCAGATGAGATGAGAAAACAACCCACTCGCGTAAAGAAACGTAGGAGAGCCAACTCTTCAATGTGTATGCACGGAAATTATACGGAAGACAACCACGAACCTTCCACCAAAACTCAAAGGAGGCTGCACCCGCACTTGGAAGAGGTCATGGTAAAAGATGTCATAAAACTTTTCGATGCAGATACAATTCATCCAACCTCCGGCAGCGAACAAGTGAATTCCGTGCATGACGTGCCAAAGAAAGAAGCCGTGACTGAGGGATGGCACGACAAAAAGATCTTACCTCATGACTTCCAACTAGCTAACTTAGTTCTACTTTTTAATTCTCGTCGTAAGCTTTTCTCGAGCAACCTACGGTCTCATTGATCTGGTCCTTTTCAGGTACGAGAGGTATTCCCGCATGGAGAAGTGGAACTATGGAGCGAGACGAGTGGAACGTTCAAAGCTAATGGGCAGCGACTAAAGCTCTACCAAGCCGCTAAACCGATCGAAAATGGAAACTCCATTTCCCTTTCCGATCCACCCATCCCGCACGCATGAGGAATGGATACGTCAAAGCTTAAAGACATTAAATAAGCATTTTCTAGGAGGCAACCCAGCTTTTTTTCTATTTTTCTTAGTTTTTTAGTTTAAGACTCGGTTTATTTTAAAAAAACCAAAAAAAAGAAAAACACAAAAAATACCACCACAAACGTGACTTCACTTCTCATACCCTCTATCGGAGCTTCACGTTGAGGACACCATTCACTTTAAGTCTGGAGGGGCAGCTCACGTTTGTCAGTGACTTCGTTTCATTTTCTTTTATTTTCTCTTTGTTTCGTAGTTTTTAGATTGTTTTTGTTTTCGTGAGTCATAGTCATCCTAGGCACTTGTCCGGTGCCACGTTTTGAGATGAACCCTGAACCTAGGAAACTTAAGAAGTTGACCTTTTCCATGAGATTTTGCATGTTTGAGCTAGGTTTTCCAAAAGCAATAGAGCTTATTAGTCGGCTGAAAAACAATAGGTCGTAATTCTTTGGGAATCCTAGTGTTGCTTGTGGGAGGTTTAGACGAGGTTGCTAGGCTAGTTTATCGTTGATTCTCTCTATCCAGATGGTCATACTTCGTATAGACAATGCTTTACTTCTTTTTGATGAGGATTATTAGATCGTATGAAATCAAGCTCATTTTGCAGATTAAGAGTGCACACTAACACTCCGTAGTCGATAGAAATAATGCCTAAAAGCATGATCTAAAATCGATATGAGTGCACCAACCTTGATACTCTTTCGATGGTTCGGGTCTATGTGGTGGGTTGGCGATCATCTTTCCATGTCCTAAGGGCATGGCACAATAAAAACGCCGCCTACTCCGCTGCACTCTTGAACGAGATGCATGAGTATACCGTCATCGGTAGTCTGGGTCTAAGTAGAGGATGAATCCCTTCTAATCCGACGTCCTAGAAGCCTAGTGTATCTGCATAACATAAAAAAGAAGAAGAAGAGAAAAAGAAGACAGAAAAAGAAAAAAAAAGGAAAGAAGATAAAGAAAAAAAGAACAAAGAAAGAAAGAAGCTCGGAAAGAAACAAGTATCCTCGATTGTTCTAGGTTTAGCATTTGTCTGAAGTCTTGTTTGATGGAGAGAGTTACGGTGGCTTGTTTAATTTACCTTCGATTTACTTTTTGGTAGGTAGCCGTGGTGAACCTAGGATGAAGACTGAAAATTTCATTCGGCCGAATTTGCTCTCGACTTGCTAGTTGATCGGTTAGGTTCGCTTTAGCGGTATTTCTAGGAGAAAGGGGAATTCTCGGATTTTGTATACCCCACGTGTTCCACGTTTACGTTTTCTTAGTGACAAGAAAACATTCAATTCGGGGGGATTTTGATCATCTCGTTTTTATACGTATTTCTCGCATGATTTAAGAGATGTTTATGATATAGATACGATGATTACGTATGATTTTGTATCCATTTTACTCGTTTTCGTGTTTTCGTGTCCTTACAGGTTGTAATGAAAATTCGGTTCATTTTGGAGCTAAAAGACGTACACGAGACAAAGTACTAACATCGAGGATCATCACGGAACAAACGGGACGAGAATCGACGAGGAATAACACAGCCCACGCGGGGCATGCACCTAGCCCGTGCGGGGCTTAACCCCCGGCAACTTTAGCACGAGTCGAGGAAGTCCTCAGCACGCACGGGTCTTCAAGACAAGCTTCAGCCCACGCAGAGCACTCCCTAGCCCGCACGGGAAGCCTTTGGTTCAGCATTCTCAGCCCGTGCGGGTCGCGTCCATCACCTACAAAAACCAGAAAAGTAAATTTGTCTAAACACGAAAAGGAACTCGTTAGTTACTTATAAAAAAAAGGAAAACGAAGTTAGAGAAGAGGGATGAGAGATATTTTACTAGAGAAAGGAATGGAAACGTTGCCCAACTTCATCATGAATGGAAAACACACGAAAAAGGTTCAACAGTTGCTGCTGCAACAAAGAGGAAGAAGTGAATGGCCAAAAGGAAAAACCAGGAGAGAAAGGAAAGAAAAGAAGAAGGAAAGACAAGGAGGAGAGCTAGTGTTCGTGGAGAGGGAGTTGAAAACAGAGAGTAGAGTGAGAATCAGAGAAGAAGGAGACTCTTGCGAAGGAGACATTCAAGGGGCCTTGGAGATCAATTCAAGACTTTGGTTTCCTTTGTTTTTTATGTTCTTTAGAATTTCTACTTCGATTATGTTGTTTGCTTTTGAACGCATGAGCGAGTAGTTGTTTTGTTCTAGGAGAAGGGATTAGCCCATGGCTATCCTGGAACCACTTTGATTTATCTTTCAATGCAATTTCCCGTTTTCGATTATCTATTCTTTGTCTGAGAGCTTGAATCACTTGTATTTACGAAGGCGAAGTAGATGCATGTGTTAGGGATTAGGAGAAGGAACAAAAGGAGAATTCTAGTCCTAGAAGATCAGGTTTAGAACAACCGAGGTTAGGCCTTGAAAGTAGGGTAGCAGTGGTTGAGGGTGAAACGGATGAATCACAGAACTTATGGGTTTAGTTTAAGGTGTCAGCCACGAAAGTGTGGGATAACTTGACTAGATCACGTGTCTATGCCTTGAGAGAGGGTAGATATCATATTAGGATCGTCTGCCTTAGATAACTTTATCGGGATTGCATGATTTGATGGGTTGATTGTTGGTTTCGGTAGTCTTGTTGTGAAACCAGATTCCTAGAACGTTTTTGTCACTGTTAAGAACTCATAGTTTATGTGTTTTTAGTATTTCAGTCTTAAAACCAATATCCGTTCGTTGCAAGTTTGATTCGTAGTTTGAGTTTAGGTTGTGTTGCATAGTCCTTATGGGATCGACACCTAAAGTACTACACACGTGTTGTGCACTTGCGGATAGTTTAGGTTAAATATTTGTTTAAGTTTGATATGCATCAATTAACTGACCAGCCAAGGTTCTAAATATGTTGAGACTTCATATCATGGTTACGTTCCATAATCCAATTCATCTCCCAATGCAATTAGATTATTATAATCATTCATTCAAGCTACCAACAAGAATAAAAGATTTACGAATGACCAATCAATCCGAAAAAATTAAATATTATGACCAAGCATTAAGAACAAAACTTCATTACATATCGGCAAAGCTCTCTATTCCATGGTCATGGATCTACTCGGACATGGACTTAGAAAACGAAACGCAAAAGAAAACTATATTCAACATTGATAAAGAACAAAATCCCTCTATATTCTATTACCGATGTCTTCAACAACTCCTCCGCGATCCGGCTTCGTCGCCCCGTCTCTATCATTGTCTGCGCGTTCTGCTCTCTTTCTCTCTACTCTGTCTCTCGGCGTGTGCTCTGTTTTCTCTCTATTCTCTCTGCTTGTGCTCTGTTTTTTCTCTAACTTTCTATCCGAATTCTCCCTAACTGTAGCTCTCCGCTTCACCCCCTATCTTCCTCTTTCCTTTTCTCATTCATTCCTCTTTGGTCGTTCACTTCCCTTCTTGTCCAGCGGCTGGAGTTTCCTCTTTGTTGCAGCAGCTACAGTTTTTCATTTTCGTGTATTTCAATCTCTTGTTGACATTATTTTACTTGTTTCCGTGTTTTCATGTTCTTATAAGTGTTAATGGGTATTCGATTCAATTCAATGCTAAGGAACATACATGGGTCAAAATACGACATCGAGGGTCACAACGGATCAAACGGGATGAGAAATGAAAAGTCATGGCCGAGCACACAACTCAGCACGACCGAGCATGCATCAAGGGACATAGCCCGATCCAGCATGATCAAATGCACGATCGAACTCTCACCCATAATCAAGTGCACAACCGGGCATGGGAAGCCGCACGGTCGAGCTCTTAGTGGCAATTTTATGCTCGAGAGATGTGCATGACTCGGGTATGCCAAGTGCACGGTCGGACACTCTCTTGTTCTAATTAGCATGGGCGGGCTACCTAGCCAGTACGGCCGAGCATTTCATGTAAATTCATCCCCGAGACTACTGCACGGGCCGGGCATGTTAAGTGTACGGTCGGGCACCCTCCTTTGAAGGCAGCACGGTCGGGCGTTCCATCCAGCACGATAGGGCAACATGGGAAAATGATCTATCTATTCTCACGGATGAAGCATGCCTGACCGGGCATGAAATGGAGCATGGTCAGGCATGACTTGGTAGAATGGCCTACGACGATTTTGGTGGAAATGAGTCAGCTAAGGGCTTAAATTTGAAATTATAAAACATCAAGGGCAAGGTCATTCATCAATAATCCAGAATACATTCTTTATCACTCACACACAACATCTATCCATCCATCCATCCATCCATCCATCCATCCAAGAGCCCTCTTGATGGGAGATACGCAAGGAGTCGGGAATTGATTCGGGATCATCACCTGTTTGATATTTCTATGCTCCATACTCTACTTATTTTGTTTATGTATTTAGACTCATGACCGAGTAGTAGAATTGTTCTAGGAGAAGGTATTAGACCATGGCTATCCCGAAACCGTCTTTGATTTGTTTATGAATACATTTCCCTGTTTTTTAATCTATTCTTTGTCTGACCGCTTATTGTCTTGTGTTTACAAATGCTACGTAAATGCATGTGTTAGGGATTAGAAGAAGGACTAAAAGGATAATTCTAGTCCTAGAAGATCAGGCTTAGAACAACCGAGACTAGGTCATGAAAGTAGGTGGTAACGGTTGAGGGTTAATCGGGTGAATCATGAATCGTAATGAGGTTTAGTTGGGGTGTCAGCCACGAAAGTAGGAGATGACTCAATTGAACCACGTTCTATGCCTTGATAGGAAATGCATGATTAGATTGATCGAAGGTGGGTTTCAGAAGCTATACGGTGAAACCAGATCCTAGAAAGTTTGTCTCTTTGCATCTTATAACCATCATCTCATTGCAGAAAGCATTGATTCTAGTTTGATTCTTAGACTGTGTTATATTAGTCCATGTGAGATCAACACCTAAATTACTACACATGTGTCGTGCACTTGCGGGTAGTTTTAGGTTAACTTGTTTAACTTGACACGAATCAAAATCTACTAGCCGTGCAATCCTACACATAACCTAAGTTCATTTCACTAACCCTAAGAAAACATCCAAGCGATCTTCATACCTATTCTAATACGCTTATGTGAGATACCTTTCTTAAGACAATTATTTTTCTTTTTGGTTCTTTTTTTCTTCTTTTCGGTTTCCACACATTTTTTTCTTTGAAAATTTGCACTCGGTTTCTAGGATTTCGGATTTGAAGAGGACAGTCTTCTACTTAGACCGAGGTTGCCAATTGGCACACTCATATGGTCTTGTAACCTTAGCGGAGTAAATAGGTTGTATCATTGCAGATTTGTTTTCTTTTGATTAAACTACTGTGGTTACGCATCGACTCTAGCCCTTAGGACGTTGAAAAACAGCCTTGACCCACATCTTAGACCTGAACCATTAATATCGATGCACTCATGTCAATGTAAGGATGAAATAGTTAAAGAATTTATTATATTGACAGCGGTGTGTAAGGGCGTGGAAATATAATGATCGAAACAAAACAAAGAATGAACGGTATGCTCGAAGACATATGATAACGTCAATTTTGTTCTAGTAGTTTCATCTATTTTCATAGTTATTTTCATTATTCATTTGATTCTACCAAGCATTAAGCATCATGATCATCCCGTTTTCAGTCATTTTGGAGCCAAAGGACGCGCACGAGACAAAGTACAAACATCGAGGATCATCACGGGACAAACGAGACGAGAATCGGCAAGGAATAGCCACTACCCATGTGAGTAATTCCCTAGCCCAACCAGGCATTTGTTACGGCAATTTTGTTCAGCGAATTGTGCAGGAGTCGGGCAAGAAATACCACGCCCGGGGCCTCAGCCCGAGCAGGCAGCAGCTCAGCCCGAGCGGGCAGCAGCTCAGCCCGAGCGGGCAACACCTCAGCCCGAGCGGGCTGCCTCTTTTCCATCGCGTTCTTGCGTGATCTTCCGCACCATACCCGAGCGGGTCACTTACCCTGCCCGCGCAGGTCGCGCCGATCACTTGCAACTCCAAATAAGTTAATTTGACTTAAAACAAATGGGAGTTTGTTGGGGACTTATACAATAAGGAAAACACCTTTAGAGAAGAGGAATAAGTGATATTTCGTTGGAGAAAGTAATGGAAGCATTGCCAACTTAATCAAGTAATGGAAAACTCAAGAAAAGGCAAGAAAAGAGGGGTGGCTGCTGTAACGAACGAGGGGAGAGCTTGAGGGACGAATTCAGACAAAAAATTAAAGAGTAAAGAGAGCACACACAGAGAGAGAGAGAGAAGTAGAGCCGAACGCACACACAAGGGCAAGGACGGAGCGACGAAGCCGGAGCGCGGAGGAACTATTGAAGACGTCGGTAATAGAATAGGGAGGAATCTCATTCGTTATCAATGTTGAATATAGTTATCTTTTGTGTTTTGTTTTCTAAGTTCATGTCCGAGTAGGTCCATAGCCATAGGTTAGAGAGCTTGGCCGATATGTAACGAAGTCTTGTTCTTAATGTTTGGTGATTCTTAATGCTTCTGTTCTTGAACGCCACTTGAATGAACGATTTTGGTATTTGATCGTTTTCAGATTGATTGGTGAATTTTAAAGCTTTTGTTCTTGTACGCCACTCGAATGAATGATCATAGAAGTTTAATGAATCTACGCAAGGGTATTAGACTTTGGGACTTAGCCATGATTTAGGATTTAATCGGTTTAGAATCTACGCCAGGTCGATCGATTGAATCTAGGGATTAGGATAGCGGTCTTAATGCGTCTAGTGGGTGAGATTACACAATTGGGAGATTGGTAGTACTCACACTAGGTAGTGGACAAGTCTACGCCAGTCAGTTCCTATATTAGAGCTTGAATTCCCTGAACTCGTGATAATAGCAGTCTTATTTGCATTTCCATCACTTATTGATTTTACACGTCCTATTCATTAATTTACTAGCTTTAGAGCTGCATCGATTCCTCGTGTTCGACCCTGGTACTATACGATCCGTATTTTTGTGGAAGAGTTAGTCTAGGTAAATTATTACTTGAGATTAACCACATCAAGTTTTTGGTGCCGTTTTCGGGGAATTGAATACGACTTTAGAGTTAGGATACTTTTAGATTAGGACACAGTCCTTTCCGGAGTCTTATTTGTTTTTTGTGTTTTTGCTTTAATTTTTTTTTTCTTTTCTTGAGTCGAATCTTTTTACCTCTCGGAGCCTAACCGATTCTTGTGTTTCTATTTTGTGAGGTATATTATCGTGCGAGACCGAAGAAAACAAACGGCAAAATTTCGCATTCTAAATACGCCACAAATTCCAGCCGCATTAACCTATGGAACATACATGGCTCCTAGGCATACACAACTCTTGTCTTGAATCGTAAGAAGGGATGCCCGCGTCGAGTTACAACCAGGATTCATTCAGATGCTCGGTAACGCAGCATTCAAAGGGAGACCCACCGAGGATCCAAATCAGCATCTTACTGATTTTAAGATGTTTTGCCAAACCATCAGAACCGGAGAAGGAATCTCGGATGAGGACGTCATGCTTGCTGCCTTCCCATTCTCAGTGAAGGATAAAGCACATGACTGGTTGTATTCCCAGCCGGCAAACTCTATAGGATCATTTGGGCAGCTAGAGGAAAAGTTCATGATGCGATTCTTCCCTCAGAGTAAAGCTCAGCTCGCCAAGAATCAAATCAACACATTCGTCCAAGGGGCAGCTGCGAGTTTATACGAAGCATGGGAATGTTTCAAAGGCTATCAACGCCTTTGCCCACACCACGACATGGATCAGAGTTCTCTTATACACAACTTTCTGCAAGGACTCATGGATAACACGAGAATTCTGATCATAGCCGCAACTGGAGGTTCTTTAAGCAACCTCACTTTTCCACAAATCGAAAACTTGATCGATCGTATGGCCGATGAGGGCAGCAACACCGCTGGAGAATACAATCGCAACGCTCCAGCAAGGGTAGCTAACTTGATCAACACGCATGTCGTATATGCCAAGATAGCTGAAGTAAAATATCAAATTAGTGGAATCTACAATATGATGTCCGAAATGCATCGATCGAAATGCTTTGAGCGGTCGGAAGAGCAAGGAATTCAAGGGTACGAGGAGGTGAACTATGTGAGCAACAATCAGCCTCTAGGTAACGCTTATAACCCTAAATGGAGAAATCACCCTATCCTTTCGTATAAGAATTCCGACGGTGCATTTAATGCACAACGTTTATCGGGGAATTTCCAACCGCGGATAATGCAACGAAATCAAAACTTTCTTCCAAGGACACAACCCAAAACTCAGAACTATCAGGCACGTGCACCTCAGTCAGAGCCAACCCAATCCGAAGAAGCCCCCGACGTCAATGCCATGTTAACTCGTCTCCTCCAATTCCACGAAAATCAAGGTAACTTGATGTTGGAAATGCAACAAATTCAGAGTAATTTGGTGAGGGAACAAGAGAGCACCAAGAAGCAGATAGAGGGCTTTCAAACTCATCTTAGACAATTGGAGACGCAAGTTGCACAACTTGCACAAGGGGCAGCACGACCACAAGGAGTTCTACCGGGGAGACTGGAAGCAAATCCTCATGAGCACGTCAACGCCATATATCTACGGAGTGGTAAGGTGCTGGATTAGCCCGTTCCTTTGATTTTTGAAAAGGATGAAGCAACTAGTACAGTAGTGGAAAATGGTAGCAACGATGAAAAGCAAAAAAGGAAAACCGAGGAGGAAGAAGAGCCAAAATATGTGAAACCCGAACCAAGACCGCCTCCTCTGCCATTCCCACAACGTCAACATAAGAGACTGATGGATCAGACCAATCCCTCGACATTTGACAAAGGTGAACCGTCCAGTACAGTAATGGAAAAGGGCAGTAGCGTCGAAGAGCACAAAAAGAAACCCGAGGAGGAGGAAGAGCCAAAATACGTAAAACCCGATCCAAGACCGCCTCCTTTGCCGTTTCCCCAACGTCAAAGCAAAAAGAATGAGGATGCTCAATTTGATAAGTTTTCTGAGATGTTAAAGAAAATGCATATTACCATTCCATTCAACGAGGCGTTGAAGAAGATGCCTTCATACGCTAAGTTCTTGAAGGACGTGCTTGCGAACAAACGAGACGTAGAGATGGAAACCATCATGGTGACTAACTCGATGCTGCAGCTAAACCTACCCAAGAAGATGCCCGATCCAGGTATATTCGTGATCCCTTGTAAATTAGGTGCTTATGAAATTACCATGCACTAATTGATGTCGGAGCAAGCGTGAGCGTGCTACCATAGCATTGTACGAAAAACTGGATCTTAGGGACAAGTTGGATCATAAACCTACACGAATGGTGCTCACCATGGCTGATCGAAGTGTTAGGGGTACCCGAGGGCATGCTGGAAGACGTGCCATTACAAGTTGGGAAGTTCTTTGTCCCGGTCGATTTCGTCGTCTTGGATATGGAGGAGGACAAGAAAATCCCAATTATTCTCGGTATGCCGTTTCTCAATATGGCGAAGACGATCATACATTTTGCTGAAGGTAGACTCACACTTAAGTTCAGAGATGAAGAAGTGGAATTCAATCTGAACGATACACTCAAGCAGCCTTTTATGGTGGACTCGGTATTCCACATCGACGTCCTAGAGAGACTAGCCGAAGAAGTCTTTGACGAGTTCGGGAATATGGATTCCGTTGAGTTAGCTCTTTTAGCATCTGAAAAAAAGTGTATAAAGACCCGAACGATGCAACATACTGTACTAAGCTGATGCACGAAGAAAGACAAAGGAGATTCCAAACATCGAGCTAGACGCACTCCGAGCAGATTTCTGTGCGATCCGAGCACAGCAGTTCGTAAGCAAAGCAAAAGGTGAAATTTCTGACAATCCTTATCAAGAGAAGTGCTCAACCCATAAACACATAAGCACAGCTTGATTGGACATCAATTTGAATCAAGAAAACATCCTAAATTAGTGCGCAAATCTCCGCACATCCAAGGCAGATTCCAGCGCGCGTCAAACAGCAGGTAGTGCGAGTTCAATCACTCCCGAGATGCCTAACAGCCACGCCAAAAATCCAGCACCTAATTGGGACATTGATAAGGCACCCAAGATGAAGATGACGCCTTCACCACAAGGGCTGAGGCACCAACAAATTCCGGAAACGTTGAAGGCAACAAAAGACGAACGCCTAACCAGTTTCATGGAGTTCATAACCGGACTCATGGATAGCTCAGCCAAATTCTTTGGACAGCACGATCTATCCCCTAACATAGGTAACAACATGTCTGAGATTAGGGAGGACATGACTGATCGTGCAAGGAACAAATGGCAGAACGTCGCATTCTAAACGCGCCATGAATTCCAGCCGCATTAACCTATGGAACATACATGGCTCCTAGGCATACACAACTCTTGTCTTGCATTGTAAGAAGGGATGCTCGCGTCGAGTTAAAACCAGAATTCATTCAGATGCTCCGTAACGCAAGATTCAGAGGGAGACCCACCGAGGATCCAAATCAGCATCTTATTGATTTTAAGATGCTTTGCCAAACCATCAGAAACGGAGAAGGAATCTCGGATGAGGACGTCATGCTCGCTGCCTTCCCATTCTCAGTGAAGGATAAAGCACAAGACTGGTTGTATTCCCAACCGCGGCAAACTCTATAAGGTCACGAGGGCAGCTAGAGGAAAAGTTCATGATGCGATTCTTCCCTCAGAGTAAAAAGCTCAGCTTGCCAAGAATCAAATCAACACGTTCGTTCAAGGGGCAGTTGAGAGTCTATACGAACCGTGGGAACGTTTCAAAGGCTATCAATGCCTTTGCCCACACCATGGCATGGATAAGAGCTATCTTATACACAACTTTATGCAAGGACTCATGGATAACACGAGAATTCTGATCATAGCCACAGCTGGAGGTTCTTTGAGCAACCTCACTTTTCCAAAAATCGAAAACTTGATTGATCGTATGGCCGATGAGGGCAGCAATACCGCTGGAGAATACAATCGCAACGCTCCAGCAAGGGTAGCTAACTTTAACAACACACATGCCTTATATGCTGAGATAGCTGAAGGTAAAGATCAAATCAGTGGGATCTACAATATGATGTACGAAGTGCATCGATCGAAATATTCAGAGCAATTAGAGGATCAAGGAGTCCAAGGGTATGAGGAAGTAAACTACGAGAGCAACAACCAGCCTTTGGGAAACACGTACAATCCCGGATGGAGAAATCACCCAAATTTCTCCTACAAGAATTCCGACGATGCATTGAACGCACAACAACTATCGGGAAACTTTCAGCCACGAGTAATGCAAAGGAATCAGAATTTTCAGCCAAGGACGCAGCCCCAAAACCAGAAATACCAGCCGCGTGCGCCTCCTCCTCAGCAACAAGAAGTTAACGCCGATATTACGTCTATGCTAGCTCAACTCTTACAAGGACAAAAAGATCCATACAACGAGTCTAGAGTGATGAGAGCAGAACATGAAGATGTAAAGAAACAATTTGCGGAGATAAAGATGCACCTAAAGATCTTGGATACTCAACTTGCACAACTCGCTGCGAACTCCTCTCAACCGTAAGGAGTTCTACCGGGGAGGCCGGAAGCAAATCCCCGTGCGCACGTCAATGCCATATATCTATGGAGTGGTAAGACGGTATATCAGCCCGCTCCTTTGATGTTTGAAAGGGATGAAGCACCTCATACACAGTGGAGAAGGGCAGAAACGATGAAAATCATAAGAAGAGAGCCGAGAAGGAAGAAGAGCCAAAATACGGAAAACTCGAACCGAGACCGCCTCCTTTGCCGCTCCCACAACGTCAACACAAGAGACTGATGGATCAGGCCACTCGCTCGACATTTGACAAAGGTGAAACGTCTAGTTCATCAATTGAAAAGGGCAGTAACGTCGAAGAGCACAAAAAGAACCCGAAGAGGAGGAAGAGCCGAAATACGTAAAACCCGATCTAAGAGTGCCTCCTTTGCCGTTTCCCCAACGCCAAAGCAAAAAGAACGAGGGTTCTCAATTTGCTAAGTTTGCTGAGATGTAAAAGAAGATGCATATGACCATTCCATTCCACGAGGCATTGAAGAAGATGCCTTGATACGCTAGGTTCTTGAAGGAGGTGCTTGCGAACAAACGAGACGTAGAGATGGAAACCGTCATGATGACTAACTCGATGCTGCAGCCAAACCTAACAAGAAGATGCTCGATCAAGGTATATTCGTGATCCCTTGTAAAATAGGTACGCAAAGTTATGGTATTTAGAAGCCCGTCGTACAATTCATGTAATTCGATGATTCGTACGCAAAGTTATGGTATTTCGAAGCCCGCCATACAATTCATTGTTGTAGTCGTCTAATCACATGAAAACAAAAACAAAAAGTGGAAAAGGGGTGCAACACGAGAGACAAACACAAATAGGAAATAGGAAGCAAAAGGAATATCTGAGAGACAAACACAACGCAAGCGGCGTATTGACAACAAAATGACATTTGTATCCTAAGAAACTCAAAAAAGGCATCTCTCGGCTCTAAAAATCCAATATATCGACCTAAATAAAACATTTTGAGCTCGATAATGGTTTCAAGCTGACTTCAGCAGCCCGCGGCATCATTTATCTTGAAAAGAAGAATAAAATGTGAAAAAAAATCATGTAATTCGGAGCTCGTACGCAAAGTTATGGTATTTCAACGCCCGTTGACAATTCATTGTTGTAGTCATCTAATCATGTGATAACAAAAACGAAAAGCAAAAAAGGGGTGCAACACGCGAGACAAACGCAAATAGGTAATAGGAAGCAAAATGAATATCCGAGAGACAAAGGCAACACAAGCGGCGTATTGACAACAAGTGACATTTGTATCCTAAAAAACTTGAAAAGGGCATCTATCGGCTCTAAAAGTCCAACGTATCAACCTAAATAAAGGATTTTGAGCTCGAAAACGGGGTCGAGCTGCCTTCAGAATCCGGTAGCATCGTTTATCTTGAAAAGAGGAATAAAATATGAAAAAATCATGTAATTCGAAGATTCGTACGCAAAGTTATGGTATATCAAAGCCCGTAGTACAATTCATTGTTGTAGTCGTCTAATCACGTGAAAACAAAAACAAAAAGCGGAAAAGGGGTGCAACACGAGAGACAAACGCAAATAGGAAATAGGAAGCAAAAGGAATATCCGAGAGACAAACACAACAAAAGCGGCGTATTGACAAGAAATGACATTTGTATCCTAAGAAACTCGAAAAGGGCATCTCTTGGCTCTAAAAATCCAACGTATCGACCTAAATAAAGGATTTTGAACTAAAAAACAAGGTCGGGCTGCTTTTAGCATCCCGAGACGTCGTTTACCTCGAAAAGCGGAATAAAATGTGAAAACAATCTTGTAATTCTGCGCTTCATACGCAAAGTTATGGTACTTCAAAGCCGACGTCAATTCATTGTTGTAGTCGTCTAATCACATGAAAACAAAAACAAAAAACAGAAAATGGGTGCAACACGAGAGACTGGTGTGTCTATAAACACGAGTTTAATTATTCCTAGACCACTTCACCGCAAGTATACGGATCGTGTAGTACCAGGGTCGATCTCTAGGGACTAAAGCAGCTGTACTAAGAACAAAACTAAACTAAGATGGGAAAAGATAGTAGGGAATATGATCCTAAATTCCTAAAACTAATCCTAATGGTGACAAAGAAACTAGGTTGGGGATAAAACTAGATATGGCAAACACTACGGGTGTACGGGATACCGGAATTCGCATAGATGA
>CM071868.1:36727227-36739425 GCA_036759665.1 Gynandropsis gynandra | reverse complement strand
GATGCCTCGACCTTCCCTATCGTGTTACCGGTGTAAGGATTTATGTTTCTCTTCTTCTCCGATGCCTCCCGAGCCTTTCCAGATGTTTTTCCAGCCTTTCCTTGCCCTGTTCGTCGCCCCCTTTTCCCTAGATCTATTCTGTTCCTTAAATCCGCTCGTTTGAAAGTTAGATCTAGGTTGTTGCGGATTACACGGCCCGCTCGGGCACAGGTGTTACCCGGTCGTGCAGAGGCTCGCCCGGTCGTGTTGGTTCATAGTGCCCGATCGGGTGGATGTCACCCGATCGATTGGTTGAGCGGCCCGAGTCGTGCAAACTCTCGGGGCAAACTTGATGGATCAATGCCCGAGCGAGTATACTTTTTGCGCCTGATCGGGTAAGGCTACCTGATCTCGTTGCCTTTGTGCCCGGGTCGTGCTGGGTGGAGTAATGGTGCCCGACCGGGCACCCTTGTATCCTTGAAATTTCTCTTTTCCGCTCGTTTCTCGGGTGTTCCTTTGGGTTCTAGAGCTCGATCTTAGCTCTGAGTAGTTATGTCTTCAATTCATGTGGTTTTGATCAGGAATCCACCATTTTAAGCTCATTTAGGCCTTGTCGCCTAAAAACCTGAAAACCAACAAAACGGGTGTGTGAAGCTCGAAATCATATCGGATAAGTAAATGTATACATAGAATATAAGCGAAAATGACTTTAAAACCTATCCTAATATTGATACACTTTCAGTGTTATCAAACTCCCCTTGACCTAAACCTTTGTTTTTCCTCAAACAAAACCAAAGTCTAGCATAAGAAGAGTCTAATAACGATGGATACTAGCTCAAAAAATTCGAAGTGTTAGTCATTTTTGCATATCAGCGCGTCACATTGATAAGAGCCTAAGCGTACCGAGTATAGCCTTATGTCTACCGAAAGTGTTGAGCCATGAAATGCTTCCTAAAATCTAAGTCTACTTTACAACCCTAGATAACGTCCAAGCAATCTCCATACCGATTTCTCTAAGCTTTTGATATCATTTGAATTTTTCTTCTCGTTCTTATGCATTTTTTTCTTTTTCGGCACTTAGATCCACGTTTTGTTCCTAGGACGTCGAAGTCGAAGAGGGTTGGCTTTCTACTTAGACCCAGGCTGCCTATGGCACACTCATAAGGTTGCACGACCTTAGAGGAGTGAAGAGGTGCGTTATTGATTTTTTTATTCTTTTCTTTTTTTTTCGGTTTTTCTTTTCTTGATTACACAACACTCTAACCCTTAGGACGGGATGTAGTGACTCTTGCGCTCTAATGCATTTGATAATGTGAAAGACCTGTGATACGACCATGCAATGCAAAAGAGTAGAACAAAGAGCACTAAATAAGTCTGAACGAGCGTACATAGATAGCTAACTAAAAACAAGAAAATGATAAAAAGATGTCCATAAAAAAAAGAAAAAGAAATAGGAAAAAGGAAGAGTTCATCTAATCCTCATCCGCTCCATCGCGGGTAGTCGGTAAGTCCGCTGGCTCCACCGATGCTCCTTCCCCAGGTGGGAAGTAGAATGCCTCCAGCTCGTACGGGATATGAGGACGGTAGGGGATGGCTCCGGTGTGGTAGTCCTGTGGAATCGGAATGTAGGGCTCCTCATAGTGCGTCATGCTGAGCCGCTGAAATCTTCGGACGGACTCGGTGAGGTAGTAGGTATAGTCCCGGTGTTCTAGACCTATAAGGGACCTCTACATGATAAAAATAGTCGAGAAAGTATAAAAAAGGTAACGAATACACCTAGTGTGTGCGTGTGTCTTTCTCGAACCGTGATACGTCCGGATGTAGTGACTCTTGCGCTCTAATGCATTTGCTAATGTGAAACACCTGTGATATGACCATACAATGCAAAAGAGTAGAACAAAGAGCACTAAATAAGTCTGAACGAGCGGACATAGATAGCTAACTAAAAACAAGAAAATGATAAAAAGATGTCCATAAAAAAAAGAAAAAGAAATAGGAAAAAGGGAGAGATCATCTAATCCTCATCCGCTCCATCGCGGGTAGTCGGTAAGTCCTGCCCGATGTTCGGATCGATCCTGAATCGGGATCCCTCCTCATCTAAGCTCGGTACCTCAATCTCGCTGATGTCAACTTCTAAATTCCGACCGTGCTCGTCCTTGTAGCACCAAATGACATTGTACCTCTCCAATGTGATTGCTCTTCGGTTGCGCAAATTCTGAGGTTCAACTCCGGCTCCTCATCTATCTTGTCCTCGGTCAGGATCCCAAGGTTGATCTCGACCCTCCGTGCGATCATAGTGACAATGCCACCGCACATGATCTTCGCATCCGTGCAAACCTTCTTGGTGGATATGTCGAGGAAATGCCCAATGACCAGCGATGCCAAGTCGACGGTCGTGACGTCCAACTCATCGTCTGCGATGTGCGTCTGCACCACCCGCCTCAAGTAGCCCAACTCGGTGTGGTTAACACCACCCTGTGCTCCCTTTCCTAGAATAGAGGAAACTAGGAAGTAGTGAAAATACCTCAGGGCGGGGTGGCGGATGTGGCTCACCTTTGACCTCGTCGAGTATTCGCCATATGCTATTTGTGCCCAAAATTCTGCTTGACGGTTCCGGTTGATCTCGGGTAACTTCGCATATACGCTGTGCGGAACGTCCAGTATTATGGCGAATTGTCGCGCGGTGAGACGGTAGCTCTGCCCCAGCAGGCGGAACTCCATGAAGGTCTTCTCTCGGTCTCCGGACTCAGCGAAGAAGGCGGTGAAGGTCGCGAAGAACTCCTCCGTGAGTTTTCAGTAGGTGTACTCCTTCGCTGTCTGCAACCCTTTCCATCCCAATGTGTGGAAGATGAGATCGATATGCTCCCTGATGCCGAGTGCAGTCATCGCCTCAGACGATAAAAAGCGGGATGGGAAGATCCACGACTGAAGTTCGGCGAACCTCGACTTGTGGCGGGGCAGGAAGGACGTCGTCCTGTAGTTATATTGCTGATGAGAGGCGGTGATCGGCATGTACGGTGTCAGCTCCGTAATCATGTCCGACCTCACTGGCCATCCGTGCTCTGGGTCGTGTGCGTCTGATCGACGTTTCTTTGAGCTCTGGGAAGTTCTAGAGGCCATCTGCAAAACAATCGAGAGATAAAAATCAATACGAAACATGGTTTGCAAAGTGCCCGATCGGGTACCGGTGTGATGCCCGATCGGGTGGATGTAGTCGAAAAAACCCATGAGTCGTGCCCGACTCGGGCGTAAATGTCGCCCGATCGGGTGAATGTCTGCGCTGCCCGATCGGGTGCTAGCCTTGCCCGAATCGGGTGGGATCGCGAATTCGCGATCTGCAGTTCGCGAATTGCGACTAATCCGACTAAAATCACTCTAATGCTTCCTAATCAGACCTAGATCTAACCCATACTAGTCCTTTTTCAGATTTTAGGAGAAAAAGGGGGAAGGTTTTCTCCAGTAACCGAGCTCCAAACTTTGCAGTGAAACGACGACAACACCCAGGTGGCTCCGGCGACTAGAATCGGCGTGAAAGGGTCTCAGATGAGAGAGCACGATCGGGTATTGAGTTTGGTGAAGTGAATGGCCGCTCGGGTTACTCGAGTTTTTAAACTTACAGTGTAAATGCTACCTCTGCCCGATCGGGCACGCTGATGACGCCCGATCGGGTGCTCCCGATTTGACCTACCCGGTCGGGTCTTGTGCAAGGTCGCCCGACTCGGTTCTCCAAAACCTGAAACTGCCCGGTCGGGTAATGCTGCAAAGTCGAAAGATTAGACGAGGAAAACAATACGCGGCAAAAATCATAGATCTCCACTTTCCTAAATCCTAGAAAATTGTCTGAAACTAAAAAAAATGAAAAACGAAAAAGGAGTCCGAAAATGCGAAAATCTAAATCAACTAAGGGATATGCTCGGGTTGCCTCCCGAGAAGCTCTTGTTTAAGGTCTTTAGCTCGACCATGGCGCACTACTTATTAGGTGGACGTCCTCGACGTCGTCGTGTCCGTAGCGTTTCGCGTGCAATATGTACTCGATATGGTGTGGCACGCGAAATTGCCGAATTCCTTGCACGATCGGTGTTGTCATCCCTAATATCGGTCATGAAAATCTCTATATTCGAGGCTGGATCGTGCTGTCCAAACATTCTGGTTGAGCTGCTCCTAAGTCCGGTTAGGCATTTGTCGTTCGATTCCTTCAGCTCTTCCAGAGATGTTGTGCGTGTAAGCCTTTCAGATGAATGCTTCATCTTTACCCTGAGAGCTTTGTCGATGTCCCAATTATGAATTGGACGTTTTATGCAGCATCTTGGTATCTTAGGATCATTTGCGTACTGATTTGCCGCTCCACATTTTGCTAGGGTTGTGTGGAAGTCATGGTTGGAGGATTCCTCTTTCCTTTCGTTGTTGAGCGGCTCGGTTGGTACCGTGTAGCTACCTTCTTCAACTGCTACGCAATTCAAATCTAAAGAATCCTTGATCTGAGCTTCCTCACAAGACTCCTCGGCCAAACCTTCAAAATTGCCCCCGGGGAACACGAAATCGATATGACATGGTTGCTCAATAGTGTTCACTAAGCTGAATTCTTCTTCTACCTCGGGTTGCTTCGTGTACTCATCAACGTCCGTAGCCTCGTCCATTGTCGTGTTAGATTCATATTCTTCTTCAATCGATGACGGACTTGGCTGATCTACCGTCTCACAATCTCTTAGGTAGATCTCGCTGACATATTCACGAGGATAATATCCCGAACTTTCCGATACAACCTCTTGCAGTTGCAATGCCCCTTGTGCAAGATTTGAAGCTTGCACGCCCAATGATCCAAATAGGTCACCTATTTTCTCATTGGCACTTTCTTGTTCTGCCTCCACTCCATTGAATAAATAGTCTCGATTCTCAAGCATTTCGCGGAGGTAGTTGTACGTGGCGGGATATTCGTGGGCCGCTACGGATTGAGTCGAGTATGGCTGAGGCACAGAGGATTGATAGCTCTGAGTTTGGGGTTCCGTCCATGGCTGGAAATTCCCAAACAATGGTTGCGCATTCACCATACTCTCGGTGTTCCTATATGGGATGTATGCGTGATCGCTCCATTCATGATTGTAGGTATTCCCGTAAGGATGAGCGTAGCTGTCATAGATCTCCTCTTCATACCCCCAAGCGGTTGGTTCCCGTGATCGCTCAGAGTATTGCGGATGGTATAATTCGGAGAACTTACGACGAAACTCGGAAATCTGATACTTCAATTCAGCTATGTTGGCATCCAAAGGGTTGAAGTCGTCCATGTTACCTCGCAAGACAAAGGACATCAAACTCGATTAAGCTCTGTGAGGTAAATTATATTTTTTTCATTTTTTTTTTACTATATTAAAAACAAAAATGCGAAAAACAAAAGAAGACTCCGGAAAGGACTAGATCTTAATCTAGCTAATTCCTAGTCTAGGCCGTTTTAGGTCCCCGGCAACGGCGCCAAAAACTTGGTGGGTCTATAAACACGAGTTTAATTATTCCTAGACCACTTCACCGCAAGTATACGGATCGTGTAGTACCAGGGTCGATCTCTAGGGACTAAAGCAGCTGAACTAAGAACAAAACTAAACTAAGATGGAAAAAGATAGCAGGGGATGTGATCCTAAATTCCTAAAACTAATCCTAATGGTGACAACGAAACTAGGTTGGGGATAAAACTAGATACGGCAAACACTACGGGTGTACGGGATACCGGAATTCGCATAGATGAAACAACGAAGATTCATAGATCTATCAACTATTCTTGACAACGGGAAATTCATGCCCTAGGGTGAGGAGTGATTCTTCCGAGCCTAAACCTCCTAACCATGGATACATGCAACCCTACCTTCCAGCAGTGATTAACACATATCATGGCAGCATTACGTACGCAATCATTATCCCTAAGATGACTAACCAACAGGTCAGATTCTCATTAGCCACACTTAATCAACAACATAGCAGGTCCGGATTCGTTCCTTAACCTTCCAGCAAGGTTCGAAATCCTATGTCGCTGAGCGGTCAGCACTTCATAGTGCCCGATCGGGTGGATGTCACCCGATCGCTTGGTTGAGCGGCCCGAGTTGTGCAAACTCTCGAGGCAAACTGGATGGATCAATGCCCGAGCGGGTATACTTTTTGCGCCCGATCAGGTAAGGCTACCCGATCTCGTTGCCTTTGTGCCCGGGTTGTGCTGGGTGTGCGGATAAAACCCCGTAGGTTTTACCCGAGCGGGTGGATGAATATTGCCCGACTGGGCACCCTTGTCTCCTTGAAATTTCTCTTTTCCGCTCGTTGCTCGGGTGTTCCTTTGGGTACTGAAGCTCGTTCTTGGCTCTGAGTAGATATGTCTTCAATTCAGGTGGTTTTGAACATGAATCCTTCATTTTATGCTCATTTAGGCAACCTCGGCTAAAAACATGAAAAGCCAACAAAACGGATGTGTGAAGCTCGAAATCATATCGGATAAGTAAATGTACAGATAGAATATAAGCGAAAATGACTCTAAAACCTATCCTAATATTGATACACTTTCAGTGTTATCAGAGACAAACACAAATAGGAAATAGGAAGCAAAAGGAATATCCGAGAGACAAATGCAACGCAAGCGGCGTATTGAAAAGAAAAGACATTCGTATCCTAAGAAACTCGAAAAGGGCATCTCCCAACTCTAAAAATCCAACGTATCGACCTAAATAAAGGATTTTGAGCTTGAAAACGGGGTCGGCGGGCCTTCAGCATCCAGCGGCATCCTTTATCTCGAAAAGAGAAATAAAGTGTGAAAAAAATTAAGTAATTCGGAGATTCGTACGCAAATATATGGTATTTCAAAACCCGTCGTACAATTCATTGTTGTAGTCGTCTAATCTAGAGAAAAAAAAAGCGGAAAATGGGTGCAACACGAGAGACACGGAAAAGGGGTACAACAATTCATTGTTGTAATAGGAAGCAAAAGGAATATCCGAGAGACAAACGCAACGCAAGCGGCGTATTGTCATGAAATGACATTTGTATCCTAAGAAACTCGAAAAGGGCATCTCCCGGCTCTAAAAATCTAACGTATCAACCTAAATAAAAGTATTTGAGCTTGAAAACGGGGTCGGGGTGCTTCAGAATTCTAGGGCATTGTTTATCTTGAAAAGAGGAGTAAAATGTGAAAAAAATCATGTAATTCGGAGCTCCGTACACAAAGGTATGGTATGTCAAAGCCTGTCGTACAATTCAGTTTTTTAGTCGTCTTATCTTTTGAAAACAAAAACAAAAAGCGGAAAAGGGGTGCAACGCGAGAGACAAACTCAAATAGGAAATTGGAAGCAAAAGGTATATCCGAGAGTCAAAGGCAATGCAAGCGGCGTATTGACAAGAAATGACATTCGTATCCTAAGAAACTCGAACAGGGAATCTCTCGGCTCTAAAAATCCAACGTATCGACCTAAATAAAAGATTTTGAGCTAAAAAATGGGGTCGGGCTGCCTTCAGCAGCCTGAGGCATCGTTTATCTTGAAAAGAGGAATAAAATCTAAAAAAATAATGTAGTTAAGAGCTTCGTACGCAAAGTTATTGTATTTCAAAGCTCGTCGTATAATTCATTGCCTCTTCACAATGGGTCTCGTTCTCCTCAGCGTGGGTTGCATCCTTCTTAGCACAGGTCACGTCCTCCTTAGCACGGGTCGTGTCCTCCTCAGCGTGGGTTCCGTCTTCTTCATCATGGGTCACATTGATATGATCCTGTAGGACGCCGAAGACGTGACCAACGCTGCAGAAGAGGACGCGACCTGCGGTGCGGAAGAAGAAGAAGAAGAAGGCGTGGCCCGAGACGCCAATAACGCGGCCCGAGACACCAACAACACGGCCCAAGATGCCCACAGCGCGGCCCGAGACGCTCCCAGTGCGGCCAGAGACGCCCACAGCGCGGCCCAAGATGCCAACCCCGTAACCCAAGACGCGACCATCACCACCGCGACCCGAGACGCGATTAGGTCAAGATACGTAGGTCCCGTAACCCGAGCTAGAGCCATGGAGGAAGAAGCCTTGATCATACCCGCCGGACGCCATTGTCGGGATTCTTACGACCATCCACGCACATGAAGAGTATTCACATTCACGTGAATATACGAGCCGAACAACGTCATTCAAGCCGAAGCTCAACCCGCAACGGTAATTAATTAGGTTAAGTGACCCGCGTGTACTCTTTTTCCCCTTCGTCGGTTTTGTCCCACAGGGTTTTCCGACGACGGGTTTTTAACGAGGCCGAGAGTCACTTATTCTCGCGACCTAATTAATTACCCAAGACCCAAGGAGAGCGCCTCCCAATGTGCACGACCAGCAAGGAGTTATCTTCTTGTTTGAAGAAACCAAGGCATTGATTAGGACTTTTGCATGAAGACCTAGCATTTAATGTTTTTTTTAATTTTCTTCTTGTTTTTATCTACATATGGCCGGCCACCTTTGGAGAACAATCATCCAACTTTTGAAATGAAACTTTGAATTGATCTTTTGATCTTTCTTTTGAATTTTTTGTTCTTGGTTGTTGGTGCGTAATATCCAGCATCCTTTCGTTGGTGTGTCATATCCATTGATCGTTCGTTCTTCATTGGTGCATAATATCCATTGGAGACGAACCGGTGAATCGAGAGCCTTCCGCAACTCTCATGTGACCACTCGCCCCACACACCCTTGTGCAATCCGTTGCAGCAAGGCATATCCCTTTCCTAACCTTGTCTAGAGCGTCGATTCAATCGGGATCGCGGTCAAGTGGTATCAGAGCTCGTTCTAGAGCCAAAGGTTAGTTTATTTTCGTTTTGATCTTTCGGTCATAACTTGTTTGAAACCTACAGAAAATAAAAAAAAATATATAAAAAGGTATATTTGAACGTTGGCTTGAACGAATCCGTGATATACGATTGGAGTAACTCGTGCACCTATATTCAACGTTAGTAGTTTATTGTGTGCGTATCTATATTTTGTGCGTTTAAATGCTTATTAAGAACGTATAATTGCGAATGTGTTCGAAGATATTTGTGCGTGTCTAGATCGTGTGTTTGAAAATTTATTCGTACGTATCTAGTCCGTGCGGTTGAAAGTGTTCGAACGTGTACGTGTGCGTCTATATCCGTACGTGTTCTTGTCTAGTTTTTTTTTGTGTTTGTTTTCTTTCTGCTTGTGGCTGCTCCATTTTTTAAGTGTGCAGGACCTCACGAATAGGTTCACGCAAGGAAAAACCTAAAGACAACACGGGTGAAATGGAAGGCGATCAAGCCGTGTCAATGAGAGACTCATTGAGGCTCTCGCGGCTCGCCTAGAGCATAGTATCAACAACAAGATGGAGGAATTCCGTCAAGGGTTTCAAGCCGAACGTCCCCCACTGCCAAGAAACGTTCCGGCGTTCCAGCAACGTGACAGGAACCCGCTTGAGGAGGACAGCAACTACTACGAACGAGACAGCTCATCCTCGTCCCAAAGTAGTCACCGGCGGCAACGTGCGCCTAGGGAGCGGAGAGACGACCCGAGGGATGACCTCGCTGGTCTCAAATTAAAAATTCCCGCATTCCATGGCAAGCCTGACCCAGAAGCATACCTTGAATGGGAAAAAAAGCTGGAACTAGTTTTCGGTTGCCAATCATACCCCGAGGCTAAAAAAAGTTAGGGTGGCGGCCACGGAGTTCTACGATTATGCGCTGAGTTGGTGTGATCAAATCACGATTTCACGACGAAGAAATGGCGAAGAACCAGTAACTACTTGGCTGGAGATGAGGAAAATTATGCGCAAGAGGTTCGTGCCAAACCATCACCACTGAGAGGTTCATCGGCGGTTACGGAAACTCACCCAAGGAAACCGTTCCGTGGAGGAGTATTACCAAGAGATGGAGCTGCTCATGTTACGGGCTGATCTTACAGAAGATCAAGAGGCAACGATGTCACATTTCTTTGGAGGTCTCAAGCTAAACATTCAAGATCAACTCAAGCTTCAACACTATGTGGAGATCGAGGAGATGCTTCACAAAGCAATACTCATCGAGTAACAACTCCAGCGGCGACGCAACCCCCGTTCGGGTTATGGGGCTGGAAAATATGGCCAGTCACGTGATGAGAAACCGAGCTATCCAAGGAGGGACAGCACGGCTCCAGCAAGCTGCGACACGCCGAAGGTACCGGCCGCGGGACGCGACGCGCAGAAATCTGTTCCAGCCGCGCCGCGAGACAAAGGGAGGACCGACGCCACAACTTCGAGGGCTCGGGACGTGAAATGCTTTAAGTGTCACGGAAGAGGACACTATGCCAGTGACTGTACCAACAAGAAAGTAATGATTCTTCGTGACGACGGAGAATTTGAATCCGAGGACGAGGCGGCCGAACTATCGGACGAGACGCGTGAAGAGGAATCAGCCACAGGAGAGTTGTTGGTTACGCAGCGTGCTCTAAACACACAGCCCAAGTGTGACGAGCAAGAACAACGTGAGAATCTGTTCCACACCCGCTGTTTGGTTCACGGCAAGGTCTGTAGCGTCATCATTGACGGTGGAAGCTGCACGAATGTGAGCGCTACGATGGTTCGAAACCTCGGACTAAAAGTTCAAAAGCATCCAAAGCCGTATAAGCTTTAACTAAAAGTTCAGAAGCATCCAAAACCGTATAAGCTTAAGTGGTTGAATGAGAATAGTGAGATGAAGGTGACAAACCAAGTGACCGTCCCATTTGCCATAGGGAAATACGAAGACGAGGTTCTATGCGACGTACTACCGATGGAAGCGAGCCATATTTTGCTCGGAACACCTTGGCAATCCGATCGTAAGGTAAAACATGACGGATAAACTAACAAACATTATTTCGAGTACAATGGAAGGAAAACCATACTTGTGCCATTGTTGCCAAAGGAGGTAATGCAAGACCATGTACACCTAAAGAAGCAAAGTGCACTTGAACTTCGACCGTCGAATTTTTATGCGCGATCGGGTGAGATCAAGAAAACTCTCCATTCCGACCAAACCATATTACTGTTTGTTTATAGGGAAGCTCTTTCGAGCTTAGCTGACCTTACACCGGTGCTGCCGAGTGAAAGTTCTAATCTATTGCAGGAATACATCGACGTTTTTCCCGAAGAGAGTCCCACCGGATTGCCACTGATACGAGGAATCGAACACCAAATCGATTTCATTCCCGGAGCGACGTCACCAAATCAACCAGCCTATCGAACCAATCCCGTGGAGACAAAGGAGCTGCAAAGGCAAGTCGAGGAGCTTATGGCCAAAGGACATATTCGCGAGAGTATGAGTCCATGCGCCGTACCCGTGCTACTCGTACCGAAGAAGGATGGCAGCTGGCGCATGTGCGTTGATTGTCGAGCAATCAACAACATCACAGTGAAATATCGACACCCTATCCCTAGGTTAGACGATATGTTAGATGAATTACACAGAAGTAGGGTATTCTCGAAAATTGATCTTAAAAGCGGTTACCATCAAATTAGAATGAAAGAAGGAGATGAGTGGAAAACTGCATTTAAAACTAAGCATGGTTTATACGAATGGTTAGTCATGCCCTTTGGATTATCAAATGCACCTAGTACGTTTATGAGGCTAATGAACCATGTGCTTAGAGAATTCATAGGTAGATTTGTGGTAGTCTACTTTGACGACATTTTAGTCTATAGTAAGAATTCGGATGAGCACATAAGACATCTAGAATCGGTTATGAAGGTACTTAGGAAAGAGGAGTTATACGCCAATTTAAAGAAGTGCACCTCTTGTACGGATAACTTTGTTTTCCTAGGCTTTTTAGTTAGTGCAGATGGTGTTAAGGTCGACGAGGAGAAAGTCAAAGCCATTCGGGAATTGCCGAGCCCAAAGACCGTCAGAGAAGTCCGAAGCTTCCATGGATTCGCAGGTTTTCACCGGCGATTTGTAAAGGACTTCAGCACCATAGCCGCTCCTCTCACCGACGTTATCAATGAAAACATTGGATTGAAATGGGAAGAAGCACAAGAAGAAGCGTTCCAAACTCTAAACAAGAAGCTTCCTCAAGCCCCTCCAACAACTTCACTGGATTTCGCTAAGACATTTGACATTGACACATCCGGAAATAAAAGCCAATCTTTTATTTCAGCAAGAAGCTTGGAGATGCAGACCTAAATTGTGCCACATACGATAAAGAGCTTTACGCGCTTGTGAGAGCGTTGCGAACGTGGCAGCATCGACTATGGCGCCTTCGAGCTCA
>CM071868.1:36704477-36720019 GCA_036759665.1 Gynandropsis gynandra | reverse complement strand
ATCTTCCCTTTGACTTTGTAGTTTTTAGGTTATTTTGTGGTTTTTAGTTTGTTTTTGTTTTCATGCGTCAGAGTCGTCCCAGGCACTTGTCCGGTGCCACGTTTTGAGATGAACCCTGAACCTAGGATGCTTAAGAAGTTGGCCTTTTCCGTGAGATTTTGCATGTTTGAGCTAGGTTGTCCCTAAGCGTTAGAGCTTATTAGTCGGCTGAAAAACAATAGGTCGTAGTTCTTTGGGAATCCTAGTGTTGCTTGTGGGGGGTTTTAGACGAGGTTGCTAGGCTAGTTTATCCAGATGGCCACACTTCGTGTAGACGATGCTTTACTTCACTTTTCATGAGGATTACTATATCGTATGAGATCGAGCTTATTTGCATATTAAGAGCACACACTAACACTCCGCTGTCGATAGAAATAATGCCTAAAAAGCATGATCTAAAATCGATATGAGTGCATCGACCTTGATACTCGTTCGGTGGCTGGGGTCTAAGTGGTGGGTTGGCGATCATCTTTCTACGTCCTAAGGGCATGGCACAAATAAAAGCCGCCTACTCCGTTGCACTCTTAAACGAGATGCATGAGTATACCGTCCTTGGTAGTCTGGGTCTAAGTAGAGGCTAGATCCCTTTAAATCCGACGTCCTAGAAGCCTAGTGTGTATGCAAAGAAAAAAACGAAAAAAAAGAAAAAAATAATAACAAAAAGAAAAAAAGGAAACGAAAAAAGAAGTCATAAAATAAATTAAAAAGAGAAAAAAAAGAGAAAGAGAAAGAAAAAAAGGAATAAAGAAAGAAAGAAGCTCGGAAAAGAAACAAGTATCCTCGGTTGTTCTAGGTTTAGCATTGTCTGAAGTCTTGTTTGGTGAAGGGAGTTACGGTGGCTTGTTTAGTTTTCCTTTGATTTACGCTCTAAGAAGTCATCGACCTCAACATCTCACTTCAACAGAAAAAGTAGCATTGGCGTCAAATTCAAATGAATCTCCACCATTGGTAAGCAATGAAAAGACCTCAACCATTTCCCATGCCATTTTTTTTACATTGCACAACCCAAACTCTTTAGTGGATTAATAACCGAGTTTTCTGGTTGTGGTGAATGTCGTATATGTGTTGTTACTCTGACAGCTAGGAAACTTCTGGAGTGTTTTTGATCATCTCGTTTTCATACGTATTTCTTGCACGATTTAAGAGATGTTTATGATATATATGTGATGCTTTCCGTATGATTCAGTATCCATTTTACTTGTTTTTGTATTTTTCATGTTCTTACAGGTTTTTATGCGTATTTGGTTCATTTCGGAGCTAAAGGACGTGCACGAGACAAAGTACCAACATTGAGGATCATCATGGGACAAACGGGACGAGAATTGGCAAGGAATAGCCACTACCGGCGCGGTGAATGGAGATATCGGAATACAAACACGAGTAAATGAAGCAAAACTAAGAAAAACCACTCTCCTATCAGCTATGCACGGTCAGCATCCAAAGAATCATAAACCGGAGAAGAGAAATGGAAGCAATGGCCGCTTACAAAAAATGGAAACAATGGCCGCTTACAAAAATGGAAATTTTCGGTGGTTGGAGTAAAAATGGAAAATTTCGGTTGCTAGAACAAAATTAAGAAGATCACGGTTGGAAAATGAAAAGGAAACATGGTTTATATAAAATAGGAGCAATTTGATAGAATAAAATGTAAACTTCCAACCGCCTACACAAAAATGGAAAGATTGCCGCCTACACTAGAATTGGAAACACCAACCGTCATAGATAAAAAATGGAAATGGCTGATAGAAAAATTAATGGAAATGCAAGAATAAGAAAGAAGGCAGCAAAACAAAGAGGAAAAGAAGGAAAAAGGAAAAGGAAATCGTTACTGTACAAGAAGAAAAGGAAATACAAGCTGATGAAGAAAATCGAAACCGAAAAAATGGAAAATAGTGAAAAACGAAATTTAGCAAAACAAGAAAAGGAACGTGTTGGCTACTTAAACCAAATGGAAATATGGTTAAAGAAGGAAAACTGCAGCTGTTGTAAGAAATAGAAAATTCCAGCCACTAGAGAGGAAAGAAAGGGGAAGGCCAAAGAGGAAAATTAGAGGAAAGGAAAGAGGAGAAAGAGGTAAAAAAGGGAAGAGCTTCAGCAGCCCAATTTGTACAGAAACGAAGAGAAAAAACACAGAGCACACGTAGAGAGAAGAAGAAGGTTCTTGCGAAGGAGACTTACGAGGAGCAGCGGTTTAGGGTAAAACGGATGAATCACAGATCATATGGGTTTAGTTTAGGGTGTCAGCCACGAAAGTAGGGGGCAACTTGACTAGATCACATGTCTATGTCTTGAGAGAGGGTAGATATCATATTAGGATCGACTGCCTTAGCTAACTTGACTGGAATTGCATGATAGATAGATTGATTGTTGGTTTCGGTAGTCTTGTGGTGAAACCGGTTTCCTTGAACGTTTGTCTCATTCATAAGAACTAGTCTGTTTATTTGCTTTTAGTATTTCATTCTTCAAACCATATTTCGTTCATTAGCAAGTTTGATTCACAGTTAGAGTTTAGGTTGTGTTGCGTAGTCTCTGTGGAATCGACACCTGAAGTACTACACACGTGTCGTGCACTTGCAGGTAGTTTAGGTTATTTATTTAACTTTAAGAAACTCGAAAAGGGTATCACCCGTCTTTAAAAATCCAACGTATCGACCTAAATACCAGATTTTGAGCTCAAAAACGGGGTTGGGCTGCCTTCAGCAACCCTCGACATCGTTTATCTCGAAAAGAGGAATAAAATGTGAAAACAATCATGTAATTCGAAACTTCGTACTTAAAGTTGTGGTATTTCAAAGCCCGTCGTAAAATTCATTGTAGTCGTCTAAGCACATGAAAACAAAAACAAAAAGCAGAAAAGGGGTGCAAAAGGAAAGACAAATGCAAATAGGAAATATGAAGCAAAAGGAATATCCGAGAGACAAACACAAGGCAAGCGGCGTATTGACAAGAAATGAAATTCATATACTACGAAACTCGAAAAGGGCATCTGTTGGCTCTAAAAATCCAACGTATCGACCTAAATAAAGGATTTTGAGCTCGAAATTGGGGTCGGACAGTCTTCAGCAACCCTCAGCATCGTTTATCTCGTAAAGAGGAATAAAATGTTAAAAAATCATGTATTTCAGAGCTTCGTAAGCAAAGTTATGGTATTTCAAAGCCCGTCGTATAATTCATTGTGGTACTCATCTAATCACGTCAAAACAAAAACAAAAAGCGGAAAAGGGGTGCAACTCGAGATACAAACGCAAATAGGAAATAGGAAGCAAAAGAAATATCCGAGAGACAAACGCAACACAAGCGGCATATTGACAAGAAAGGACATTCGTATCCTAAGAAACTCGAAAAGGGAATTTCCCGCCTCTAAAAATCCAACGTATCGACCTAAATACAAGATTTTGAGCTCGAAAATGGGGTTGGCTGCCTTCAGCATCCCGCGGCATCGTTTCTCTCGAATAGAGGAATAAAATGTGAAATCAATGATATAATTCAGAGCTTCGTACGCAAATTTGTGGTATTTCAAAGCCAGTCGTACAATTCATTGTTGTAGTCGTCTAATCATGGCCGAAATCCGACCCATGTGCGGCGACCGGACTCCTTGCCGTTCAGGCGACTTTCGCCACTGCGGGCGGAGGGACGACGCGTGGCCAGTGGGTGCCGCCACTTCGCACGACCCCGACACACCCTTCCTCATCGTCGACTCGTGCGACTACTGCGCGAGCGATTCGTTTGCGAACGCTCGTCGCACGCAGCGCTGGAGGAAGACGAGCGACAGTGAGGCGAGAGGCGAAGATCGGTGGCGGTACTCTGAGGCATAGGGCGGGGATAAGTGGTCGAGACAGTCACAGCGAGAAACCATCGAGCAGAAGGGTGCGGTGCAAAGGGAATAGGATTTGAGAAACCCTAACCACCCCTCTCTCACCCGAGCCGATGGTTCGTGAAGGCCCCAGCGGGCGCACGGTCTTGGCCCGAGCGGGTTGTCAGCCCTGAACGGCGCGGTCAAAAAGAGAGTTAAGGAAAAATTAACCCTAGATGGAGCCCGTGCGGGCGACCAAAGGGGCAGCAGTAAAGGGTTTTGGAAACCCTAGCCCGGTCAGGGCGCATCGCTAAGCCCGAGCGGGGCTCATCGTCTCAGCCCGAGCGGGAGGTCCTCTAAGCCCGAGCAGGGCTCGTCGTCTGAGCTCGAGCGGGCGGTTCTCTCAGCCCGAGCGGGGCTCATCGTCCATGCCCGAGCGACGGTTCTCCCTTGCACGAGCGGGCGCGACGCGTGAGCCCGAGCGGGTGCGCGTCACCCGCGTGTGGAATATAAAAAAATGTTGAATTAAAATTAAAATTAAAATTGAGAATTTTAGTTTTAAATTTAATAATTGAGTTCTAATACGATAAATGTTTATCGTTTGGGCTTTTCCTTCATCATAGACGTTTGAATAGTTTATCGTTTACATGGTACGGCCTGACTACCAGGAGAAATGTAGTTCAAGAAATCGATTCGTACGTCTATGACATTGGATGTCTAGTAGGAGGGATCAATTACTTTTCGTAAACGCCTGGACTACTCGAGGGACATAAACTTAATTGATATCCGACCATGAGCTGAAGGATGAACTCAACTATATCAATAGGAACGACCTGACTACCAGGTGACTATGTGATATAGAGCCATGTTAATATCAACCTGTTTAATATGCTTAAGAAATGACCTGACTACCAGGGGGCTTATGCATGATTAGTTCAGGAAATATTACTGAAAGAAATACAATTTCTGAATATCAGTAAAATAATCATTTAGATGAAAGTCCATATCTATTTGATTAAATAAGTGTTCTAATAAATGCTGCAATTTTTCCTTCCATGTTTCCCGGAAAATGTCTTCAATTTCCCTACGTGCCATTCTCGATGTCCACAAGCTTGTTGGGGAAAATTTCGATGATTGGTACCGCAACCTTAAGATCGTCCTCAAGCAGGAGAAGATACTCAATTCGATCGAGAATCCTATCAAGGAACCTGCTGATGACGATGAGGATGGCTTGATTGCTTGGGTAAAGCAAAAGGATGACATGAACACTTCCAAGTGTATCATCCTTGCCTCAATGAGTTCAGAACTCTAGCGCGAGCATGAGGATATGGATCCTACCGCTATCATTGAGCATCTTAAGAAGATGTACGGTGCACAGAGTAGAACGACAAGATATCAGTTGTCAAAGGCTGTGTTCAAGTCCAGATTGTCTGTGAACTCTCCGGTGGGGCCCCATGTTCGAAATATGATCACTCTTATTGAACATCTTGTGAAGTTGGGGTGCATACTGGGCAATGAGTTATCTCAAGATCTGATCTTGCAGTCATTGCCTGACACGCATACGAGTGTATCGGTAACTGCTTATGATTGTTAGACAATCAGTGTGGGATACAGTTATATTCATCTGTTAGCACCGAAGAATATCATTGTATTTGATTTTTCTTTTGGGTTAGTACATAAGATGTACACGCAAGTATGTGTATGGAGATACATGTATTTCGACTATTTGAGATATTACGTAAAGGCAAGTGGGAGATTGAAAGTACCATGCAATTTATGTAATATTTCAATAGTTATGGGTTCAACTTGTAATTATTAAAAGGTTAATAATTATAAATATACGGAAAACGAGTTTTTGTAAACACAATAAGACTATTCTAAAATCAAAACCCTAAACTAGTCGTCAGAAAAGAAAAGAACGAAGAACGAAAAATATTTTTTCGTTCTTCCGATTTCCACACCAAAGCAGTCCCGATCTCGGCGTGGATACGCGTAGAGGGCTTGCATCATCAAGCCTCGCATCCGACAGTAGCACGTTCAACGACATGTATTACAAAATTGTTTCTGTAAATTGTTTATCGTTGATAATCGAAAAACTTCTCGTTAAACATGACTAGATCTATAATCGGGTTGATAAAACACGTTTCCACAATTGAAATCAACCCTACAAAATGTGCAAAAAATCATGTAATTCGGATCTTGTACGCAAAATTATGGTATTTCAAAGCCCGTCGTACAATTCATTGTTGTAATCGTCTAATCACGTGAAAAGGAAAACAAAAAGCGCAAAAGGATGCAACACAAGAGAGTAATGCATATAAGAAATAGGAAGCGAAAGGAATATCTGAGAAATAAATGCAACGCAAGCGTCGTATTGACAAGAAAAGACATTCGTATCCTAAGAAACTCGAACAGGGTATCATCCGTCTCTAAAAATCTAACGTATCGACCTAAATACAAGATTTTGAGCTCAAAAACGGGGTTGGGCTGCCTTCAGCAACCCTCGGCATCGTTTATCTCGGAGCTTCGTACTTAAAGTTGTGGTATTTTAAAGCCCGTCGTACAATTCATTGTAGTCGTCTAAGCACATGAATACAAAAACAAAAAGCAGAAAATGGGTCCAAAAGGAGAGATAAATGCAAATAGGAAATATGAAGCAAAAGGAATATCCGAGAGACAAACACAAGGCAAGCGGCGTATTGACAAGAAATGAAATTCATATACTAAGAAACTCGAAAAGGGCATCTGTCGGCTCTAAAAATCAAACGTATCGACCTAAATAAAGGATTTTGAGCTCGAAAACGGGGTCGGGCAGTCTTCAGCAACCCTCAACATCGTTTATCTCAAAAAGAGGAATAAAATGTTAAAAAATCATGTAATTCGGAGCTTCGTAAGCAAAGTTATGGTATTTCAATGCCCGGCGTATAATTCAATGTTGTAGTCATCTAATCACGTGATAAAAAAACAAAAAGCGGAAAAGGGGTGCAACTCGAGATACAAACGCAAATAGGAAATAGGACGCAAAAGGAATATCTGAGAGACAAACGCAACGCAAGCGGCGTATTGACAAGAAATGACATTCGTATCCTCAGAAACTCGAAAAGAGCATTTCCAGCCTCTAAAAATCCAACGTATCAACCTAAATAAAGTATTTTGAGCTCGAAAAGGGGTTGGGTTACCTTAAGTATCCCGCAGCATCGTTTATCTCGAAAAGTGGAATAAAATGTGCAAAAAATCATGTAATTCGGAGCTTCGTACACAAAGTTATGGTATTTCAAAACCCGTCGTACAATTCATTGTTGCAGTCATCTAATCACGTGAAAACAAAAACAAACGGAAAAGGGAGTCATCTAATCACGTGAAAACAAAAACAAAAAGCGGAAAAGGGGTGCAACACGAGAAACAAACGGAAGTAGAAAATAGGAAGTAAAAGCAATATCTGAGAGACAAACGCAACGCAAGCGGCGTATTGACAAGAAATGACATTCGTATCCAAAGAAACTCGAAAAGGGCATCTCTCGGCTCTAAAAATCCAACGTATCGACCTAAATAAAGGGTATTGACCTCAAAAATGGGGTCGGGCTGCCTTCAGCAACCCAAAGCATCATTTATCTCGAAAAGAGGAATAAAATGTGCAAAAAATAATGTAATTCGAAGCTTCGTACGCAAAGTTATTGTATTTCAAAGCCCCTCGTACAATTCATTGTTGTAATTGTCTAATCACTTGAAAAAGAAAACAAAAAGCGGAAAACGGGTGCAACACGAGAGACAAACGCAAATAGGAAAAAGGAAGCAAAAGGAATATCTAAGAGACAATCGCAGTGCAAGCGGCGTATTGACAAGAAATGACATTCGTATCCCAAGAAACTCGAAAAGGGCATATCTCGGCTCGAAAAATCCAATGTAGCGACCTAAATAAAGGGTTTTGAGATTGAAAACGGGGCCGGGCTGCCATCAACAACCCGTGTCATCGTGTATCTCGAAAAGAGGAATAAAATGTGAAAACATCATGTAATTCGGAACTTGGTACACGAAGTTATGGTATTGAAAGCCTATCATCAATTTATTGTTGTAGTCGTCTAATCACATGAAAACAAAAACAAAAAGCGGAAAAGGGGTGTAACACGTGATACAAACGCACATAGGACATCGGAAGCAAAACGAATGTGTGAGAGACAAACGCAATGCAAGCGGCGATTTACATGAAATGACATCAGGATCCTAAGAAACTCGAAAAAGGCATCTCCCGGCTCTAAAAGTCCAAGGAATCGACCTAAAAAAACATTTTGGGCTCGAAAACAGGGTCCGGCTGCGTTCAGCACCCTGCGGCATCGTGTATCTCAAAAAGAGGAATAAAATGTGAAAACCAAATCGTGTAATTCGGAGCTTGGTATACAAAGCTATGGTATTTCAAAGCCCGTCGTACAATTCATTGTTGTAGTCGTTTAATCACGTGAAAACAAAAACAAAAAGCGGAAAAGGGGTGCTACACGAGAGACAAACGCAAATAGAAATAGGAAGCAAAAGGAATATCTGAGAGACAAACGCTACGCAAGCGGCGTATTGACAAGAAATAACATTCGTATCCTAAGAAACTCGAAAAGGGCATCTCGCGGCTCTAAAAATCAAAAGTATTGACCTAAATAAAGGATTTTGAGTTCAAAAACGGTGTCGGGCTGCCTTCAGCAACCCATGGCATCATTTATCTTGAAAAGAGGAATAAAATGTGAAAAAATCAATAATTCGGAGATTCGTACGCAAAGTTATGGTATTTCAAAGCCTGTCGTACAATTCATTGTTGTAGACCTCTAATCACGTGAAAAAAAAAACGAAATGCAGAAAAGGGGTGCAACACGAGACACAAACGCAAATAGAACATCGGAAGCAAAAGGAATATGCGAGAGATAAACGCAACGCTAGTGGCGTATTGACATGAAATGACTTTCGTATTCTAAGAAACTCGAAAAGGGCATCTCTCGGGTTTAAAAATCAAACGTATTGACCTAAATAATAGATTTTGTGCTCGAAAATAGGGTCAGGCCGCCTTTAGCACCCCGTGGTGTTGTTTATCTCGAAAAGAGGAATAACACGTGAAAACATCATGTAATTCCATGCTTTGTATGCAAAGCTATGGTATTTCAAAGCCCGTTGTACTATTCATTGTTGTAGTCGTCTAATAATGTGAAAACAAAAACGAAAAGCTGAAATGGGGTGCAACACGAGAGACAAACAAAAACAGGAAATAGGAAACAAAAGGAATATTTGAGAGACAAACGCAACGCAAGTGTAGTATTGACAAGAAATGACATTCATATCCTAAGAAACTCGGAATGGCCTTCTCTGGGCTCTAAAAATCCAACGTATCGACCTAAAAAAAGGATTTTGAGCTCGGAATCGGGGTCCAGCTGCCTTCAGCATCTCGGAGCATCGTTTATCTCAAAAAGAGGATTAAATGTGAAAATCATCATGTCATTGATGTAGTGGTCTAATCACGCGAAAACAAAAACAAAAAGCGGAAAAGGGGTGCAATACGAGAAACAAACGCAAATACGAAATAGGAAGCAAAAGGAATATCCGAGAGAAAACCGCAACGCAAGCGGTGTATTGATAACAAATGACATTTTGTATCCTAAGAAACTTGAAAATGGCATCTCCCGGCTCTAAAAATCCAACGTATCGACCTAAATAAAGGATTTTGAGCTCGAAAACGAGTCTCGGATCTTTCAACATCATACGGCATCGTTTATCTCGAAAAGAGGAATAGCATGTGAAAAAAAAAGTAATTCGGAGCTTCGTACGCAAAGTTATGGTATTTCAAAGGCCGTCGTACAATTCATTGTTGTAGTCTTCTAATCACGTGAAAACAAAAACGAAAAGCGGAAAGGGGTGCAATAGAAGAAAAAATGCAAATAGGAAATAGGAAGCAAAAGGAATATCCGAGAGACAAACGCAACGCAAGCGGTGTATTGACAAGAAATGAAATTTGTATCCTAAGAAAGTCCAAAAAGGCATCTCCCGGCTCTAAAAATCCAATGTATCGACCTATATATAGGATTTTGAGCTCAAAAACAGGGTCGGGCTACCTTCAGCATCCCGCGGCATTATTTATCTTGAAAAGAGGAATAAAATGTGAAAAATATAATGTAAATCTGAGCTTCTTACGCAATGTTATCGTATTTCAAAGCCCGTCGTACAATTCATTATTGTAGTTGTCTAATCACGTGAACACAAAAATAAAAAGCGGAAAAGGCGTACAACACGAGAGACAAAAGCAAATAGGAAATAGGAAGCAAAAGGAATATCCGAGAGACAAACGCAAAGAAAGCGGCGTATTGACAAGAAATGACATTCTTATCCTAAGAAAATCGAAAAGGGCATCTCCGGGCTCTAAAAATCCAATGTATCGACTTAAATACAGGATTTTGAGCTCGAAAACGGGGTCGGGCTGCCTTCAGCAACTTGTAGCATCATTTGGGTCCAAAAGAACAAAAAAAGTTATACAAATCATGTAATTCGGAGCTTCGTACGCCAAGTTATGGTATTTCAAAGCCCGTCATACAATTCATTGTTGTAGTCGTCTTATCACGTGAAAACAAAAAAAAAAGGCAGAAAAGTGGTGCAACACGAGAGTCAAACGAAAATAGGAAATAGGAAGCAAAAGGAATATCCGAGAGACAAACGCAATGGAAGCGGGGTATTGACAAGAAATAACATTCGTATCCTAAGAAACTCCAAAAGGGCATCTCCCCCCTCTAAAAATCCAACGTATCGACCGAAATAAAGGATTTTGAGCTCAAAAACGGGGTCGGGCTGCCTTCAGCATCCCGAGGCATCGTTTATCTTGAAAAGAGCAATAAAATGTGAAAACATAATGTAATTTTGAGCTACATACGCAAAGTTATTGTATTTCAAAGCCCGTCGTACAATTCATTGTTGTAGTCGTCGAATCACGTGAAAACAAAAATAAAAAGCGGAAAAGGGGTGCAACATGAGAGAAAAACGCAAATAGGAAATAGGAAGCAAAAGGAATATCCGAGAGACAAAAGAAAAGAAAGCAGCATATTGACAAGAAATGACATTTGTATCCTAAGAAACTCGAAAATGGCATCTCCCGGCTTTAAAAATCCAATGTATCGACCTAAATAAACGATTTTGAGCTCGAAAATGGGGTCAGGCTACCTTCAGCAACTCGTGGCATCATTTATCTTGAAAAGAGAAATAAAATGTTAAACAAATCATGTAATTCGGAGCTTCGTACGCAAAGTTATGGTATTTCAAAGCACGTTGTACAATTCATTGTTGTCGGCGTCTAATCATGTGAAAACAAAAAAAAAAGCTGAAAAGGGGTGCAACACGAGAGACAAACACAAATAGGAAATATGAAGCAAAAAGAATATATTCGATAGACAAACGCAACGCAAGCGGTGTATTGACAAGAAATGACATTCGTATCCTAAGAAAATCGAAAAAGGCATTTCCCGGCTCTAAAAATCGAACGTAGCGACCTAAATCAAGGATTTTAAGCTCGAAAACGGGGTTGGGCTGCCTTCAGCATACCACGGCATCGTTGATATTGAAAAAAGGAATAAAATGGGCAAAACGTAATGTAATTCAAAGTTTCCTACGCAAAGTTATGGTATTTCAAATCCCGTCGTACAATTAATTGTTGTAGTCGTCAAATCACGTGAAAACAAAAAACAAAAAGCGGAAAAGGGGTGCAACACGAGAGACAAACACAAATAGGAAATAGGAAGCTAAAGCATTATCCGAGAGATAAACGCAACGCAAGCGGCGTATTGACAAGAAATGACATTCGTATCGTAAGAAACTCGAAAAGGGCATCTCCCTGCTTTAAAAATCCAATGTATCGACATAAATAAAGGATTTTGAGCTCGAAAACGGGGTCGGGCTGCCTTCAGCAACTTGGGGCATCATTTATCTCGAAAAGATGAATAAAATGTTAAACAAATCATGTAATTCGGAGCTTCGTACGCAAAGTTATGGTATTTCAAGTTTTGTCGTACAATTCATTGTTGTAGTCATCTAATCACGTGAAAACAAAAACAAAATACGGAAAAGGGGTGCAACACGAGAGACAAACGCAAATAGGAAATAGGAAGCAAAAGGAATATCCGAGAGACAAACGCAACAAAAGCGCCGTGTTGAAAAGAAACGACATTCATATCCTAAGAAACTCGAAAAAGGGCATCTCTCGCCTCTAAAAATCCAACGTATCGACCTAAATAAAGGATTTTGAGCTCAAAAATGGGGTCGGGCAGCCTTTAGCATCCCGCGGCATCGTTTATCTTGAAAAGAGGAATAAAATGTAAAAACCATAAAGGAATTTTGGATCTTCGTATGCAAAGTTATAGTATTTCATAGCACGTCGTACAATTCATTGTTGTAGTCGTCTAATCACGTGAAAACAAAAACAAAAAGCTGAAAAGGGGTGCAACACAAGAGACAAACGCAAGTAGGAAATAGGAAGCAAAAGGAATATCCGAGAGACAAACGCAATGCAAGCGGCGTATTGCCAAGAAATGACATTTGTATCCTAAGAAACTAAAAAATGACATCTCTTGGCTTTAAAAATCCAACGTATCGACCTAAATAAAGAAATTTGAGCTAAAACACGGGGTCGGCGGCCTTCAGCATACCGCATCATCGTTTATCTTGATAAGAGGAATAAAATGTGGACAACATCATTTAATTCGGAGCTTCGTACACAAAGTTATGGTATTTCAAAGCCCGTCATAGAATTCATTGTTGTAGTCGTCTAATCACGTGAAAACAAAAAAAAGCGGGAAAAGGGTGAAACACAAGAAACAAACGCAAATAGGAAATAGGAAGCAAAAGAAATATCCGAGAGACAAACACAACGAAAGCGGCGTGTTGACAAGAAATGACATTCGTATCCTAAGAAACTCGAAAAAGGGATCATCTCGTTTTAATACGTATTTCTCGCATGATTTTAGGGATGTTTATGCTATATTTGCGATGTTTACGTATGATTTTATATCCAATGTATCGAGCTGCAAAACGGGGTCGGGCTGCGTTCAGCAACTTGTGGCATCATTTATCTCGAAAAGAGGAATAAAATGTGAAACAAATCATTTAATTCGAAGCTTCGTACGCAAAGTTATGGTATTGCAAATCCCGTCGAACAATTCATTGTTGTAGTCTTCTAATCACGTGAAAACAAAAACAAAAAGCAGAAAAGGGGTGCAACACGATATACAAACGCAAATAGGAAATAGGAAGCAAAAGGAATATCCGAGAGACAAACGCAACGCAAGCGGCATATTGACAAGAAATGACATTCGTATCCTATGAAACTCGAAAAAGTGATCATCTCGTTTTAATACGTATTTCTCGCATGATTTTAGGGATGTTTATGCTATATTTGCGATTTTTACGTACGAATTTGTATCCGTTTTAGTTGTTTTTGTGTTTTCTTGTTCTTTCAGGTTTTAATTCGTATTTGGTTAATTTTGGAGCTTAAGGAAGTACACGGGACAAAGTACTAACATCGAGGATCATAACGGAGGAAGTAGGACGAGAATCGGCAAGGACTAACATAGCCCACACGGAGCATTCACCTAGCCTGCGCGGGCTACAACCTCGAGCAAACTCAGCACAGGTCGGGGAGGTCCTTAGCACGCACGAGCTTCAAGTCACGCTTCAGCCCGCATGGGGCATTCTTCAGCCCGTGCGGGGCACGTTGTCTAGCAAGAACGGCACAGCTCTGGCTGTGCATCAGCCCGAGCGGGTTCAACATCAACAAGGGAGACCGTGCGGAGCACACACTCCAGCCCACGCAGCCCACGCAGGTCGCGTCACCTACAAAAACCAGAAAAGGAAACTTGTCTAAACACAAAAAGGAACTTGTTAGTTACACGTACAAAGAGGAAAACGACGTTAGAGAAGGGGTGATAACACTGAAAGTGTATCAATATTAGGATAGGTTTTTACACCATTTTCGCATGTATCTTACATCGAGTCATACTTATCTGATACGGTTTCGAGTTTTACATCCCCGTTTTCTTGGTTTTCAGGTTTTTAGGCGACAAGGCCTAAATGACCTCAATATGAAGGATTCCCTGAAAAAACCACAAGATTTGAAGACATATCTACTCAGAGCTCCAGAACCAAAAGGAACACCCGAGCAACGAGCGGAAAAGAGAGATTTCAAGGATACAAGGGTGCCCGATCGGACACTATTCCTTCACCCGCTCGGGTAGAACCTACGGGGTTTATCCACGCATTTGACACGACCCGGGCACATGAGCAAAGAGGATCGGGTGATCACCACCCTATCGGGCGAAATCTGAACACCCGCTCGGGCAACTAACCATCTTTCAGCCCCGTAAGTTTACGCGACTCGGGTCCGCTTAGTCATGCGATCGGGAGACATTCACCCGATCGGGTCCACGAATCAACACGGTCGGGCTGCCTATACCCGACCGGGTAACACCTGTGCCCGAGCGGGCCGCGTAATCCGCAACAACCTAGATCTCAATTTCAAACGAGCGGATAAAAAGAACTGAATGGATCTAGGGCTAGGGGGGCGACGAACAGGGCAAGAAAGGACTGGAAAACATCTAGGAAGGCTCGGGAAGCATCGGAGAAGAAGAGAAGCACCAATCCGTACACCGGTAACACAATAGGGAAGGTCGAGGCATCGAATTCCTTAGGGTTTATCATGTATAGAATTCTGTTATCTTCTGTTTTCGTTTCTTCCATGAGTGAGTAGAGTCCCTACTGCGGGTAGGGATATCGGATATGTATGTATGAACGATGTTTTACATTAATGCTTAGTTTTATGATTTTTACTCTTGATTTACGGTTCTACGCTTAGCAATATCAATCATACGTTAGTGCTGACCGCTCAACAACATAGGATCTCGAACCTTGCTGGAAGGTTAAGGAACGAATCCGCTCCGCTAAGTTGTAGATTAAGCTTTGGCTAATGAGAATCTGACCGGTCGGTTAGCCATCTTAGGGATAGTGATTGCGGTCATAAAGCTGCCATGGTATATGTTAATCACTGCTGGAAGGTAGGGTTGCATGTATCCATGGTTAGGAGGTTTAGGCTCGGAAGAATCACTCCTCACCGTAGAGCATGAATTTCCCGTAGTCAAGAGTAGGTTATAGATCTATGATCCTTAATCGTTCATCTATGCAATTCCCGGTATCCCGTACACCCGTAGTATTCACCATATCTAGTCTCATCCATACCCTAGTTTCGTTGTCACCATTAGGATAGCTTTAGGTAAATTAGGACCATATCCCCTCGTATCACTTCTCATCTTAGTTTAGTTTCATTCTTAGTTTAGCTGCAATTAGTCCCTAGAGATCGACCCTGGTACTACAAGATCCGTATACTTGCGGTGAAGTGGACTAGGTAAATTACAACTCGTGTTTCCACACGTCACACTTGCGGGTAGTTTAGGTTATTTTATTTAACTCTGATAACGCATCAGAAACATTTTAACGGGCATCCGTTATAATATTCAACGGCCGTCCATTGCACTTTTGTAACGGGCATCTGTTGCAATTTTGTAACGGGCATCTGTCACAAAGATTTCAACGGGCGTCTGTTAAAACATTTCAACGGCTGCATCCGTTGGACTCTTCGTTAAACATTTGCAACAGATATTATCCATTGCAATGTCGTTACAAATTGCAACGGATCACGATTTGCAACGCT
>CM071868.1:36624905-36637159 GCA_036759665.1 Gynandropsis gynandra | reverse complement strand
AGCAAATTCGGCCTAATCGAGTTTTCAGTCTTAATCCTAGGTTCACCACGGTTACCCATGAGAAAGTAAATCAAAGGAAACTAGACACGCTACCGTAACTCCCTCCACCAGACAAGACTTCAGACAACGCTAAACCTAGATCAACCGAGGATAATTGTTTCTTTCTTTCCGAGCTTCTTTCTTTCTTTTTCTTTTCTTTTTCTTTTTCCTTTTTTTTATTTTCTTTTGATGACTTCTTTTTCTTTTGTTTCCTTTTTTTTATTCTTCTTTTTCTTCTTTCCCTTTTTTTTTCTTTGCATACACACTGGGTTTCTATTGTTATATCTTGCAGCCACAAGGCCAGATATAGCATTTTCAATCCCCTATCTCTCAAGAAACAATGCAAATTCCACTGAAAGGAGTCTGCAAGAAGCCAAACGTGTATTGAGGTATGTATCCGAAACTAAGGACTATGGTCTTATGTTTAAAAGTATGGAATCATATCGATTTTTGATCATGCTTTTTAGGCATTATTTCTATCGATAGCGGAGTGTTAGTGTGCGCTTTTAATCTGCAAAATAAGCTCGATTCTACATGATCCAATAATCCTCAATAGAACAGAAGTAAAGCATCGTCTACACGAAGTATGACCATCTGGGTAGAGAGAATAAACGATAAACTAGCCTAGCAACCTCGTCTAAACCCCCCACAAGCAACACTAGGATTCTCAAAGAACTACGACCTATTGTTTTCCGGCCGACTAATAAGCTCTAACGCTTAGGGAAAACCTAGCTCAATCATGCAAAATCTCACGGAAAGACCAACTTCTTAAGCATCCTATGTTCAGGGTTCATCTCAAAACGTGGCACCGGACAAGTGCCTGGGACGACTCTGACTAAAAAAACAACTAAAACCACAAAATAACCTAAAAACTACAAAGTCAAAAGGAAGATGAAAGAAAATGAAACGAAATCACCTGACAAACGTGAGCTGCTTCCCCAGACATGAATTGAACGGCGTCCTCGACGTGAAGCTTCGATGGAGGGTAAGGTAAGGAAAGGACGTTTGTGGTGGTATTTTTTTTTAACGAAAACAAATAACCGAGTCTTAAACAGAAAGATAAAAACAAACAGTTGGGTTGCCTCCCAGAAAGCGCTTATTTAACGTCTTTAAGCTTTGACGTCTCCGTTCCTCATGCGTGCGCGACGGGTGGATCGGAAAGGGAAATGGAGTTTCCCCTTTCGATCGGTTGAGCGGCTTGGTAGAGCTTTAGCCATACTTCTCGTACCTGAAAAGGACCAGACCAACGCGACCGTAGTTTTCCCGGAAAAAGCTTAAGACGAGAATTAAATAGTAGAACCAAGTCACCTGGCTGAAAATCATGAGGTAAGATCTTCTTGTCATGCCATCTTTTGGCACACTCCTTGTAGATCTTAGAGTTCTCGTAGGCATCAAGACGGAGCTCGTCGAGCTCGTTTAACTGTAAAAGTCGTTTCTCACCTGCACTCTTAAGATCAAAGTTAAGGAGCTTTGTCGCCCAATAGGCGCGGTGCTCTAGCTCGACGGGTAGGTGGCAAGACTTGCCATAAACAAGCTGAAAAGGAGTCATGCCAATGGGAGTTTTAAACGCAGTCCTATAGGCCCATAATGCATCATCTAATTTCATATGCCAATCTCTACGGGACCTAGACACGGTTTTCTCTAGTATGCTCTTAATCTCCCTATTTGAAACCTCTACTTGTCCGCTGGTTTGTGGGTGGTATGGTGTAGCTATCCTATGTCTCACGCCATAATGCCTACACCCCAAACATCAAACAATTCTACCTCTAGGATATAGTTCTGTGGCATCTCGTTCCTCTTACCTATATTTCCCGTTCTTTGACATCTATCACAAGAGGAAACGTACCTATGGGTATCCTTGAAGAGGTTCGGCCAATAAAAACCTGCTTGTAGCACCTTTGAAGCGGTTTTGGACTTGCTGAAGTGACCTCCATAATCCAATCCATGACAATGGAATAGGATGCTCTCTACCTCTTCCTCGGGGATGCATCTCCTAAAGACTCCGTCCCCACATCTCTTATACAGAATTGGATCGTCCCAGTGGTAGTGTTTGACATCCGCAAAGAACTTCCTGCGCTCATGAAAAGAAAGATCGGTGCGTAGTATATCGCTCACAAGAAAATTAACAAAATCAGCATACCAAGGAGTGGGGTTACCTGAAGCTAGTGCGCATATGATGTCGTCTCTCAAGGAGTCTTCGATAGGTCTCTCATCCTCTACAATGATGTGAGAGAGGTGATCTGCAACGACGTTCTCGGACCCCTTCCTATCTCTTATTTCGAGATCAAACTCTTGTAAGAGAAGGATCCACTGGATGAGGCGTGGTTTCGCGTCCTTCTTCCCTAGAAGATATTTAAGCATTGCATGGTCAGTATAAACGATTACCATTGACCATACGAGATAGGATTTAAACTTGTCAAAGGCGAAGACGACGGCAAGGAGCTCCTTCTCGGTTGTGGCATAATTGACTTGGGCGTCATCTATTGTCTTGCTAGCGTAGGAGATGACATGAGAGACCTTGTCTCTTCGCTGCCCTAGGACAGCTCCTACGGTGTAGTCGCTAGCGTCACACATAATCTCGAATGGAAGGCTCCAATCGGCGTCCTCGACGTCGTCTTGTCCGTAGCATTTCGCGTGCAATGTGTGTTCGATATGGGGCAGTACGCGAAATTGCCGAATTCCTTGCACGATCGGTATTGTCCTCCCTAAGATCGGTCATGATACTCTCTATGTTTGGGGCTGGATCGTGCTTTCCAAACATTCTGGTTGAGCTGCTCCTAAGTCCGGTTAAATAATTTGCTTAACTGAAATAGGTGGAGGAAGTTTTTCGATTACCTCGATCTTGGCTTTGTCGACTTCTATTCCCCTTGATGAGATCATATGTCCAAGTACAATACCTTCCTTCACCATAAAGTGACACTTTTCCCAATTAAGAACAAGATTCTCTTCCTCACATCGCTGCAATACTCTAGAAAGGTTAACAAGACAATCATCGAATGTAGAACCATAAACCGAAAAATCATCCATAAACACTTCCATGATATGTTCAATTAGATCAGAAAAGATTGTCATCATGCAACACTGGAAAGTGTCCGGAGCGTTGTAGAGGCCAAAAGGCATACGACGGTAAGCGAATGTCTCATAAGGATACGTGAAAGTCGTCTTCTCTTGGTCCTGAGGGTGGATAAGAATCTGAAAGAAACCAGAATATCCATCCAAATAACAAAAATAGGCATGATTCGCTAACCGTTCTAACATCTGGTCGATGAATGGGAGAGGGAAGTGATCTTTTCTCGTCGCTTTGTTGAGCGTGCGGTAATCTATGCACATCCTCCACCCCGTGACGGTTCTTGTTGGAATCAGCTCAGTGTTATCGTTGCGTACCACCGTCATTCCTCCTTTCTTTGGCACGACATGCACGGGGCTCACCCATTCGATATCCGAGATAGGATATATGATACCTGCATCCAAAAGTTTCAGTATCTCCTTTTTCACTACCTCTTTTAAGTTGGGGTTTAGCCGCTTTTGCGCTTCAATCGATGGTTTATGCCCGTCCTCCATGAGTATTCGATGCATGCATAACGAAGGGCTTAGTCCCTTGATATCCTCGATGGTATATCCGATCACTTTCCTATGCTTCCTTAAGCATTCAAGTAGCTTGTGCGTCTCATCTGCACTCAAGTCAGCATTAACAATAACGGGATGTGTATCATTAAGTCCGAGGTATTCATACCGAAGAGAAGAAGGCAGCGGCTTCAACTCGAGTTTGGGCGCCTTCTCCACTGCGAAGTCAGCTTGTACTTCGTGTGTTATCTCCTCACATGGGGCGTCTCTTAGTGCTTGAACAGCACTCATGAATTCTGCGTACGCCTCAGCTTCTTTGTCGGTAAGACCTGCATCTTTGCAAACTTGAGTCAAGCATCTAATGAGTGGATCGGAAATACTTACTTGATCAAACGTGTCGTTCGTTAACTCGTCCAGCAGGTCAATTCGAAAGCAAGACTCCTTGATGGAGGGTCCGTTCATGGTTTTGGACAAGTTGAATTCAATTTTTTCCTCTCCGACACGTAGGAAAAATTTCCCTTGTTGTACGTCTATCATCGCACCTGCAGTAGCTAAGAACGGTCTACCAAGTATAATAGGTATCCTAGCATCCTCTTCAATATCGAGTACAACAAAGTCAGCGGCTATACATAAATTACCTACCTTGGTGGGAATGTTCTCAACAATCCCCACTGGATACCTTACCGAACGATCAGCGAGTTGGAGAGACATCTTGGTAGGTTTGAGATCGCCGAAGTTCATCCGCTTGAAGACTGAATGTGGCATGAGGCTCACGCTTGCTCCTAAATCACACAACGCTTTATCAATATCTAGATTACCTATTGTGCATGGAATGGAGAAGCTTCCGGGGTCCTTCAACTTTGGGGGCAGCTTGTTTTGAAGAATGGCGCTGCATTCCTCGGTGAGTGCTACCGTCTCACTCTCTTCGATACGCCGTTTGTTGGACAGAATTTCTTTAAGAAATTTGGCGTACGTGGGCATTTGTTGGAGGGCTTCTACAAAAGGTATGTTAATCTGAAGTTTCTTAAGTATTTCTACGAAACGTCCATACCTTAGCTCGTTTTTGCTGCTCACCAATCGTTGCGGAAACGGTATTGGAGGCTTGTACGCCGGTGGAGCTACATACGGTTTCTCCAATTCTGATTCAGCTCCTCCCTTATTCACAATACCCTTTCCCTTATCCATTGATTTTCCAGCAACTCTCTCTTGCTCTTTCGGGGGCGGATTCGTGAGCATATTACCGCTGCGCAAGGTGATGGCATTCACGTGCTCTCTTGGGTTAAGATCGGGCTTACCGGGAAGCTGTCCGGGATTCCGAGAGGATGAGGCAGCCTGCTATACTATGGAATTCTCTAACATTTCACATGTGTGCTCAAAGACTCCATATGAGACTTAAGCTCACTAATCTCTGTCCCCACATCCGCGTTGAATTTGGTCTGAGTCGATTGTTGCTGCTTTTGATCCTTGATAAATTCAAGCAATACCGCCTCAAGGTTTGATGAAGAGGCTTGAGGAGGTTGAGGAGCTTTCGGAACTTGCTGAGCTTGCTGGAATTGCTGGTTGTTTTTCTGAAAAGTATGCTGTCTTTGCGGAAACCTCGAATACTTTACCGGTTGAGTCGTTCGATACGAAAGATTCGTGTGATTTCTTTATTATGTAACCTCATTCAAAACATGTAACTTTTTTTTCTCCAACTCGGGTTGTAAGAATTCCCGAATTGAGTGTTGCCTTGCTGCTGGGCATAATTCATCTGTTCGAGATCCTCATGTACCGTGCATTGATACGCTACATGCTCAGTATCTCCGCAATTCGCACAGTACATGGCATTCGCTGCATTACCCATAGCTCTGTTCTGGTTAGGCTCATATAAACGACGAGTGCTATTAGGCATACCTCTCGGAGTTGACCACATTGTGTGGTTTATTGTGAGGTTATCGATCAGCTCGAATGCCTCCTCGATGCTCAGATCCATGAATGATCCTCTAGCAGCGTTATCAAACATCGTTCGGTGCAAATCTGAAATTCCGTTATAGAAAGTTTGGATAACGTACCACTGCTCAAGACCATGGTGTGGACATAGCTGTAGCAGATCCTTGAATCTACCCCACGCTTCAAACAAAGTTTCTCCATCTATCGGAGGAAAGAAGCGTGATAGGAACAGTGTACAGAGCTGATCCCAAGTTGTGATAGATCCAGCGGGGAGTGATTGCAACCAAGTTTTCGTTCTTCTCCCAATTGAGAAGGGGAAAAGACGCAACAAGATCGTATCCTCTGAGACTCCGTGTATTTTGAACGTACCTGAAAGCTCGAGGAAGTCTCTGAGGTGCTGATGGGGATCCTCATGGTTTCCACCCATGAATTGCTTCTGATAAAGCATGTTGATCATCGCTGGCTTAATCTCAAACTGTTCTCTTGCAACAGCAGGCATCCTTATGGCTGTTTGCACGTTGTTCATGTTTGGCACCACGTAATCCCTTAGACGACGTGGTGGAGGAGCCTGTGGTTCTCGCGGTTGAGGCGCGAGTGCCTGTTGCTGCATTTGCCCTAAATTACGGAGAGGTATCTGAAGCTGTTCGTGGCCATCCTGATTATCCATATTTCGTTGATCTGACGGCTCTGTGTTATCTTCTTCCGTACCCTTTCTCAGTAGTCTGCAAGTTCGCTCGATCTCTGGGTCGATTCGGAGTAGACTAGAAGTGCCTTGAGACCTGGTCATAAACCGACAAAGAACGAACGAATGGAATTAGGTAGAAAGAATTGAAAGTAAACAAAAGCAAAAATAAAAACAAAGCAAGAAAAACTCTAGGTTCGAATCTAAGATGCGTTGACAATAGTCCCCGGCAACGGCGCCAAAAACTTGATGCATTCTCACCCCCTACTTTCGTGGCTGACACATTGAACTAAACCCATAAGAACTATGATTCATCCGTTTTACCCTCAACCGTTGCTACCCTACTTTCGTGGCCTAACATCGCTTGTTCTAAACTTGATCTTCTAGGACTAGAATTCTCCTTTTGGTCCTTCTCCTAACCCCTAAGACATGCATCTACGTGGCCATCGCAAACACAAGTAAATTCAAGCACTCTGATAAAGAATAGATAAACGGAAACGGGAAGATGCATTTAAAGATAAATCGAAAGATGGTTCTGGGATAGCCAAGGGCTAATCCCTTCTCCTAGAACAAACAAACTACTCGCTCATGTGTCTGTAAACAAACATAAACGAAATAGAAAGTCTAAGGAACATGAAAACCAAACGAAAACCGAAGTTTGGGGGTTGATCTCCAATGCTCCTCGCTTGCCTCCTTGCAAGAATCTCCTCAATCACGAACTGAATCCCCAGTTCCCTCCAATGTCGTCCTCTAGCCTCCTTTTATGTCCTTAAAGTCGGTCTACTTTTTGCCTTAATCCCCCACGAACTTCCTTTAATTTTAAGTTAAATTAACTTAACTTTGATTGCTGCCGAAGTGCGCGACCCGCTCGGGCGGTCAATGTACCCGCTCGGCTACGGCTAGGTCGGACGCGAGGGTCCCGATCCGCATGGGGTGCCCGATCGGGCATGATGTGTGCCCGCTCGGGTGTGAGGCATCCGCTCGGGCGTTTCCTTGCTCGAGTCGTGCGTGAATTGCGCACCAAAATTTTCCGTAGCCTTTGCCCGATCGGGTGTGAGTTGTGCCCGATCGGGTGGTGGCTCTTCATGCTAATTCTCATCCCGTTTGTCCCGTGATGATCCTCAATGTTGGTCCTTAGCCTCGTGCATGTCCTTTAACTCCGAAACTAACCGAATACGTATAAAAACCTGTAAGAACATGAAAACACGAAAACGAGTAAAACGGATACAGAATCATACGCAAAGCAACACATATATATCAAAAACATCTCTTAAATCGTGCAAGAAATACGTTTGAAGACGAGATGATCAGCAACGCAAGCGGCGTATTGACAAGAAATGACATTCGTATCCTAAGAAATTCGAAAATGGCATATCTCAGCTCTAAAAATCCAACATATCGATCTATATAAAGGATTTAGAGCTCGAAAATGGGACGGGCTGCCTTCAGCATCCCGCAGCATCGTTTATCTCGAAAAGAGGAATAAAATGTGAAAATATCATGTAATTCGGAGCTTCGCATGCAAAGTAATGGTATTTCAAAGCTCGTCGTACAATTCATTGTTGTATTCTTCTAATCACGTGAAAACTTAAACAAAAAGCGGAAAAGGGGTGCAACACGGGAGACAAACGCAAATAAGAAATAGGAAGCAAAAAGGAATATCTGAGAGACATATGCAATGCAAGCGGTTTATTGACAAGAAATGACATTCGTATCCTGAGAAACTCGGAAAGGGCATCTACCATCTCTAAAAATGCAACGTATCGACCTAAATAAAGGATTTTGAGCTCTAAAAAGCGGTCGGGCTGCCGGCGGCATTGTTTATCTCGAAAAGAGGAATAAAATGTGAAAAAAAATCATGTAGTTCGGAGCTTTGTACACAAAGTTATGGTATTTCAAATCCCGTCGTACAATTCATTATTATAATCGTCTAATCACGTGAAAACAAAAACAAAAAGCGGAAAAGTGGTGCAACATGAGAGACAAACGCAAACAGGAAATAGGAAGCAAAAGGAATATCCGAGAGACAAACTCAAGACAAGTGGCATATTGACAAGAAATTACATTCGTATCCTAGAAACTCGAAAATGGGATCTCCCGGCTCTAAAAATCCAACCTATCGACCTAAATAAAGGATTTAGAGCTCGAAAATGGGGACGGGCTGCCTTCAGCAACCCGCAGCATCGTTTACCTCGAAAAGAGGAAACAATATGAAAAAATCATGTAATTCGGAGCTTCGTACGCAAAATTAAGCCCGTCATACAATTCATTGTTGTATTCGTCGAATCACGTGTAAACAAAAACAAAAAACAGAAAAAGGGTGCTATACGAGAGCCAACGCAAATAGGAAATAGGAAGCAAAAGGAATATACGAGAGACAAACGCAACGCAAGCGGCATATTGACAAGAAATGACATTTGTATCCTGAGAAACTCGGAAAGGGCATCTCCCGGCTCAAAAAATCAAATTTATCAATCTAAATAAAGAATTTTGAGCTTGAAAACTTGTCGGGCTTCCTTCAGCGACCCACGGCATCGTTTATCTCGTAAAGAGGAATAAAATCTGTAAAACAAAATCATGTAATTTGGAGCTTAGTACGCAAAGTTTTAGTATTTCAAATCCCGTCGTACAATTCATTGTTGTAGTCGTCTAATCATGTGAAAACAAAAACAAAAAGCTGAAAAGGGGTGCAACACGAGATATAAACGCAAATAGGAAACAGGAAGAAAAACGAATATTCGAGAGAAAAGTACAACGAAAGCGACGTATTGACAAGAAATGACATTCGTATCCTGAGAAAATTGAGAAGGGCATCTCCCCGCTCTAAAACTCGAATGTATCAACGTAAATAAAGGATTTTGAGATCGAAAACGGGGTCGGGCTCCCTTAAGCAACCCGCGGCATCGTTTATCTGGTAAAGAGGAATAAAATGTGAAACAAATCATGTAATTCGGAGCTTCATACGCAAACTTATGATATTTCAAAGCCCGTCGTCTAATCACGTGAAAACAAAAACAAAAAGCAGAAAAGGGGTGCAACACGAGAGACAAACGCAAAAGGAAATATGAAGCAAAAGGAATATCCGAGAGACACACGCAATGCAAGCGGCATTTTGACAAGAAATGACATTCATATCCTATAAAACTCTAAAAGGGCATCTCCCGGCTCTAAAAAATCCAAAGTATCGACCTAAATAAGGGATTTTGAGGTCGAAAACGGGGTCGGACTGCCTTCAGCATCCTGGGGCATCGTTTATCTAGACAATAGGAATAAAATGTGAAACAAATCATATAATTCGGACCTTCATACGCAAAGTTATTGTATTTCAAAACCCATCATACAATTCATTGTTGTAGTCGTCTAATCATGTGAAAACAAAAACAAAAAGTTGAAAAGGGGTGCAACACGAGAGACAAACGCAAATAGAAAAGAGGAAGCAAAAGGAATATCCGAGAGACAAACGCAACACAAGCGGCGTATTGACAAGAAATGCCACTCGTATCCTAAGAAACTCGAAAAGGGCATCTCCCGGCTATAAAAATCCAACAGTAATGACCAAAATAAAGCATTTTGAGCTCGAAAACGGGGTGGGGCTGCCTTCAGCAACCCGTGGCATCGTTTATCTCGGAAAGAGGAATAGAATGTGCAAAAAACCATGGCATCTCTCGGCTCTTAAAATCTAACGCATCGACCTAAATAAGGATTTTGAGCTTGAAAATGGGGTCAGGCTTCCCGCGGCATCGTTTATCTCGAAAATAGAAATAAAATCTGAAAAAAATTCATGTAATTTGGAGCTTCGTACGCAAAGTTATGGTATTTCAAAGCCCATCGTACAATTCATTGTTGTAGCAATCTAATCACGTAAAAAACAAAAAAAAAACAAAAAACGGAAAAGGGGTGCAACACGAGAGACAAACACAAATAGGAAATATGAAGCAAAAGGAATATCCGAGAGACAAACGCCACACAAGCGGCATATTGACAAGAAATAACATTCGTATCCTAAAAAACTCAAAAAGGGCATCTCCCGACTCTAAAAATCCAACGTATCGACCTAAATATAAGAATTTTTAGCTCAAAAATGGGGTCAGGCTGCCTTCAGCTTCCGTCGGCATCTCTTATCTCGGAAAGATAAATAAAATGTGAAAAAAATCATGTAACTCCGAGCTTCGTACGCAAAGTTACGGTATTTCAAAGCCCGTCGTACAATTCATTGTTTTAGTCGTGTAATCAGGTGAAAACAAAAACAAAAAACGGAAAAGGGGTGCAACACGAGAGACAAACGCAAATAGGAAATAGGAAGCAAAATGAATATCCGAGAGACAAATGCAACGCAAGCGGTGTATTGAAAAGAAATGACATTCGTACCCTAAAAAACCCAAAAAAAGGCATCTCCCGGCTCTAAAAATCCAACGTATCGACCTAAATAAATTATTTTGAGCTCGAAACCGGGGTTGGCTGCCTTCAGCAACCCATGGCATCGTTTATCTCGAAAAGCGAAATAAAATGTTAAAAAATCATGTTATTCGGAGCTTCGTATGCAAAGTTATGGTATTTCAAAGCCCGTCGTACAATTCATTGTTGTAGCCGTCTAATCACGTGAATACAAAAACAAAAACTGGAAAAGGGGTGCAACACGAGAGACAAATGCAAATAGGAAATAGGAAGCCAAAGAAATATCTGAGAGACAAACTCAAAACAAGCGGCATATTGACAAGAAATGACATTCGTATCCTAAGAAACTCAAAAAGGGCATCTCTCGCCTCTAAAAATCCAACATATCGACCTAAATAAAGGATTTTGAGCTCAAAAATGGGGTCCGTCTGCCTTCAGCAACCCGCGGCATCGTTTATCTCGAAAAGAGGAATAAAATGTAAAAAAAAACCATGTAAATCGGAGCTTCGTACACAAAGTTATTGTATTTCAAAGCCCGTCGTACAATTCATTGTTGTAGTCGTCTAATCACGTGAAGACAAAAACAAAAAGCGGAAAAGGGGTACAACGAGTGACAAACGCAAATAGGAAATAGGAAGCAAAAGGAATATCCGAGAGACTGATCATCTCGTTTTCATACGTATTTCTTGCACGATTTTACACATGTTTATGATATAGATGCGATGATTTACGTATGATTCCGTATCCGTTTTACTTGTTTTCGTGTTTTCATGATCTTACAGGTTTTTATGCATATCCGGTTCATTTCGGAGCTAAAGGACGTGCACGAGACAAAGTACCAAAATTGAGGATCATCACAGGACAAACGGGACGAGAATCGGCAAGGAATAGCCACTACCCGCGCGGGTAACTCCCTAGCCCGAGCGGGCATTTGTTACGGTAATTTTGTCTAGCAAATTGAGCACGAGTCGGGCAAGAAATACCACGCCCGAAGCCTCAGTCCGAGCGGGTATCACCTCATCCCGAGCGGACATTCACCTTAGCCCGACCGGGGCACCTTCCAGCCCGAGCGGGCTGCCTCATTCTCCATCACGTTCTTGCGCGATCTTCCGCGCCGTACCCGAGCAGGTCACTTACCCAGCCCGTCCGGGTCGTGTCCGTCACCTGCAACTCCAAATAAGTTAATTTGACTTAAAACAAATGGGAGTTTGTTGGGGACTTATACAATAAGGAAAACGACTTTAGAGAAGAGGAATAAGTGATATTTCGCTGGAGAAAGTAGTGGAAACGTCACCCAACTTATTCAAGAATGGAAACTCATTAAAAAAACAACAATCAGTGGCTGCTGCAACATAAGGAAGAACTGAACGGCTAGAAGGAAAGAGAGGGAGAAAAGGAAAGAAAAGAGGAAGGAAAGAAGAGGAGAGGAGTGAGAGGACGAGCTCATTCACTCAATTTCAGTTCTTGATCGAGGAGAGGGAGTAGAGAGAAGGAGGAGGTTCTTGCGAACGAGACTTGCAAGGACCATTGGAGATCAACCCAAGACTTCGGTTTCGTTTGGATTTCATGTTCCTTAGACCTTCTATTTCGTTTATGTTTGTTTACGGACGCATGAGCGAGTAGCTTGTTTGTTCTAGGAGAAGGA
>CM071868.1:36542567-36554824 GCA_036759665.1 Gynandropsis gynandra | reverse complement strand
GTGTTCCACGTTTACGTTTTCTTAGGGACAAGCAAACATTCAAGTCTAGGGGATTTTGATCATCTCGTTTTTATACGTATTTCTTGCACGATTTAAGAGACGTTTTTTATATATATGTGTTGCTTTACGTATGATTCCATATCCGTTTTACTTGTTTTCATGTTTTCATGTTCTTACAGGTTTTATGTGTACTTGGATCATTTCGGAGCTAAAAGGACATGCACGGAGCTAAGGAAGCAACTTCGGGGATCATCACGAGACAAACGGGACGAGATTTAGCATGGAGAGCCTCACCCGGTCGGGCACAACTCATGCACGATCGGGCAAAAGCTACGGCAAATTTGGTGCACAATTCATGCACGACTCGAGCAAGAAAATGCCCGACCAGATGCCTTATACCCGAGCGGGTTCTCACCATGCCCGATCGGCTTGTACCCGAGCGGGTGCTCACCATGCCCGATCGGGCACCCCTTGCAGGCCACAACCTGCACGACTTACCCTAGCCGCACCCGAGCGGGCACACTCAGCGCCCGAGCGGGTCGCGACCCGAGAAAACAGCAAACTTAAGTTAAATTAACTTAAAACATAAGGGAACTCGTGGGGGCAATTAAGGCAACATTTAGACCGACTTAGGAGGCATAAAAGGAGGCAGAGGACGACATTAGAAGACACATTCATTCAGTTCGTGATTTAGGAGAGATTCTTGCGAGGAGACAAGCGAGGAGCATTGGAGATCAAGCCCTGACACTTCGGTTTCGTTTGGTTTTCATGTTCCTTAGACTTTCTACTTTGTTTATGTTTGTTTACAGACGCATGAGCGAGTAGTTTGTTTGTTCTAGGAGAAGGGATTAGCCCTTGGCTATCCCAAAACCACTTTCTATTTATCTTTGAATGCATCTTCCCATTTTCGTTTATATATTCTCTATCTGAGCGCTTAATTGACTTGTGTTTACAAAAGCCACATAGATGCATGTGCTAGAGATTAGAAGAAGGACCGAAAGGAGAATTCTAGTCCTAGAAGATCAGGTTTAGAACAACCGAGGTTAGGCCACGAAAGTAGGGTAGCAACGTATTGACCTAAATAAAGGATTTTGAGCTCTAACAATGCAAGCGGCGTATTAACAAGAAATGAAATTCGTATCCTAAGAAACTCGAAAAGGGCATCTCCCCGGCTCTAAAAATCCAACGTATTGACCTAAATAAAGGATTTTGAGCTCGAAAACGGGGTCTGGCTGCCTTCAGCAACCTACGCCATCATTTATGTCGAAAAGAGGAATAAAATGTGAAAAAAATCATGTAATTCAGAGCTTCGTACGCAAAGTTATGGGATTTCAAAGCCCGTCGTACAATTCATTGTTGTAGTCGTCTAATCACATGAATTAAAAACAAAAAGCGGAAAAGGGGTGCAACACGAGAGACAAACGCAAATTGGAAACAAAAGGAATACCCGAGGGACAAACGCAACGCAAGCGGCGTATTGACAAGAAATGACATTGGTATCCTAAGAAGCTCGAAAAGGGTATCTCCCGACTCCAAAAATCTAACGTATTGACCTAGATAAAGGATTTTGTGCTCGAAAACGGGGTCGGGTTGTCTTCAACATCACGCGGCAAGGTTTATCTTGAAAAGAGGAATAAAATATAAAAAGAAATCATGTAATTCAGAGCTTCGTACGAATAGTTATGGTATTTCAAAGCCCGTCGTACAATTCATTGTTGTAGTTGTCTAATCACGTGAACACAAAAAAAAAGCGGAAAAGGGGTGCAACACGAGAGATAAGCGCAAATAGGAAATAGGAAACAAAAGGAATTTCCGAGAGACAAACGCAACACAAGCGGGGTATTGAAAAGAAATGACATTCGTATCCTAAGAAACTCGAAAAAGGCATCTCCCGGATCTAAAAATCCAACGTATCGACTCAAATAAAGGATTTTGAGCTCAAAAACGAGGCCGGGCTTCAATCAGCAACCTATGGCATCATTTTTCTCGAAAAGAGGAATAAAATGTGAAAAAATCATGTAATTTGGAGCTTGTACGCAAAGTTGTTGTATATCAAAGCCCATCGTACAATTAATTGTTGTAGTCGTCTAATCACGTGAAGACAAAAACAAAAAGCGGAAAAGGGGTACAACACGAGAGACAAATGCCAATAGGAACTAGGAAGCAAAAGGAATATCCGAGAGACAAACGCAACGCAAGCGGCGTATTGACAAGAAATGACATTCGTATCCTAAGAAACTCCAAAAAGGCATCTCCCAGCTCTAAAAATCTAACGTATCGACCTAAATAAAGGATTTTGAGCTTGAAAACGAGGCTGGGCTGTAATCAGCAACCCGCGGCATCATTTTTCTCAAAAAGAGGAATAAAATTTGAAACAAATCATGTAATTCGGAGCTTCGTACGCAAAGTTGTGGTATTTCAAAGCTCGTCGTACAATTAATTGTTGTAGTCGTCTAATCACGTGAAAACAAAAACAAAAAGCGGAAAAGGGGTGCAACACGAGAGACAAATGCAAATAGGAAATATGAAGCAAAAGGAATATCCAAGAGACAAACGCAACGCAAGCGGCGTGTTGACAAGAAATGACATTCGTATCTTGAGAAACTCGAAAAAGGCATCTCCCAGCTCTAAAAATCAACGTATCGACCTAAATAAATGATTTTAACCTCAAAAACGAAACCGGGCTGCCATCAGCAACCCACGGCATCATTTGTCTCAAAAAGCGCAATAAAATGTGAAATAAATATCTAATTCAGAGCTTCGTACGCACAGTTATGGTATTTCAAACCCCGTCATACAATTAATTGTTGTAGTCATCTAATCACATGAAAACAAAAACAAAAATCGGAAAAGGGATGCAACACGAGAGACAAACGCAAATAGGCAATAGGAAGAAAAAGGAATATCCCAGAGAAAAACGCAATGCAAGCGGCGTATTAAAAAGAAATGACATTCGTATCCTAAGAAACTCGAAAAGGGCATCTCCTGGCTCTAAAAATCCAATGTATCGACCTAAATAGAGGATTTTGGGCTCAAAAACGGGATCGGGCTACCTTCAGCATCCCGCAGCATCGTTTATCTCAAAAAGAGGAGTAAAATGTGAAAAGAATCATGTAATTCGGTGCTTTGTACGCAAAGTTATTGTATTTCAAAGCTCGTCGTTCAATTCATTGTTGTAGTCGTCTAATCACGTGAACACAAAAAAAAAGCGGAAAAGGGGTGCAGCACGAGAGACAAGCGCAAATAGGAAATAGAAAGCAAAAGGAATATCCCAGAGAAAAACACAACAGAAGCGTATTGAAAAGAAATGACATTTGTATCCTAAGAAACTCAAAAAGGGCATCTCCCAGCTCTAAAAATGCAATGTATCAACCTAGATAAAGGATTTTGAGCTCGAAAACAGGGTCACTCTGCCTACAGCAGCCCTCGGCATTGTTTATCTCGAAAAGAGGAATAAAATGTGATAAAAATCATGTAATTTGGAGCTTCGTATGCAAAGTTATGGTATTCCAAAGCTCGTCATACAATTCATTGTTGTAGACGTCTAATCACGTGAAAACAAAAACAAAAAGCGGAAAAGGGGTGCAACACGAGAGAAAAACGCAAATAAGAAATAGGAAGCAAAAGGAATATTCGAGAGACAAATGCAACGCAAGCAGCGTATTGACAAGAAATGACACTCGTAGCCTACGAAACTCGAAAAGGGCATCTCCTGACTCTAAAAATCCAACGTATCGACCTAAATAAAGGATTTTGAGGTCGAAAACGGGGTCAGGCTACCTTCAGCAACCCGCAGCATCGTTTATCTCGAAAAAAGGAATAAAATGTGAAACAAATCATGTAATTCGGAGTTTCGTACGCAAAGTTATGGTATCTCAAAGCCCGTCGTACAATTCATTGTTGTAGTCATCTAATCACGTGAAAAGAAAACAAAAGTGGAAAAGGGGTGCAACACGAGAGACAAACGCAAATAGGAAATAGGAAGCAAATGGAATATTCGAGAGACAAACGCAACGCAAGTGGAATATTCAGAAGAAATGACCTTTGTATCTTACGAAACTCGAAACGGGCATCTCTTGGCTCTAAAAATCCAACGTATCGACCTAAATAAAGGATTTTGAGCAAGAAAACAGTGTCGGGCTGCCTTCAGCAGCCCGCAACATCGTTTATCTCAGAAAGAGGAATAAAATGTGAAAAAATCATGTAATTCAGAGCTTCGTGCGCAACGTTATGGTATTTCAAACCCGTCGTTTAATTCATTGTTGTAGTCGTCTAATCACGTGAAAACAAAAATAAAAAGAGGAAAAGGGGTGCAACACGAGAGACAAATGCAAATACGAAATCGGAAGCAAAAGGAATATCTAAGAGACAAATGCAACACAAGCGGCGTATTGACAAGAAATAACATTCGTATCCTAAGAAACTCGAAAAGGGCATCTCCCGGCTCTAAAAATCCAACGTATTGACCTAAATAAAGGATTTTGAGCTCGAAAACGGGGTCGGGCTGCCTTCAGCATCACACGGCATCGTACATCTCGAAATGAGGAATAAAATATAAGAAACATCATGTAATTCGGAGCTTCGTACGCAAAGTTATGGAATTTCAAAGCCCGTCGAACAATTCATTGTTGTAGTTGTCTAATCACGTGAAATAAAAAAACGGAAAAAGGGTGAAACAAGAGAGACAAACGCAAATAGGAAAAAGGAAGTAAAAGGAATACTCGAGAGACAATCGCAACGCAAGCGGCGTATTGACAATAAATGACATTCGTACCTAAGAAACTCGAAAAGGCATCTCCCGGCTCTAAAAATCCAACGTATCGACCTAAATGAAGGATTTTGAGCTCGGAAACTGGGTCGGGCTGCTTTCAGCATCCCACGGAATCATTTATCTGGAAAAGTGGAATAAAATGTGAAAAACATCATGTAATTCGGAGCTTCATACGCAAAGTTATGATATTTCAATGCCCGTTGTACAATGCATTGTTGTAGTCGTCTAATCACGTGAAAACAAAACAAAAAGTGGAAAACGGGTGAAACACGAGAGACAAACACAAATAGGAAATAGGAAGCAAATGGAATATCCGAGAGACAAACGCAACGCAAGCGGCGTATTGACAAGAAATGACATTCGTATCTTAAGAAACTCGAAAAGGGCATCTCTCGGCACTAAAAATCCACTATATCAACCTAAATAAAGGATTTTGAGCTCGAAAATGGGGTCGAGATTCCTTCAGTATCCCGCGGCATCATTTATCTCGAAAAGAGGAATAAAATGTGAAAAACATCATGTAATTCAAAGCTTCGTACGCAAAGTTATGATATTTCAAAGCCCGTCGTACAATTTATTGTTGTAGTCGTCTAATCACGTGAAAACAAAAACAAAAAGCGAAGAGGGGTGCAACAAGAGAGACAAACACAAATAGGAAATAGGAAGCAAAAGGAATATCCGAGAGACAAATGCAACACAAGCGGCGTTTTGACAAGAAATGACATTCATGTCCTAAGAAACTCGAAAAGGGCATCTCTTGGCTCTAAAAACCCGACGTATCGACTTAAATAAAGGATTTTGAGCTCGAAAACGGGGTTGGACTGCCTTCAGCATCCCGGGGTATCGTTTATCTCAAAAAGAGGAATAAAATGTGAAAAACATCATGTATGTAGGAGCTTCGTACGCAAAGTTATGGTATTTCAAAGCTCGTCGTACAATTCATTGTTGTAGTCGTCTAATCACGAGAAACAAAAACAAAAAGCGAAAAAGGTGACGAGATCCCACTGGAACTACGCTCTAGACTAAAGGTTGGATTGGATAGGCCTTGCTGCAACGGATTGCACAAGGGTTGTGGAACGAGTGGTCACACGAGAGTTGCCGAATAGCTCTTGATTCACTGGTCCGTCTTCGAAGGATGTTACGCACCAACGAAGAACAAACGATCGTTGGATATGACTCACTAACGAGTTTTGTTGGATGTTACACACCAACGAAGGAGATTTCACAAGGAAAATCACAAATCAAATTTCAAAATTCTGGAATTGTTTCAAACACACACCATGGCCGGCCATGAAAGAAGAATCAAGGCCATGCAACACTAAATGCAACAATAAATGCAAGTCTTCATGCAAGACAACTAATTAATATCTAGAAAAACACAAAAACATTAAGACAAGTTTGTAAATTGTGTCGTTAGAATGCGAACTCGTCTTGAGACCCTCGGGTTAATAATTAGGTCGCGGGAAAAGTGACACGCGACCTCGTTAAAAACCCGTCGTCTGAAAACCCCGTGGGACAAAATCGACGAAGGGAAAAGAGTACACGCGGGTCACTTACCTAATTACTAACCGTTGCAGGCTGGGCTTCAGCGTGAATAATTACGTAGGTTCGTGACTTCACGTGGACTTGAATAATCTTCTGTCGAATTGTTTAATGTGTGGGGTGTAGATTTCATGGGACCTTTTCCCTCGTCGTGTGGCAACCAATATATTTTGGTAGGTGTAGATTATGTGTCTAAGTGGGTAGAAGCCATAGCAACGCCGACTAATGACTCTAGGGTAGTGATGAAATTCTTTAAGAAGATCATATTCTCTCGTTTTGGAGTTCGTAGATTAGTCATTAGTGATGGAGGTTCACACTTTATTGCAAGACAATTTGAGTCCCTCCTTAAGCAGTATGGCGTGAAACATAGGGTAGCTACACCATACCACCCACAAACTAGTGGACAAGTAGAGGTTTCGAATAGGGAGATTAAGAGTATACTAGAGAAAACCGTGTCTAGGTCCCATAGAGATTGGTCGATAAAATTAGATGATGCGTTATGGGCCTATAAGACTGCGTTTAAAACTCCCATTGGCATGACTTGTTTTCAGCTTGTTTATGGCAAGTCTTGCCACCTACCTGTCGAGCTAGAGCACCGAGCCTATTGGGCGACAAAGCTCCTTAACTTTGATCTTAAGAGTGCAGGTGAGAAACGACTTTTACAGATGAACGAGCTCGACGAGCTCCGTCTTGATGCATACGAGAACTATAAGATCTACAAGGAGCGTGCTAAGAGATGGCATGACAAGAAGATCCTACCTCATGACTTTCAGCCAGGTGATTTAGTTCTACTATTTAATTGTCGTCTTAAGCTTTTTCCGGGCAAACTACGGTCCCGTTGGTGTGGTCCTTTTTAGGTACGAGAGGTATTCCCGCATGGAACAGTAGAACTTTGGAGCGAGACATGTGGCACATTCAAAGCTAATGGACAGCGACTAAAGCTCTACCAAGCCGCTCAACCGATCCAAAGTGGAAACTCCAATTCCTTTTCCGATCCACCTGTCGCACACACATGAGGAATGGAGACGTCGAAGCTTAAAGACGTTAAATAAGTGCTTTCTAGGAGGCAACCCAGCTGTTTGTTTTCTATTTTTCTTAGTTTTTAGTTTAAGACTCGGTTAATTAAAAAAACACAAAAAGTACCACTACAAACGTGACTTCACTTCCCTTACCCTCCATCGGAGGTTCACGTCGAGGATGTCATTCAATTCAAGTCTAGGGGAGCAGCTCACGTTTTTCAGGTGATTTCGTTTCATTTTCTTTCATTTTCTCTTTGATTTTGTAGTTTTAGTTTGTTTTTGCTTTCGTGAGTCAGAGTCGTCCCAGGCACTTATCCGGTGCCATGTTTTGACATGAACCCTGAATCGAGGATACTTAAGAAGTTGGCCTTTTCCGTGAGATTTTGCATGTTTGAGCTAGGTTTTTCCTAAGCGTTAGAGCTTATTAGTTGGCTGAAAAACAATAGGTCGTAATTCTTTGGCAATCCTAGTGTTGCTTGTGGGGGGTTTAGACGAGGTTGCTAGGCTAGTTTATCGTTTATTCTCTTTATCCAGATGGTCATACTTCGTATAGATGATGCTTTACTTATTTTTTATGAGGATTATTAGATCGTATGAAATCGAGCTTATTTTGCAGATTAAGAGCGCGCACTAACACTCCGATGTCGATAGAAATAATGCCTAAAAGCATGATCTAAAATTGATATGAGTGCATCGACCTTGATACTCTTTCAATGGTTCGGGTCTAAGTGGTGGGTTGGCGATCATCTTTCTACGTCCTAAGGGCATGGTACAATAAAAACGCTGCCTACTCCGCTGCACTCTTGAACGAGATGCATGAGTATACCGTCATCGGTAGTCTGGATCTAAGTAGAGGCTGGATCCCTTCAAATCCGACGTCCTAGAAGCCTAGTGTGTATGCATAACGAACAAAAAAATAAAAAAAATAAAAAAAAGAAGACATAAAAACAAAAGAAAAGAAAAAGAAAAGAAAAAAGAGAAAAAAAAGAGAAAGAAAAAATCTCCGAAAAGAAATACGTATCCTCGATTGTTCTAGGTTTAGCATTTGTCTGAAGTCTTGTTTGGTGGAGAGAGTTACGGTGGCTTGTTTAGTTTTCCTTCGATTTACTTTCTCGTGGGTCGCCTTGGTGAACCTAGGATGAAGACTGAAAATTTAATTAGGCCGAATTTTCTCTCGACTTGCTCGTTGATTGTTTAGTTTTCCTTCGATTTACTTTCTCGTGGGTCGCCTTGGTGAACCTAGGATGAAGACTGAAAATTTAATTAGGCCGAATTTTCTCTCGACTTGCTAGTTGATTGGTTAGGTCGCTTTAGCGGTATTTCTAGGAGAAAGGAGAATTCTCGGATTTTGTATACCCTACGTGTTCCACGTTTACGTTTGCTTAGGGACAAGCAAACATTCAAGTCTGGGGGATTTTGATCATCTCGTTTTCATACGTATTTCTTGCACGATTTTAGAGATGGTTACGATATAGATGCGATGTTTACGTATGATTTTGTATCCGCTTTACTCGTTTTCGTGTTTTCATGTTCTTACAGGTTTTAATGCGTATTCGGTTCATTTTGGAGTTAAAGAACATACACGAGACAAAGTACCAACATCAAGGATCATCACGGAACAAACGGAACGAGAATCGGCGAGGAACAAGCTCAGCCCGTGCGGGGTACACCCTTGCCCGCGCGGGGCATTTAGTTCGGCAATTGGTCCAGCAAATTGACACGAGTCGGCCAGCACGCTCGGGGCTCCAGCCCGCACGGGGCACACCTAAGCCCGAGCGGGGCACACCACAGCCCGAGCGGGCACTCCCTAGCCCGTGCAGAGAGACCTTGTTTTCCATCACGATCGTTGCGCTGCACCCGCGTGGGGCACAAACTCAGCCCGCACGGATCGCGTTTGTCACCTGCAACACTAGATAAGTTAATTTGTCTTAAAACAAAAAGGAACTTGTTGGTGACTTATACAAAAAGGAAAACGACTTTAGAGAAGAGGAATAAGAGATATTTTGCTGGAGAAAGTAATGGAAACGTCGTCCAACTTAATCAAGAATGGAAAACTCATGAAAAGGCAAAATCGGTGGCTGCTACAACAAAAGGAAAAGAACTGAACGGCCAAAAGGAAAAAGGAGGAGAAAAGGAAAGAAAAGAAGAAGAAAAAGGAAGAACAGGAGCTAGGGGTCGAGGGGAGTTCAGTTAGAGAGTGAGTTTTGAGTTTTTAATCGAAGAGAGGGAGTAGAGAGAGAATCGAAGAAGAAGGACACTTTTGAGAAGGAGATATCAAGGAGCATTGGAGATCAATTCAAGACTTCGGTTTTGTTTGGTTTTCATGTTCTTTAGACTTTCTACTTCAATTATGTTGTTTGCTTTTGAACGCATGAGCGAGTAGTTTGTTTTGTTCTAGGAGAAGGGATTAGCTCATGGCTATCCCGGAACCACTTTGATTTATCTTTGAATGCAATTTCCCGTTTTCGTTTATCTATTCTTTGTCTGAGAGCTTGAATGACTTGTGTTTACGAAGGCCAAGTAGATGCATGTGTTAGGGGTTAGGAGAAGGACCGAAAGGAGAATTCTAGTCTTAGAAGATCAGGTTTAGAAAGACCGAGGTTAGGCCACGAAAGTAGGGTAGCAGCGGTTGAGGGTAAAATGGATGAATCACATATCTTACGGGTTTAGTTTAAGGTGTTGGCCACGAAAGTAGGGGATAACTTGACTAGATCACGTGTCTATGCCTTGAGAGAGGGTAGATATCATATTAGGATCGTCTGCCTTAGATAACTTGATCGGGATTGCATGATTAGATAGGTTGATTGTTGGTTTCGGTAGTCTTGTGGTTAAACTGGATTCCTAGAACGTTTGTCTCACTGTTTAGAACTTGTTAGTTTATTTGTTTTTAGTATTTCATTCTCAAATCTCATATTTGATCGTTGCAAGTTTGATTCATAGTTTGAGTTTAGGTTGTGTTGCGTAGTCCCTATGGGATCGACACCTAAAGTACTACACATGTGATGTGCACTTGCGGGTAGTTTAGGTTAAATATTTGTTTATCTTTGATACGCATCAATATCTACTATGTCAGGGGCTGCGTTTAGCCATAAAAGCCCATTTTCATCCTCAAAATAAATTGTTTAGCTTTATACAATTGACTTATGTTACATATGTTTCGTCACATCATTTTTCACTTCTATTACTTTTACCTCTTTCATATCCTTTTCATTTTATATTTTTGCCGTTATTATCTGATTGTCAACTAAATTATACATTAGGCTTTGAAATTTGACAACTTTGTGTATAATGCTCCAAATTACACGATTTGATTTTTCATTCTAAGTATTTTTTTTCGATATACACAACATCTTGGGTTGCACTTAGCAGCCCGACCCCATTTTCATCCTTAAAATCAATCATTAATCTCAATACGTAAGACTTTGGGGAGCTATGACATGATCTATTTCAACTTCTTAAGTTACTTATGTTTTGTTGCATCATTATGCTCTTGAATTACTTTTGTCTCGTTAATATCTTCTTGGAAAGTCCTCGTGTTGCACTCTTTTTCACTTTATTCTATGTTCTCGCCGTTATTCTTCGATTGTGTACTAAATTATAAATTAGGCCTTGAAATATGAGTTAGACGATTATTTTATTATTCCAATTATTTTTTCGATATCTATAACGTCGTGTGTTGTGCTTAGCGGCTGGACCCCTTTTTCATACTTAAAATCAACTATTTAGAGTTTATTAAGTTACATATATTTTGTCACATCATTATGATTTGAACTAGTTTTGCCTCTCTCATATCGTCTTGGAATGTCCTCGTGTTGTACCCTTTCTCCCTTATATTTTTGTTTTCACCGTTATTGACCGATTGTGCACTAAATTTTACGCTAAGCTTTGAAATACGATAACTTTGCAAATAAATCTCTAAATTAGACAATTTTTGTTTAATTCCAAGTATTTTTTTTCCATATTTACGACATCGCGAGTTGCGCTTTGCAGCCTGAACCCATTTTAGGAGCTACGAAATTCCTTATTTTACTGTCTTAAGTTAAGTATACTTTGTCATGTCATTATGCACTTGAATTTGTTTTAGTCCTTGTATATCTTTTTGGAAAGTCCTTTGGTTTCATCCTATTTCCCTTTTATTTTATGTTTTAACCGTTATTGGCCAATTATGCACTAAATTAGATATTATTATTTTAAATATGATAACTTTGTGTATAAAGCTCTGAATTAAAAGATTAATTTTTCATTCCAAGTATTTTTTTTTTATATCTATGATGTTGTGGATTGCACTTACGAGGCCGACCCCTTTTTCATCCTCGAAATGAACTAATTAGCTCAATACATTAGACTTTGAGGAATTACGATGTGCACTATTAGTATTTCTAAGTTACGTGTATTTTGTCGCGTCATTATGCATTCAAGTTACTTTTACCTCTTGCGTATCTTGTTGGAAAGCCCTCTTGTTACAGTCTTTTCCCTTATACGTTATGTTTTCAACTTTATTGTAAGATTGTGCACTAAATTATACGCTAAGCTTTGAAATATAATAAAGTTTTATATAGAGATCTAAATTACGCTATTTTCTTTTTTCCAAATATTTTTTTAATACATAAGACATCATGGGTTGCCCTTAATGGCCCGAACGGGGTAACTTCAAAAATATCCTCGTAGGGCTAAAACACTTCAAAAATACCCTTCCCGAAAAAGAAAAAATTTTTAACTTCAAAAATACCCTTATAAATGTTGATATTCCCAAAATACCCCTGCGACCTTACGACCCAATTCGACCCAGCGACCCAGTTTGACCCTGCGATCCTTGTCCCTCTGCAACCCTTGTTCCTCTGCGACCCTTGGACCCCTGCGACCCTTGTCCCTCTTCGACCCTTGTTCCTCTGCGACCCTTGGACCCCTGCGACCCTTGTCCCTCT
>CM071868.1:36490405-36508387 GCA_036759665.1 Gynandropsis gynandra | reverse complement strand
TGATACAAGCTCCGTGACTTAAGCCGCAAGAATGGAATGGGTTGAGTTGGTAGAAGGCCTAAGGGCACTCTCTAGCCAAGACTCGGTGGTAGGGAAGGTGGACGAAGGGGAACAGGCCAAGAGGGGCGCTCGCTCGATCCTTCAAGTGATGGATGGACGGGTGGATCGTAGGACACCATGAAGGTTATGGACGTGACCTTCGATACAGTCTCTCGTTCGTCTTGGACTCCCGGAGCACAAGAGGAACAATGGTTGCGAAAACTCGCAAGAATTGAAAAGAACTTAGAAAATTTTTATTCGACTTCAAGGTTGTCTTCCAACAAAACAAAGGCTCGGTTTTTAAATAATGACCGAGAAAGAACAAGAAAGGAAAAATACAATATGGCCATTGGGCCTTAATTCGGACAAGGCTAAGAAAGGCAACATGGATCTTGGTGGAAAAGGCAAGAGCCGTTGGGTTTGAAATTTGAATTTCAAACGGCTATGTCCGGTTAAGGCAAGTTGGGCGCCGGCCAAGATATGGCAAGTTGTTGCCTTTGTTCATGACACCATTTGGTGGAGTTCCTCGACGATACCAAAAACTGATACAAGCTCCGGATCTTAAGCCGCAAGAATGGAATGGTTTTGAGTTGGTAGAAGGCCTAAGGGCACTCTCTAGCCAAGACTCGGTGTTGGTGAAGGCGGACGAAGGGGAACAGGCCAAAGGGCACTCGCTCGATCCTTCAAGGGATGGATGGACGGGTGGATCGCAGGACACCACGAAGGTTATGGACGTGACCTTCGATATAGTCTCTCGTTCGTCTTGGACTCCCGGAGTACAAGAGGAACTAAGGTGGCGAAAAACTCGCAAGAATTGAAAAGAACTTAGAAAATTTTTATTCGAATTCAAGGTTGTTCCTCAAACAAACAAAGGCTCGGTTTAAATCATGACCGAGAGAGAACAAGAAAGGGAAAATACAATATGGCCGTTGGGCCTTAATTCGGACAAGGCTAAGAAAGGCAACATGGATCTTGGTGGAAAAGGCAAGAGCCGTTGGGTTTGAAATTTGAATTTCAAACGGCTATGTCCGGTTAAGGCAAGTTGGGCGCCGGCCAAGATATGGCAAGTTGTTGCCTTTGTTCATGACACCATTTGGTGGAGTTCCTCGACTTCATTGATGACGAAGAGGGTCTTGGTTTTTGGAAAGTTGCTACTTGTGTCCCCCTCTTCGTTGTTGAACTCCTGATGGTGGTTGAAAAGCACTTGAGCCACGTACGCATTGATTCTTGTACGGAGGCTCTTTGCTCGGGATCTCGTGAGTGGCTTGTCATGGACCACCGGCATGACAATGTAAGATCCATCTTCTCCTAGCTCTCCATCCGCTCACGTGCTTGTCTCGCCTATACTAGGCTCGTCCTCGTCGTGATACATGCTCGGCTCATCCTTGTCGCGCTCCTCTCCTTCTTTAGGGTCGTAGGTCGTTGTAATGCCCTCATCAGGTGTGGACCACATAGTGTGGTTCATGGCGAGGTTATCGATCAGCTCGTATGCCTCCTCGACGCTCAGATCCATAGACGATCCTCTAGTAGCGTTATCCAACGTCGTTCGATGTTCATATGAAATTTCGTTGTAAAAGTTTGGATAACGTATCACTGCTCGAAACCATGGTGTAGACACATCTGTTGAAGATCCTTAAATATGTCCCACACTTCAAACAATGTTTCTCCTTCTCTGCATCTAAACGTCGTGATTTGTCCCCTCATCTGAATCGTCTTGCTCGAAGGAAAGAAGCGTGATAAGAACAATGTGCAGAACTGGTCCCAAGTCGTGATTGAACCAACGGGGAGCGATTGCAGTCATGTTTTCGCTCGTCCCCCAATTGAGAAGGGGAAGAGACACAGTAAGATCGCATCCTCTGAGACTCCGTGTATCTTGAATGTACCAGAAAGTTCTAGGAAGTCTCTGAGATGCTGATAGGGATCCTCGTGATTTTCACCCATGAAATACTTCTGATAAGGCATGTTGATCATCACCGTCTTAATTTCAAACTGTTACCTAGCAACAGCAGGCATCCGTATGGCTGTTTGCACGTTGTTCATATTTGGCACCATGTAATCTCAGAGGCGACGTGGTGGAGGAGCTTGTGGTTCTCGCGGTGCGAGTTGCTGTTGCTGCATATGTCCATGGTCGTTCTGATTATCCATCTTCTCGTTGATCTGACGGCTCTACGAAGAACAAATAAAAACGATTTAGATAGAAAGAACGAAAGAAAAGAAAACAAAAGGAAAAAAACCAAAACAAGAATGACTCTAGGCTCGAATCTAAGACGTGTTGACAATAGTCCCCGGCAACGGCGCCAAAAACTTGATGCGTATCAAAGTTAAAAAAATAACCTAAACTACCCGCAAGTGCACGGCACGTGTGTAGTACTTTAGGTGTCGATCCCATAGGGACTACCCAACAATCAACCTATCTATCATGCAATCCCAGTCAAGTTATCTAAGACAGACGATCCTAATATCATATCTACCCTCTCTCAAGGCATAGACATGTGATCTAGTCAAGTTATCCCCTACTTTCGTGGCTGACACCTTAAGCTAAACCCATAAGTTTTGTGATTCATCCGTTTCACCCTCAACCGCTGCTACCATACTTTCGTGGCCTAACCTCGATTGTTCTAAACCTGATATTCTAGGACTAGAATTCTCCTTTCGGTCCTTCTCCTAATCCCTAACACATGCATCTACTTGGCCTTCGTAAATACAAGTCATTCAAGCTCTCAGACAAAGAATAGATAAACGAAAATGGGAAATTGTATTCAAAGATAAATCAAAGTGGTTTCGGGATAGCCATGGGCTAACCCCTTCTCCTAGAACAAAACAACTACTCGCTCATGCTTCAAAAGTAAACAACATAATCGAAATAGAAAGTCTAAGAAACATAAAAACCAAACGAAATAGAAGCCTTGAATTGATATCCAATGCCCTTTGAATGTCTCCTTCGCAAGAGTCTCCTTCTTCTACGATTCTCTCTCTACTCTATCTCTTCGATAAATTCTGAAAACTCACTCTCATTGGATCCCCTTCGACCCCTAGCTCCTCTTATTCCTTTTCCTTCTTCTTTTCTTTCCTTTTCTCTTGGTATTTTCTTTTGTCCGTTCACTCCTTTTCTTTTTGTCGCAGCAACCACCGTTTTACCTCTTTCGTGTTTTTTCATTCTTGATTAAGTGGGGCAACGTTTCCATTCCTTTCTCCAGCAAAATATCTCTTATTCCTCTTCTCTAATGTCGTTTTCCTTTTTGTATAAGTGCCAAACGAGTTCCTTTTCTTGTTTAGACAAATTTACTTATCTGGTATTTGCAGGTGACGGACGCGATCCGCGCGGGCTGAATGTGTGCCCCGTGCGGACGCAGCGTGCTGTGAACGATGGAAATAAGGCCTCCCCGTGCGGGCTAATGAGTGCCCCGCGCGGGCTAATGCTCATGATGAATCTCGTGCATACCGATGGCTTGCCCGACCCGTGCTCATTCTGTTGGACCAAATGTCGAAAGGCCCCGCGCGGGCTAAGGAGTGCCCCGCGTGGGCTGAGCTTGTCTTGAGAACCCGTGCGTGCTGAGGAGGACCTCCCCTACTCGTGCTGAAGTTGCTGGGGTCAAGCCCCGCGCGGGCGAGGTGAATGCCCCATGTGGGTTGTGTTATTCCTCGCCGATTCTCGTCCCGTTTGTTCCATGATGATCCTCGATGTTAGTACTTTGTCTCGTGTACGTCTTTTAGCTCCAAAATGATCCGAATTTGCATTACAACCTGTAAGGATACGAAAACACGAAAACGAATAAAACGGATACAAAATCATACGTAATCATCGTATCTATATCATAAACATCTCTTAAATCATGCGAGAAATACGTATAAAAACGAGATGATCACACTCTATCGGAAAACCTGTACCAGAAAATATGAAAATCTTTAGGCTCTTTCAAGGTTTAGGCAAAGATTATGAATCATTAACCACTGTCATCTATACCTCAATGCATCCACCTCCATTCCCAACTTACGAGGATGTAGTAAGCCAGCTCATGAGCATGACACTACAGTCTAGATCTCATAAACCACCTAAAATCAACCATCACCAAGCCTTCAATACCCAAACTTAAATACCAGAATCTCTTCCTGATACCAGATCATTCTATCAGCAACCAAGAAACTTCAACCAGAGGGGACCTGGACCATATTACAGAGGCTCAAACCTTAATTACAACACTAGAGGTAGACAACCCTTTTCATCCAGAAGAAGAGGCTACACAGCAAATCTATTCTACTGCCACCCCCAATAGGGTCTCAAATCAAACTCCAAACTCACCTTTACTATGTCAAATTTGTGGTCGTTCTGGACACCATGCATTGAAGTGTTGGCACGGGTTTGACAATTCCTATCAAGACACACATATTCCACAAGCCCTTTACACTCAAATGATCTCATATACCTCTACCTGTAAATGGTATCCGGACTCTGGAGCACCCTCCCACATGACTAATAACATCAACAATATTCAGTCTTCTCAAACTTACACAGGGACAGACAACGTGATGGTAGGTGATGGGTCTTATCTTCCTATAACACATATTGGATCAGGCTCAATAACCTCCACTGTAGGTACATTACCTCTGCATAATATTCTATTGGTACCTTCACTTTGTAAATCCCTCTTATTTGTCTCTCAACTTACTTCTGATTATCTTTGTTATATTGTATTTGATGCTAATAATGTTGTCATTAAGGACATAACAACTCAGGTCATCCTAGCCAAAAGCCACAAAACTAACGGCCTCTACACACTAGATACTTCAGCTGCTCAAACCTTATACTCTATCAGACATAGGGTTACAACTAAAAATAATTGGCACCTCAGACTTGGTCATGCTAGTAAGGAAGTTCTCAATCAGCTACATTCAAGTGGAAAAATTCAGCTTAGCTCTCGGTCTTTAAACTTTTGCAATACATGTCAACTCTCTAAGAACTATAAATTTTCCTTTGCTTTTAGTTTGTTTCATGCTGAAAAACCTTTAGAACTGTTACATTGTGACTTGTGAGGACCTGATCCTATAATGTCTATTCAAGGTTTTCGCTATTATGTGATCTTTATTGATAATTACTCTCGTTTTACTTGGAGTTTTGCATTAAAAACGAAAAGTGAATTCTGTAGCACCTTTATAGCATTTCAGAAATCAGTTGAACTGCAACTAAACACCTGGATCAAAGCCTTCCATTGCGATGGAGGAGGAGAGTTCAACAACAAAGCATTCATCAATCATTTGACTGGAAAAGGTATTTCATTACGAATGTCTTGTCCATATACTCCAGAACAGAATGGAGTATCAGAACGGAAGCATCGACACATTGTAGAATTAGCCCTGTTCATGATGCTCCATGGTACTTCTTTCCTATTGGGTTGAAGCGTTCTTTACTGCAACTTACTTGATAAATCTGCTTCCATCCACTGCTATACAAGGTAAAATTCCATACTCTCAACTACTTAGCTCAGAACCCAACTACAACTCTTTAAGAATCTTTCGTTGTTCTTGCTTCCCTTACTTACGACCATATGCCTCTAATAAATTTGATCAAAGATCATTACACTGTGTTTTTCTTGGTTACAACAATATATATAAAGGATACTGTTATCTCTATCCACCAACAGGTAAGGTGTACATTGTTAGACATGCTACTTTCAATGAAAACTCTTTCCTTTTTTCAGCTAAATACAGCTCCTTTACACCACAATATCCTTTTAAACTAACTTAAGCATGGCAAAAAGGAAACCAGGTATCTAGTTCTCACCCTCCTCCAGCACAACCAACACAACAACCAATACATCATACACCAATTACAGTTATAGAACCAGTTCCCAACCCAATAGCAGTCAATCCCTCCTATATTACCAGTCAACATACCTCTGAAACATCTACCCCTGACCCGTCTCCCTCACCATCCACACAAACACATCAAAACAATCATCCCATGATCACAAGATCCAAAGTAGAAACAATATGACATAATCCCAAATATGCACTAGTTGCAACCTCCAAAGTACCATTCACCCCCAAAACTATAAAAAATGCTCTATCCCATCCAAATTGGTATGTATCTATGTGTGCAGACATCCAAGCCCTACAAACCAATGAAACATGGGACCTAGTCCCTCTACAACCTCATATGAATGTCGTAGGATGTAAATGGATCTTTAGAATCAAACTTAAACCTGATGGAATCTTGGATAAATCGAAGTCTAATTAGTTGGAAAAGGCTTTCACCAAACAGAAGGGGTAAACTTTCTTGACACCTTTATTCCCGTGGTCAGAACATCCACAATCCGTCTAGTCTTAAGCATAGCAATCACCCAATAATGGTCCATTCGTCAGTTAGATGTCAATAATGCATTTCTCCATGGTGCATTAAAAGAAACCATTTACATGGAGCAACCACCAGAGTTTATTGATAAAAATTTTCCTAACGATGTCTGCAGGTTGAAGAAATCACTTTATGGTGTTAAACAAGCTCTTAGAGCTTGGTTTAATACCTTTAGCTCCTTTCTTATTAACTTTGGGTTTCAATGCAGTGCTACAGACCCTTCTCTCTTCGTTTACAGAAAAGACACTACTATTCCCATCCTTCTCCTCTATCTGGATGATATCCTTCTTACTGGTAACACCGACTCAATGCTCAAACATTTAATCAGTCAGCTCCACTCTCATTTCTCTATGAAAGACTTAGGTCCTCTTCATCACTTCCTAGGCATACAGGTTCAGTCTCACCCTGCAGGTTTGTTCCTCCATCAGCATCAACGTGCATTAGAAATTTTGGCCAAAGCTGACATGTTGCTTTGTAAACCACTTCCATCACCTCTTCCCTCTAAACTACATGAGCATGCTAATGATCTTGTTGCATTCTTTGATCCATTTCATTTTAGAAGCATTGTAGGTGCCTTACAATACTTAACACTTACAAGACCGGACCTTAGTTTTGTTGTAAACTTTATTAGCCAAAAAATGCATGCTCCGACCATAGGAGACTTCAAAATTTTAAAACATATTCTCAGATATCTCAAAGGGACAGTAATTCTTGGCATGTACATTCACAAATGTAGTTATTCCAATCTTTATGCATATAGCGACAGTGACTGGGCTGGTTGCCCGTCTGCACGTCGATCTACCACTGGGTTCTACATATTTTTAGGGAGTAATCTCATTTCATGGTCTACAAAACGACACCCAACTATTGCACGATCATCCAGCGAAGCTGAATACAAGGCAATGGCCTCTTTGGCTGCTGAAATCACATGGATTTCCTTTATCCTTCGTGATATTGGTATCTCACTCCCTCAACCTATTGTTTTACATTGTGACAACTTGTCTGCAGTACACTTAACCGCAAATCCAACTTTTCATAAAAGGTCCAAATATATTGAACTTGATTATCACTTTATTCGTGAAAAGTGGCATTAGGTTCTATTATTACACAGCATATCTCATTTACTATGCAAATTACTGACATTGTTACCAAGTCATTAAACAAATTACATTTTTCTACAAAACCAACCAAACTCGGCCTCGGGGTACCCGCTAGCACGAGTTTGAGGGGATGTACAACCTACAACTCAAGAAGCTACGGATGAAGCCAATACAAGCGTGTTGAACAACACCGAACGCAGGAGTGCATCATCATCCAATCGAACAGTACCCGACTCCAGACTCTGCTCCACTGATGCCAAAATAGAGCCTCAAATCCATCATCTGAATCCAAGCAAACGGCCCATGCCAAGACCCCAAAAGTTCAAACGTCTCAGCCCACAAGACTCCTCTATGCCAGCTCATCCAACGACAAAGCACCTGCCAGAACACCTGCAAGAGCATCTCCCAATAACGATTCTAAGAATTTTGGAATAATTCTGTAAAATCGTTACTATATTTTGCAGAGTATCTGACACCAAAATTCTCTTTTGTCTCCCCTTATTCTTTACTAACCGATATATCACTATATATGTAATCAATGAACCTTTGTACAAGAGTAAGCAATGAAATTATTTTTGTAGTATTTCATTTTCGTGTTTCTTTCATATATAATGTATTTTTTCCCTACGTAACATAGGGTTCGAACCCAAACAAATTAAATGATATTAGATTAAATGACCACTATCTAAATTTTTTTTATTACATTTTAACATAGTGGGATATCAAATATAATTACAAGGAAAGTGGCCAACGTGACAACGTGTCTGAACTTTAATGAGCCAACGTTTATTCCAAAAAATCTCACCAACTTTAGAGAGACATAACCTAGGACTCTCATTATCAAGATTTTCATTCGGTTTGGATTGTTCATATTTTAAGAAAATAGAATGGAATAGAATTTAAAATCTTTTCGTTCTGATATATTTAGGTTAGAATTAAGTTAAATCGAATTTTAATTATTAAAATAAAAATAAAATCGAATTTTTATTCTTAAAATAAAAAATAAAATAGATTTCAATTTTGATTTAGATAATTAAGGTTTTTATTCTTATTATTAGGTTTGTCCAATTTTTTATTAAATTTAAAAATAAATCATAAAAAATAAAAGAAAAAAAAATACTAATACAAAACTTAAACATTACTTTTAATTAATTTATATTTTTTTATTCGAATTTTGGATGTTTCAAAAATATAATAGAAAATAGAATTGAAATGGATCTAAGTATTTTTTTTAGGTCTGAATCGATGGGATTCAGTTAATTCAAATTTGGAAAAATCGAAATCAAAATAAATCCAAATTCAATTAGGATCATATAATTAGGTTTTTATTCATATTATTGGGTTTGTTCAAATTGTTCGTAATTTTACTGAAAAATAGAAATAAGCTACAACATAAAGTTCAATACAAAATTTAGGTATTATTTTTAATTAAGGTTGTATTTGTTTTTTTATTAGGGTTTTTTTCGGATATTTCAAAATTTCAAACTATCCAAAATAATTTTGATATGAAAAGGATATTAAATATGGATGGAGTTATCTGAATCTAAAAACAGAAAATACCAATGCCTAGATTCCAACTTGCAAGTTCCAACACCTTGTTGTTGTGTTGTGTTGTGCACGTGAAATATATACAGAGCCCCGTAAAGGTGTTTTGGCTTCACACAATTAAACTAATCTCTCGAATTAATCCAATTTCACAACTCCATGAGATTGATTAAGGATTATGAAAGTATAAAACAATTCCATGGATGGATCTTACTGTTTCTGTTGGAAGAAAGTATGTATTATCAATTCATACATTTTCCCCCTTTTCTTTGTCGTGTCTTTCAACACTGTTCAGGCGCATCTATATATCCCTCCCTACTCACTCAGAGATATTCCTTATATATATGTATATATATATGTATTATGATTCCGACCAAATCATTCGTTCATCAGTTCTGCCTGTTGGCAATGTAGTTGGCCAAAGCCATGAGAGGCGCCACTTTGTCAGAATCAAACCCTTGAAGCTGTTCTTGAGCGTCTTTCTTCAATTTCTCTGCGAATTCCCTCGATTTCTCCAGACCAATCAGCTTTGGGTACGTCAGCTTGTCGGCGCTCAGATCTTTTCCCGCCGTTTTACCAAGTTCCTGCGACGACTTTGTCACGTCGAGGATATCGTCGACAACCTGGAACAGAAGCCCAATGCATCTGGCGAACTGTCTAAGCATCTCGATCTCTTCGTCAGATCCTCCGCCCATTATCGCCCCAAGAACCACCGATGCCTCCAGCAAAGCTGCAGTCTTGTGGATATGGATGAACTCCAGATGCTCCAATCCTACCTCCTCTTGTTTCAACCCTTCGCTGCTTATGTCCACCACTTGACCCGCCACCAGCCCTTCCGTCCCAATCGACTTCGCCAGCTCCCCCACGGCTCGGACGACCCTCGCCGGTGGAACCCCTTCCGTCGCGCTCGCCACGTGCTCGAATGCGAAGGCTAAGAGGGCGTCTCCGGCCAAAACGGCAACGTCCTCACCGAAGACCTTGTGGTTGGTGGGCTTGCCGCGACGGAGGTCGTCGTTGTCCATGCAGGGGAGGTCATCGTGGATGAGGGACATGGTGTGGATCATCTCGACGGCACACGCGGCGGGCATGGCGGTGGATGCCTCACCGCCGACAAGCTCTGCAGCGGCGAGACACAGCACCGGCCTCACCCTCTTGCCGCCGGCGAGGAGAGAGTAACGCATCGCCTCGTGGATCTTGATGGGTTCGCGGAGGGGGACGGCGAGGTCGAGAGCCCTATTAACCGAATCAGCCTTATCGATCATGTAGGACTTGAAATCGAAAGGAGATTTGCGGTTGTGTTCTTCCTCCTGGAGAGCACTGTCTTCTCTGGTGACGACGGAGGAGAAGATGGAGCGTTTAGGGCGGAAGACGACGGAAAGGCTATTGAAGGAGGATCCATAACCAGGTATGGATCTGGGTCTTCTTCTCGCGTGGCTAAGAATAGAGGAGGAGCACGGGTGAGCCCAAGAACTCAGATTCACAGAGGCCATGCCGATCCTGTTCCTGATTTTTATTTTATTTTATTTTTGCCTTAAAGGAGTCAAATTTATCTGAATTTAAAGAAAAAGGATGAAAATTTCTGAATCTGAAGAAAGGAATATAAAAGAGGAGAATGGAGTCAAAGCGAAGGAGAGTGGCTATGGAGCAAATAGATAGGGTTCTTGGACGGAAATGGGCCGAGTGGTGGAGACGATGGTGTTGTAAGGAAAAATAATACACCATTTTTATATGTCTATAAATTTATATACAACTATTCTTTTAAAAAAATTCATACGAAATATTTTAAACCGGTGTTTTTATTTGTCCGTCAATATTGGTTTTAGGTTCAATTATCACCAAAACAGTATCGGCATCTTTATATTTCTTTCACAATTTATGATATAGGTTGCTTCCCCTGATGTGTAAGGTAATGTTTGGGAATATAGTTTTTATATTTTTATTCATGTATAATTTTGATCGTTGTTTCGTTAAAATGATTACTACAATAATTCGGTAAAAGATTAATCAATTTAAATACATATACTAAATATGTATTGAATGGAATGGTAGGTGTCTTAGTACTAATATTTATAAATATTATTGTATTTGTTGCTCATTTAGTTTATCATGTTTATAAAATTTATTGGATATATTAATTTGTAAATAAGTTAAATTCATTTTTATTGCATTAGTTCAGTTGTTTTAATACGATCAATTTTAATAGATAAAATAAAAAAGTTACGATTTGATTTAGATATTGATATTAATTTTAAAATTAATAAAAATCATAAAATTAAAGAATAATTATCTATTTATTTGGATTAAATTTATTATTACATCCACAATATTTTAATATTTTTTTTATAATTTGTGAAGGATAATTATTTCTCACTGATAATTAGAATAACATTCTATATATTATACGTATATTTTATATAAATATTTAATTGTATTCATCTTTCTAATTTAATTTTCAAATAACTTTTTTTAATTTTTAATTTTTAATCTAAATGTAATTATATTATTTATGTTTTAGTTATATAATTTAATATTAACAATTAAAAAATTTATTTTTTAGTTATTAACGTGTCAAAATTTAAAATTGTTTATTTATATAATTTAAAATATTTGATGATATTATATCAATATTATTTAATATATAATAAACAATTAATATATATATATTGTATTTTAGTATTTTTTAAATATTTAAATATATGCGTTTCTTTACATATTTATTTATATATGAATTTTGGTTATAAATATTACTATATTTGTTATTCGTTTAGTTTAACAAGTTTTTTAAAATTTATTGAATATGTTAATTTGTAAAAGAATTAAATTTATTTGTATTTCAATAATTCAGTTGTTTTAATATATCAATATTAATAGATAAAATAAAAAAAATTGATTTAGATTTAGATAATTATATTAATTTTAAATAATAGTTATATTAAAAAATTAATTATTTATTTGGATTAGATACTTTTATAATTTGTAAAGGATAATTATTTTTCATTAAAAATTAGAATAATATTTTATATATTATATAAATATTTAATTATACTCATCTTTTTAATTTAATTGTTAAATATTTTTATTAAAAATATAATTTTAATCAAAATATAATTATATTATTTATGTTTTTAATTATTTAATTGAATATTAACAATTTTAAAAATATTTATTAGTTATTAATTTGTTTTATTTTCTAAAATTTATAATAGTGACACGTTATCAGATAACGTGTCATAATTTTAAAATTTTTACTTATATAATTTAAAATATTTGATAATATTATAAATATTATTTAATATATAATAAATAAATAGTATTTATATATATTGTATTTTAGTATTTTTTAAAATATTTAAATACCTGAATTTTCCTATATTTTTATTTATATATGAATTTTAGTTAGATAATAATTTTAGAATAATAGATATATTATTTATTTATAAAGTGTATGAGATTTGATAATAATTTTAAAATTACTAATATATTATATTTTTTTAATAAAATTTATGAGATTGGACTTTTGTTAATATTATTTTAGGAGTGTATGATTATAATGTTTCATATGTTTAATAAAGTGCATGATATATTTGTTGTTTTAAAGAAAATTAATCTTCAAAATTTAAGTTTAAAAAATATATAGTTTATAATTTTATTTTTAATTTCAAAAATAATTATTACAATTTTAGGATTAATATTTCAAAAAATTTTCCATTTGTTTTATTTTTTATTATTTTTTAACATTAGTAGATATATATGTACATATATTTTATTAAACAAAAATATTATGATATTATTTTTTATAAAATAAATAAAAGTAAATAAATTTTTTCATAAGCAACTAATTTTGTAAAGTATATACACAAAACTGAAAAATTTTATTATCAAAATTTTAAAAATGTAATGGAATTAAAATTATTTTTTGTTTGATAATATATAATTTTTAGAATGAAAACAAATTAATTTTAGTCATTAGTTTTGCTCAATTTTTTTTTTGGATTTTGAGGTGATTTTGATTAGAAAACATAAAATAAAAATACAATACAAATATATATTATTTTAATTAATTTTATTTATAGACATTAAAATAATTATTTTAATTCAATTATAATTAGATTAATTATGTTTTTAATTGTATACATATTTAACAAAGTAAATATTTTAGGATAAAGTTTTTGTTTTATTTATATATAATAATTTTGTTTAATTTTAAAAATACTTTTAAAATTTTAAAATTATTAATTTTTAATTTTTTGTGTTATTTTTGTTTTAATTTGTCCCAAAATATTAGTGGATATATTATACATTTTTTAAAATAAAAATATTATATTCATATAAAAATCGTAAAACAGAAAATAAAATAAAAATATATTTTTAATTAAGTTTTGTTAACTCATTAAAATTAATTTTTAATATGTTTTAAATTATATAATTCAATAATAATATTAAAAATAAACACTATGTGTTTATTATTTATTATTATTTATATTTTAAAATTTATAAAATAGACATGTTAGATATTAGAATTTCTATTATATAATTTTAAAAAATATTATATTTTACAAAATTATTTAATATATATATAATTTATATTTTTATACATAAACATATTTTACATTTTAAAATTTAATTCCATTATAAATATTTAAATTTCTAAAATTCTCTATACATTAATTTTATTAAATGAAATAGTGAGATTATAGAAATTTTATTTTTTATATAATTTGTGAGATTAGATTTTTATTAATAATATTTTGTGATATATATTATTATATTTTATATATGTCTAACAAAATAAATACTTAAAATATGTTTATTGTTATAAAGAAAATCAATATTGTTAAAGAAATTACATGTTTAATAATTTATTTTTAATTTAATAAACAATTATTAAAAACTTTGAAATCAATATTTTTTAAAATTTTGGTGTAGCTATATTTTATTTGTAAAATATTAGTAGATATTATATATTATTGAGATAAATTCACTTTTATTAAATTAAAATATTATGTTGTTATTTTTCATACAAAACAAACGAAATAAAATCACATTTATTATACACAAAATTATATTCTCAAATCTATTAATAAAAAATTTAAAAGTATCAATTTTGTCTTCAAATAATAATCTATACTTAAAACTTTTTTAAATTTTAAAATTTTAAAACCAAGATTTTATTTGCATAAACTTACATAATAAACTTTTTCTAAATTATATAATAATTAATTTAAAAGATAACTTCCTACAATTCAATATTTAATACTTTTCCTTTGTCACACTGTACCAATGTTTTTATGATTATTAAAATAAAATAAAAAACTCGAAATCAAATTATTATAACAAAATGCAAATATATATGTATATATGCTATGAAAATAATAAACCACCATTTTCGGAAATTGATAATATATGTGATACCAATCAAGTATGTGTCTCTATCTCAAAATAAATTACATATATATATATATATAACTTATTAACTACATTAGAAAAATAAATAAACAAACAAATTATATTATTGTATACTAACAACAAATTCATACAATATATTATTGTCTAGGTTGCTATGAGCAATGGGCAAGAAATGTAAAATCCAAAATTTAATTTGAATAATTTGAAAAATTAAAATTTTTTACACGTTTGAATTTTGAAAATCACGAAAAAACAAAGAGTTCTTTTAAAATTTTTAAAAATAAAAAAACTAAAACCGTGAAATATAAATAAAAATAAATAAAAAATAAAAATAAAATATAAATAAAAAAACGAAAAATAAAAATAAAAATAAAAAACCGTGAGTTTATGTTAAAGTTTTAAAAAATAAAAAATGGATATATATATATATGTGAAATATAATTTTAAGTTATAAATAATGTTATTTTTGTGAAAATAGGTTAAGATTCTAGTAATTAATATATAATAGGTAACCACAAATAGACTTGTTTTATTTTATTGAATATTGAAGATATATATGAATTTTGGGGATTTATTGAACTATATTTTTATAGATAAATTTTATTAAAATGAATATTTAAAGATAATGAATATAGTTTTGGATTAGAAGAAAAAATAAAAACAAAATGAAAAATAATATTGTTGATAAATGAATGTTGTAAAATTTAATAATAAAGTATTATTTAGGAAAAACCGTATATTCTCCCTCCATTTTACTGCTTTAGTTCTATTTCCCCCTCCATTTTGGCCCTCATCTTATTTCCCCCTTAGTTTTTAACACTCATCTTATTCCCCCCGAATTATCCATTTTCAGCCTAAACTCCCCTCCGTTAATTCAAAGTTAAAAAAACCGTTAAATATTATTAAAATCCAAAAAAAATAAATTTTAAATCCTAAAAAAATAGTGTTTAACACAAAAATCATAACCATAACAATTTAAAACACTTGGTTGATTTATAAAGTATATTAAATTTGTTTATAAAATTTTAAATTGCATATAATTAAATTATATCAATTATTTAAACATAATTATATAACATCTAAACATAAATACATTGTATCAAGTATTTAAACAGTAATGTGCATACAATTAAATTGTATCAATTATTGAAACATAAATATATAACATCCAAACATAAATATATAACAAGAATTTTAAAAGATAATTCAATACATAAAATTTCAAAAGATAATTCAACGTATAAAATGAAACATTAATATAAATTGCAAAACGTAGTTCAATACATAGATTTAAGGATTTCTAACTCTTAACCTTCTTGGATTTTGTCAATATTTCTCTTTGCCGCCAACCTTGCAAAAAAATATCATAATTAGTTTGTCTTAATTACAAATACAAAATAAAAATACAAATAAAATATAATTTTCATAATTGATTACCTAAATATCTTGAGATTCGGAAAATGGAATAATCTGAGATTCGGGGTGAGAGCATGCGTTATCTTCATTAGACTTTTTGCATGATCTAATATTATGACCATATGCACCACATCGACCACAACGATGTTTGATTCCAATGCTAGTAATCTTGGTTCTTTTCTTTGGAGACTCGTTTGAATCCTTTTTTCTGTGATATTTTTTCGGTCTTCCCGGCATCTTCTTAACCGTTGGAGGAATGATTAAATTTTTACCCGATTTCTTCCAAAATTTGGCACCGCAAAGAGGAGAAATGTTTCTCTTATAGGTCTCTATCCATGTAGACGACAAATAGTAGTCACTAATGTAGCATTCAAAGAGGAGAAATCTCCAACATTTCAACCATTGGCCTAGTTCTAGCAACGATAATACTATTATTAAATGATTCAGTCATATTGTTGTGCAAATCACTGCAACAACAATCACGTCTAAAGAATGCCCGACATCAATGTTGTGGACTAATCTTCATCAAATCATCAAAGGCCGATTTATCAAACTTCTTAAACTTCTCACAATTAGCATAAAAATCCGCCTTATTATAACTTGAAGCTATATTCCACACAAAATGTTTCATACCTTTGGCCTTATGGTTCTTTTTGAGATTGGAGATTATATGCCTTAAACACATTCGATGTTCTACATTTGGCAAAATTTGTTCCACCACATTCAACAATCCCTGAAAATGTATTAAAAGAAACAATTTAATAAAGTATTCATTCGATTTCGAAAAATAAAACAAATTTAAAAAATAAATAAATTAACTTACTTTTTGTCTATCGGATATGATCGTTAATCCTTCACCTGAACCAAGACACAAGTCATCCTTAAGTTTTGTAATGAACCAATACCAATTATCCGTATTTTCAACTTGTACAACCGCCCAAGCAATAGGATAAATTTGGTTATTCCCATCCCGTCCAACGGCACACAAAATCTGACCTTTAATAGAACTTTTGAGGAAACATCCATCTAAACCAATAATAGGCCTACAAGATTGTCTCCATGAGCATCGCAAAGCTTCAAAGCACACATAAAATCGCTCAAATATGTCATTACCGTCACTACCTCGGATGGTTTGTATTTCTACTGAAGAACCAGGATTTGAACTTAAAATTTCAAGTTCGTAATCCCTAAGCCTACCAAACTGTGCATCCTTTTCAACTTGAATAAGCTCCAATGCTTGTTTCTTCGCTTTTTGGCATTGGTTTAGAGATGCAATCAGTTTATATTTCTCCTTTATAATCTGTTGCATCTTTGATGGCTTCATATTCGGATCCACTCTTAAATCATCTTGGAACTTCTTCGCTATTAAAGGTATTTTCAGTAACTTGCACTCTCCTTTCGGCTCACAAGTATGTTCCATAATGTATGATTTTATTGTCCAAATATCGCGTTCCATAGAACAATAAACCCGCCATTTACAATCTACCTCAAAGCATATAGCACTAACAGCATCATTATCCCATCGATTGAATCCTACGTTCTTCCCCGCATTTAACACCATTTCAATCACAACATCCTTGAATTCCTCAGCTGAATTAAAATATTGACCTAAAAATAATTCCTTGTATTTGATCAAAATCCCTTTCCTACATCTACTACTCTCTCCTATTGCAACTTCATTATCTTCCAATGCAACTTCCTCATCATTATCATCCGAATTATTCTCATCCGAATCAACTCTCGGTTCTTCATCACTATCCAAATAAATTTCATCATTAAAAATACCTAATTCAATCCGAGATTCACAAATGTCGACATATTCGGAATCAACATCGCCATTGTCTCTGAAATTTTTTTTAACAAATCACAATTTCAATCCAAAGCAACACATAATATACTAATATGATTCCATATTTGCAAACCAAAACACGAGAATATTACCTCGATGGAGAATTCATTGTGTGTATGTCACTGTGATTATGGCAGATGGCGACGGACAGCAGCGACGGACAGCGATGGCCGGCGACGGACAACAACGACGGCCGGCGACGGACAGCGGCGACGGACAACAGGACGGACGAGGACTGAGCAGCGGCGACGGACAGAGGGCTGAGCGATGGCGGCAAC
>CM071868.1:36470103-36490330 GCA_036759665.1 Gynandropsis gynandra | reverse complement strand
GGGAGACGGACGAGCGGGCGGCGACGAGCGACGGGCGGCGACGACGAGCGACGGCGGCGATGGTCGACAGTAGGGGTTTTTTTTTCTGTTTTTACTGAGGTTTTTTTCGTTTACTGGGGTAATAAAATATTAGGGTTTTTTTATTTTAATTTCGGTTTACTGAACCGATTGGTTTGGTTAAACCGGTTGATTTGGTCAATTTATCAGATTTGATTTTTAGGGTTTTTTCAATTTAACGTTTTTTTTAACAGTGGTTTGACGGAGGGGGTTTTAGGCTAAAAATAGATAATTCGGAGGGGGGGAATAGGATGAGTGTTAAAAACTAAAGGGAATAAGATGAGGGTCAAAATGATTGGGGAAATAGAACTAAAGCAGTAAAATGGAGGGGGAATAGGCGGTTTTCCCTATTATTTATAATCAAAATTTTGATATTCTAATATTAATATTTTCTTTATTTGTAAACAATGTTTATAAATAAATATTTTCTGTTTATTTAAAAATTATTGCTTTTATTAATTGTGTTATTTAATAACTATTTATATAAAAATGGAATATATATGTTTATGACATTATTACCGACGGGCATGTGACGTTTGATTTAGTTTGTATTAATTACTTGCATAGATTTCCTTTTTTACGAAAATAATTTGGGAGATTCAGTATAGATTTCCTTTTTTACGAAAACAATTTGGGAGATTCAGTTTCTGAAACACTTATTATTAGTACGCAATATTCGTTTCTTATGAAAATAATTTTCATAGTTTGTATTAATTACTTTCCTTTTTTATGAAAGTAATTTGACAGAAATTGTACTTTTTTTTGTTATTAATTACTTGCAGTGTGACGGTAGTAACGATTTAGGCATGGCTTGTGTGTCTATCCCATAGTACGAAGAAATTTGGGCCTAACAATGTACATATGGGCTTCAAATAAATGGGTCTTAATGGGCTTCAATCGAGTATGAGAACAAAAGATCTGAATTAGCGTAGACGAAAAGCTAACACATGCTATAATGCCATTAACGTTTCCTTTCGTGTGTTCGTGGTTGAGCTTACGAAGAGAGAGAGAGGAATCAGAACAAGGAATCCCGATTTGAAAGAAATCTATTTGTGAGTTCTTTGATCTCTTCTTTGGTGTCGTCGTTTCGTCTCCTACCTGGTCTCTTCCTCCTGATTGATTATCCTGTTCTGCAGCTGTGATTTTTCAACTCTGTTGTTAAATTAGGCGTTGGGGTTTTTGGTGGGTTGATGTGGGGATCTTTCGAATTTGGGTTTTCTATGTTGGGCTTTGTTTGTTTCGATCTGTGTGTGGAAATTTTCGTGGTATTAAGTTCACACATCTATAATTGAAGCTCATGATTTGATACATCGTGGGAAATGGTGCGAGTAAAACTTGGATTCTGTTTCCGTGATGCTTGTGAGGTCTACTCTCTGTATGATTTTGTGGTAAATCTGTGCTTTTGGGTTGGGAAGATGAATGTGTAGCTGGTTCTTCTACTAGGGTAATGGGGTCTAGAGAGAGATGTACGTATAACCAATTAACTTATCTCCCGTTTGAATTGTAGTTGTTCAAGCCATGATTGGATTATTCAAAGTAAAGGAGAAGCAAAGAGAGCAAGCTCAGAATGCCAACCGAGGAGGAGCTCCAGTCAAGAAGCAATCTGCGGGTGAACTGCGTCTTCATAAAGGTTCCTTGTTTACGAGTTTTTGCTCTGTCTCGAGCATCTTATGTTATCGGTCGATTCATATAGCAGTGTTAGTTAGTCCATTCGGGTTAAGTATTGAAAGTCTTGATTGCTATAGTTTATATTCAAGAGTTTTGCACATCTATAACATAATACTACAATGGCGGCTCAAGATCAGGCTCATGAAAATCTTGTATCTCTAGTCCCGGGTTAAAGGGGCATAATATTGAAATCTCATGTGTTTCTTCCTTTATCTGTAGACATTTCGGAGTTGAACCTACCAAATTCTTGTTCCATATCTTTTCCAAATGGCAAGGATGATTTGATGCACTTTGAGGTCTCCATTAAGCCTGATGAAGGATATTACCAGTAAGGATAACTTTCCTCTCGTAGTTTCTAATCTGCCCGGGAACTTACTTTATTAATTTTCAATTGTCAGAAATGGTACATTCGTTTTCTCGTTCCAAGTCTCTCATGTATATCCACATGAAGCTCCAAAAGTGAAATGCAAGACCAAGGTGGTTTATTCACGAAATCTCCTTGTTAAGCATTCAGCATTTTCCATCCCGAATCCTAAATCTTTCTTTTTTCATTTGTTTGTTGATTCATTTCTGTTGTAGGTCTACCATCCGAATATCGACTTGGAAGGAAATGTTTGCCTGAACATCTTGCGAGAAGACTGGAAACCGGTTCTCAACATAAACACTGTTATCTATGGGCTATACCATCTTTTTACGGTAAGTATTCATGACACCAAACTGAAATATGTCATGCCCAACTGATGATACATTTTGTATTTCTCGGTTAGTTAACGAGTCCCTTTTTTCTCAGGAACCAAATTCTGAGGATCCTCTGAATCACGACGCAGCAGCAGTTTTAAGGGATAACCCCAAGTTATTCGAGTCGAATGTGAGGAGGGCAATGGTGGGTGGGTATGTGGGTCAGACCTTTTTTCCTCGTTGTATTTAGTAGCTCTTGCTCGGCTTCAAGCAGGAGGAGACTCGTGCACCATTGTTTGCCTGTAAAATTGCTCTCAATTACATTATGCAAAACCCTTTCCCCTGTTCCTGACCAAGTGGTGTTAGGGTCGTGAAGGAGAATGAAGAAATCAGCTCGAATCGTGGATGTAACCTTTTTTCATTGTCTCATTTGTGGGTTTAGACAGTTGTTGTGGCTACAGTATTGTCAAATTAGATATGATACAATGCATTGTTGCCTGTGTTGTATTAGATTACGAGTCTATGAGATTCCATCTTTACATTCCAAAATCTTCATTATTGCATAAAGAATCAGCTGAGCAAAATCTCAAATCATTTCAGTTTCTTTAGAACTAGCAACTCTAGCATTTTCTCGATCCTTCTCGAAAACAAGGTGCAATGGCGTGTAACAGAGGCAGCAGAGCCCAAACGGGACAGCCATCATTGACAAAAGCCCCTTTGACAACGCCTCAGCCTCACGGACAGATCCCTTCAGAGGGTCGATACCCTTTGAGTCATACCCAAACATCTTCTCGGACAAAACCCCCACCAACGGTGCTGCAAAGGATGAGAATGACCCTTCAATTGCTCGGTCGAATGCATATATCATCGTACGGTGCCTGGGTGGGACAACCTCAGCGAACATGGGGGCGTTCACGGCTGAGCCACACCAGGTGATGGTGAGACCCATCAGAAAGAGAGTGACAGAGAATATGAAGTAGCTGTTTGTGGTCTGTGGGATTGCTTTCAGGAGGATAATGGAAAATGGAATCCCCATGAAAGCACTGAACTGCGCACACATTACACGGCCTGAGTTGGGATACAAACGCGTCATTTTATCAGCTATGATTCCTCCAAGCATCACCCCTATTGCACCTCCTGTTGCAAATACGCTGAGCAGAGCTGCTGTCTTGTTGTGATCAAACCCTGAAACAATCAGGAGCATGTTATCTTCAAGATATTAAGGAGCTTCGAGTTTCATAAAGACTGATGCATATTATAATAACCAATTCTGTTATGTTGTGTAATTACACATGACTACCACATACATTGTAGATTTATATATATAGCATTAGATAATTCTAAATTTTTAAGTTAACTTTTGGAATTAATTAGATCTAAAATCATATTTAACATTGTATCAGATTATGGTTTGTATTGATATGAATATATCGATGCTGGGTCACCAATCAATTATGATGTTCACACTCTAGCACCAAAACTAGGCGCGAGGAAGAGTATTTCGTCTAACGGGACATGAATTATAGACAGTATTGCACAATCATCTAAACTCGTTTTTGAGATTAGTTAGAGCCAAATTCATATTTGTAAATTCAAATATATTTAGGTTAGGGGGAGACGATAAATAAGCTAAACCATGAAGAATACCATTGCAAGGGTTTGGAAGAAATTCTTACCGATGAGTTCAAACCACATTGTGAAGAACACCATTGCGGTCCATGGTAGTGAACCCACGATTCCCTGCAAAACAATGATTTGAAACGTCCGTACTTTTACGACAGCTTTTGTTGCCGCCCATGAGTCATTCCAGACAGAGGTTGAAGTCCCAGCGGTTCTGTCTCTTTTCTCCATTAGTTTCTCACTACAGTTCAAGACAATGCAATAGCTCGGTCAATCAAAACAACCAGCATAGACAGAAATATTTCCGAGAAACCAGAATGGGGGAATATGCATTTACCGTTCAGTTTCATGGATGATGAGTCTGGTCGTTTTCTTCCTCGGGTCAATGACAAAGACAAAGACGAGGAATCCAATCACAGCGCTCAGCGTGGCCATCATTATGAAGGCACAACGCCAGCCTGCCATGCCCCAGAATTCTTGACCAGCCATGACAGTGGCCACAACACCTCCTCCTATACCTCCAATAGTACCAATGAGATTCAGAAACCCGAAACCAGCTCCCCTCACTCCGTCCTTATAACTATCTGCAATAAAAGATTGAAGCGCCGGTATTACTATAGCCAGTCCAAACCCGTTGACTGCCCTCCACAGAGCAACCTGGAAAATAAAGCGAAAATCGATCCATATGCCGTAAGCTTTGACTTAAAACGACGGCAAGGGTTTCGATCCTTGTATTCAAGATACGTAGAGAAAGCAACCTGTGCGAAATACCGGCTTGTGCCTACTGCCGCAGTGGATAAGGCCCAACAGAAGGTACCTAGTGCAAGAACAGTGGGGCGATCATAGCTGATGACAAGAACACCGGCTAAAGGCGATGCAAGTCCCTGAACGAAGTTTCGTATGAATGTGAGGTAGCCGAGATCAGACGGCCCGGCACTGAAAGCCTCACTGACTTCTTTGTAAACTGAAGGCAAAAGGTTCTCATCTGCTCGTTCCATGACCGCAGCCAAGTTGATGAGAATAAGAGAAATGGAAACTCCAAAGAGCTTTCCTGTTCTGTCAACGCCACGTTTAACCACGTTAATAAAACTCTTCAGTTTATTATATCATCAACGATGTTAAAAGATCTTGAAGCAAAACAGGAATATCCAATTTTTTCAATAGTTTAACATTCCATGCTTTTGGCAGTTCATACATGAGGTTGCTCCATGTTCTTTGAACACTCAGAAGATATAGTTAATGATCTAATTACGGGTTCTATCATCTCCTATCAATCGAACTGATAATCAAAGAGAACTTGTATAGATTCAGAAAATTGTAGAAAGCACTCTCGTCGATGAACAAACCAAATCCTTTTCAACCACTCCAAATCTCTCATACTCTCTCATACTCCATACAGTACGTCGATTAAACATATCTAAAGCCCATTTCTATTCCGTCGATAAAACAATCTTCAACAGAGATAGAGAGAATCGAACACGGTCCCTAAGACAAAACCCATTTAGAAACCAATACACAAACGACAGGATTTGCAGATATGTACGAATCAGCCAACCAGACAAGATGAATACGACCGAGAGAAAGAAAAAGTCAAAGATCTTACTTCATGGTTGTACGAAGATGGCGAGGGAACAGAGACCGGAGAAATCCAACAGCGACAGAGAAAAATCCGGAACGAGTTCGGTCACGACCCATTAACCAAAACTAAGCTCCCTAAAGACCGGAGCCAACATCTACGGCGGATCTGAAACCAACCCAACTTGTGTCGTCGCTCTAAAAGACGGCGACCCACCAAGAGATACAGCCCCGAAATGAATTAATTAAAAAAATTGAAATAATCGATATTTTAAAAAATGGATAATCTTGGACTTAAAGATCAATTAGCATATCGTCAGTATTTAGGCTTTCTGGCAATGATCGTCGTTTTCAGATCATGCGTCACATAATTTCCTTTTTCATGAATTCATCAGATAATTTCACTGCTTATTACGTATGCATAATATATTATTATTTCTACATATGATTTATTCGGGAAATTATATTTTATCCATACAGTGTGATATTCATAGTTTACTTTTTATATCTTTTTTTCTTGTTTTTTTAAGAAGTTTTCTGTTTAATTTTATTATACACCCATAAACCAACATATTTTTCTGCTGTTGTTTATCTATACTTTTGTCACTCGATCTAAGATTTATTTCTCAACATTGATAAAGTTTTATTTATATTTCTATGTTGTATTAGATTATTTATGATTTTCCATTCAAATTTTGATTAAAATTGAACCATTATTCATAATGAAAATTTAAATACATAAAAATGTAGAATTAAAATATACAAAACTTATTTTTAGTCGGAATTAACAACATAACAATATTATATAAAAAATATAATGGAAACTCTCCAATATTTTTATACCATATTTCCTCGATCTTAAAACTCTTATTACTCTAATTCAAAACAATATTCGTTTAGAATCGACAATATATTCACTTTCTATTATTTGTGTCTTAATACCATAATGTTTTAATCAAAATTCAAAGAAGTTTTAGAGGTATAGACATCCAATGTTTAGCGTCTAAAACATCAAGATAGGGTTCAAACAGTATGTAGATGTGTGTGTATATATAATATAATATTTAATATAATTATAATTTAAATGTTTAATTTATAACATTTATAAATATTTAATTTTATAAAAAACACGTACAAATAAATAAAATCTAGCATTTATAAAAGTATTTATAAATACTAAATTTACAATATCAAACTCACGACGATAACATCATATAAAAATAGTTATTGAGATCGGGTTTGGAGTGAAGGAGTCGCGGGCGAAGATGAGAGACGAAGTCAAGGGTGAAGGCGATAGACGAAGTCGAGGGTGGAGGTGAAGCAAGGACGAAGAGAGAGATGAATGTCACGGCGATAGATGATGTGAGACTATACGATAGATGAAAACACGAGGATGAGAGATTCTGGTGAAGATAGTAGACAAAAGACAACACAATAGGATAGAAGAAAAGAATACGAGGATGAAGCAAAAAGGACATAAAATAAATGTGAGGATGAATATTAGTGTAAATTTTTTTAATGCACGAAAATAATGTCATTTTTACGTCGATTTTTTTTTAAAAGATCATTTAGAGATTAATCTGGATGTTTAGATATCGTCTAGAGCATTTTTTTAGAACAATGATTTTGATGCTATATATAATAATAAAATTTATGGTATCCAAAATCATATATCAATTAGTCTAAACAAGTTAACAGTCTATATTGCATGACAAAACATTACACTTATTCATACAGCCGTGGAAAAGATTTGCACAAAGATTTCATTTCAATCTTATCAAACATGTTTATTTATTTGACAAATATGTTTATTCAATTTTTTCCGGTAAAAAAAAAGAACACATTTCGCGTTTATGGAAATCATGAACCGGCCCATATTACATTAGCGGGCCCATGGGCCCACTTGCGTATACCAAGTTGTTTGAAAGTAAATTCCAACTAGTGATAAACGTGTACAATAAATAAACCAACACAATTGGGGAATATATAACATTACAGTATTGGAATTGCAATGAAACAGCTTCCTTATTACATTTATGCATCTTGCGTATGTTGGTAATGGACCATTGTAGTACTTAAATGATTTATTTTTGAACCTATTTATAAAATTCACAGCCCAAAAAATAAACAATATTGTGGCCACAGATTTGATTATTTCCTAAAAAAGAATCTTTATGCAGATGCATTGTATGAAGACAATAATATTTTTTAAATAATAAACTTGCTTAGGATAGGTATATGAAATACAAGTTTGATAGATATTATCAAATTTACACCATTTGATTAATTCATCGAACGGCTACAATTAATTGTTACATGATCGCCGTACAATTTAAAAAATAAATAAATGTTAATATCCCCACGTGAAGGATCTGATCCAAAGTCAGTGACAGATTGGATTAGATCGCAAATTAGTTCATAGATTTTTAAATATTCTAATTTGACTTTTTTCAATCGTGCCAAGAAACATAAAACTTGTAAATATATGATGGAAATAAATAATGTTATGCGGTTGAATAAATAATAAAAAAGTGCCTATTTGATTTTATATTTGAATTTTTTTGTCTTCAAGAAAATAGTTCTATGAATTAGGGGTGGGTATCCGTGAATATTCGCGGGTACCCGCGAGATTCTCGCTATCCGTATCCGAACCCGTGGATAACTAGTTTTACTACTCGTACTCGTATTCGTAGGGTGTAGATACCCGCTGTTCGGATACCCACAAAAACCCATCAAAACTTTTAAAACCCGCGGATATCCGTCCCGCAAAAAAAAAAAAAAAAACTAAAAACTCAATAACAACATAAATCGTGGCCACCCCGCGGGTACCCGCGAGATTCTCGCTACCCGCACCCGAACCCGTCCCGCACGGATAACTAGTTTTACTACCCGTACTCGTAACCGCAGGGTACGGGTACCCGCTGTTTGGATACCCGCAAAAACCCGCCAAAACTTTTAAAACCCGCGGGTACCCGTCCCGCAAAAAAAAACTCAAAACTCAATAACAACATAAATCAAAGTCTTATAATATTTAAAATTACAAAGCATAACAATATAATTATAAGTCTTAAAACTTCAAAAATTACAAACTATCACAGCAGAAAAAGTTTTTCACAACGTTTATATAAATCTCATTCCAAAGAATATCCTTTGTCAATATATGCGGAAGCTCCACCATTAATCGTCGGATTTGGAAAATCTACAAATAAAACAAAAGAACATAAAAAATTATACTATCAAATATATAAAATACTGATAAATATGAACAAATATAAAAAAATGGTACCATCTTCGAATTTCTCAATGTCTTCTGAAGTCAAGTCAAGTGTATGTGGCTCATAACCTCTTCGAATCCAATCTTGAGTACATATAAGAGCTTCAACTAATTGTGGTGTCAAAGAACTACGAAATGGATCTATCACCCGACCACCCATACTCACCCGTACTAAAAGCAGATTCCGAAACAACTGTTGATACTGGTATAGCCAACACATCCTTTGCCAACTGAGAGAGTATCGGATATTTTGCCCCAGTTACACTCCACCAATACAAGATATCAAAGCTAGTATCCGTTCCTTTCTCACGTATATCTGACAAATAACTTTCCAATTCATTCCTACTCACCTCATGCCCCTCCATTTTTTCATATTTCTCAAACAAGTTATCCAAATATTCATCACTTATGTTTGACTCATGATCTTCAAGCTCAATGCTTGTTTCAGCCTGACTATTAGATAACTGTGAACTATTAGAGCAAAATGACTCATAATACTCAAACAACTTCTCTAAAGCATCCTTGATGTTCGAAACAACTGCAACAACTTTAACATCATCATCATAATATTCCCGAATCATCGGTAGACTGTTGTTCCAGTTGGTTGGATTTGTTTTTTTCATCAACAATGGAAGGCAAGGATTGAGAGATTTGTGGCATATCGGTATTCTCAGCCATAGAAGACATCTGCAAACAAAAAAATAGGTCACTTGAGAAATCCATCACAAATATGCGTATACAATCGATCGAGGAAAACAACCAAAGCAAACATCTAACCTGGTCGGCGGCAAGCACGCAGAGTGTGGGAGACGAGGCGAGCAACGAGGGAGGAAGGGTTGCCTCTCTTTCTTCCGACAGCGCCTCGTATTCCACCGGTTACATGAACAATGCGGCAGATGGTGATCGGACTTTTTCATCCAAAATAAGTCGTCAAGGATGGTAATTACCTATGAATGCACACCTTCAATGGAAACAAGTCGAACTTAAATGCCACCACAATATCTCGAGTGAATAAAACCAAAGACTAAACAAATCCACCATCCATTCCATACAACCAACACTAATGGTAAATCCTGATATTCTTTCGGGAAACAAATGTGATAGACTGTGACCATTTGCTTCGAATCATCATTGATAAATTGATTCACAACAACATATAGGAAACAAGAACACAGATTATACATTTAAGTTTGCAATGAAAAAGAATTGAAAATATCTCAAGAATGTTTCTAGTCACCTAGAAAGCAACAACCAAAGAAGTCCCAAGTATCTCTAACTTCTTACTAAACAAGCACGCAAACTGATATAGCAGACAACCTTCACGCATCAAAATCGAATCAAGTTTATGACAACAAAGAAATCTTAATATCAAGCAGCTTTTTGCGCTGAAAAATATACTTACTGTGAGTTACTTTGATGTGTGCATATGGTCGGTGAAGCAAATATTATCGAGAGGGAGAGAGAAGAGGTTGGAGCTGGAAGGGTTACCGTCGGTCGAGCAAGAGGGTAACCGGACAGGCGAGGGCTGTCGGTCGAGCAGGAGGGTAACCGGGCGAGCGGGGCCCGTCGGTCGAGCAGGAGGAGAGCGGCGGCGGTCTATCGAGAGGGGAGAGAGAGGAGGCTGGAGCTGGAAGGCTGGAGCTGGAAGGCCGTCGGTCGAGCAAGAGGGTAACCAGGCGAGCGGAAACCAGGCGAGCAGCGTGGGGTGGAGGCCGTCGGTCGAGCAGGAGGAGAGCGACGGCGGTCTCTCGGGGGAGACGATTTCAGAGGCTGGCTGGAGGAGGCGATTTCAGTGTAAGGTTTAGGCGAAAAGGAAGGTTAGGTTAGGGTTCCCAAGGATATTTAGGTAATAAACATTAAAATCAGGGGTATTTATGTAATTTTTTGCGGGTACCCGCGGGTACCCGTTTGTGAAACTAAAAAATCCGTCCCGAACCCCAACCCACGGGTATTAAAATTAAATTAACCAAACCCAAACCTACATCCGCGGGTACGAGTAATTTTTTGCGGGTTTAGGACGGATTTCGGGACGGGACAGATTTCGGGACGGGATGGGTAGTGCGGGTTTTTTGTCCACCCCTACTATGAACGGAGATTTTAGACTAGAAAAGATACAATATACAGTGAAATTTATAATGGTTTTTAAAATTTTAAAAATTATAAAATTACAGAATTTTATCAATAGTATTTGTATTTGTAATCACCAGGTAATTACCATGCTTATAATATCAGTAAAAATTGCAATTAATGAGCAGAATTAAAGAATTAAGTTTTGATTGTTTTAACGTAAATGATTTAATTATTATTGTATTGGCATGATGCCAGCTGGCAATTCTGCTCCCTGTCTTTAGTCACGCCAAGCTGGAGCCGCACGTGCTCCGACCGCGATGACCTAAGTGGCGCCTCTTATTTTCTCCTAATCTCTACATACAGCAACCAATATATATATATATCTCTATATATATATATTCATATTGTGTTTATTATAATCTACGAGGGAAATAATGACATGAATAATCCATGTATTTAATTACTTATTTTCGTATGCAATTTGTATATGAGTGCATTGCAATTTATTTTGTCAAACACAAAGGTGTAATAATAATAATAATAATAATAATAATAATAATAATAAGATGCGATACATTGCACAGTGATAATACAATGAGGTTGAGGATGGACCACAGCTGGTACAGTACGTTACAACGACACGTGTAAAACTGACTTCTGGTTGGGACCCACGTGTGGCATGGATCACACGTGTGGAGATATGCGAGGGTAATCATGACATAAACAGCTTTATTTATTTTTTAATTAAAAATTAACCCATTTGTCCCCCTCCAGCCTTACCCTTCCATAATACGTTATTTTTATTTAATTTTTCCATAAGATTTTAATTCTTATTTGTTATATATCCTTTTGTTTCTTGTACTGGGAGTGACTACAAATAATTAGTAATTACGGACCAATACAATTAATTTTTTTACATAAATTTTGATCGGACGAACTATTGATAATATTGGTTGTTATTTACGAAATATTATCATTATTTTTCTCTGAATCAAATGTACTACTCTACATGTACTAGTTGGAATTGAAGTGTTTTGTGTATTTGTTATATATTTATACTATATTTTTTAATTATATATATAATTTTACTTTGAATAAAATTTGGATATGATATTTGAGCGAATGTCTGACAGAAAAAGAACTAGAATGAATTGTAAATAAATTTTTGGATGAATTAGAGATAAATTTTTTAATTGAAGATAAATTTACAAACAAATTCAATTTTACATAAATTATGTTTAATTGTAGAATTTTAGATAGATTGTTGGTCTTAAATTTCACACAAATTTCGATATTTTATTGTTTAAATATATAAATGAAATGCATATTATTGTAAAATCGTCCAAAAACATTTTTCAACGGTTGATACAACTTTTTTCTTTTATGATTTGCAATAAGATTTATGCAATAGTTTAATGTTCCAAAAAATATATTTACTAATATTCACATTTTAGAGTATATTTTGTGCTACGTATTTATTTATTTATTTATTATTATAATTTTGGAGGAATTTCTTGGAAAACACTCATGGATAGACTAAATGTATTATTTAAATGTGGGAATGTGAAATGTGAAAGGTGCAGCCAATCCGTTTCGAGTCACAGAAAACCAGAAAACAAAATTAATAAAAAGGCTCCCGTCCTCGTGCGCCAGCCTGACAAAGACGCCAGAGCAAGCCAGAGCAGAGAGAGAGATAGAGATTGCCGGAAAATATGGCAGCGGGAGGATCATCGTCGGGGAGGACTCCGACCTGGAAGGAGAGGGAGAACAACAAGAGGAGAGAGAGGAGGAGAAGAGCCATCACGGCCAAGATTTACGCTGGTCTCAGGGCTCAAGGAAATTACAAGCTCCCCAAGCACTGTGACAACAACGAGGTCCTCAAAGCTCTCTGCGCCGAGGCCGGTTGGATTGTCGAAGACGACGGTACAACTTATCGCAAGGTGATTTCTCCTTTCTAACGATCTTCTCTTTTCTTCAGATCCCGATCGCTGAATCATAGCTCCTCGGCGTTTGTTCTCGATCTCCAAATTCCATATTTTTTCTAGATTTAGATCGTTTTTCTTCGATCCATACAAGTTTCTCGAGATTCTAAACCTTTTTTGTCACTGTTTGATTGGTTTGATTAACGATTTGTTTGATACGAGTTCTCGCGATTTCGATCCAGATTTTTGTTCATTCGAAATTCCATGTGATTTTTGCTGATTTAGCTGTTGCTACTGTGTTTTCGGAGATCTCAGCTGGAAAATTAGGTTTATTTTGGGGTGAAAATCCTGTTGGCTATGTTTACTGGATGAGAAAAAGCACCGTTGACTGTGTGTAATACACGCACGTATCGTCTGTGATGACGAATCGCACCATTTCTGTGACTCAATCCTTGTATTATATACGATTCTGTAAAACTCTGTGGCTAATTCTGCTTTTGCAACAGGGTTGTAAGCCACCGCCGACTGAAATTTCGGGGACTCCGACCAAAGTCAATGCAAATTCCTCTGTTCAACCAAGCCCACAGTCTTCTGCTTTCCCAAGCCCTGCGCCTTCTTACCACGCCAGTCCTGTATCGTCATCTTTACCTAGCCCAACTCGTTACGACTCGAGTCCTTCCGCATACCTTCTCCCGTTCCTTCATAATATAGCCTCTTCGATTCCTGCAAATCTTCCCCCTCTAAGAATATCAAACAGCGCCCCAGTTACACCGCCTTTGTCCTCCCCAACTTCAAGGGGTTCCAAGCGAAAACTTAGTTCGGAACATTTACCAAATGGTGGCTCTTTACACGCTCTGAGGCATCCCTTTTTCGCTGTCTCCGCCCCTTCTAGCCCTACTCGCCGTGGATATCAAACTCCACCTACGATTCCCGAGTGTGACGAATCTGATGACTCAATAGAGGATTCGGGCCGATGGATTAATTTCCAGTCTGCGACACCTCCTTCGCCTACATTCAATCTTGTGAAGGAGAACACTACGGCCAATGATGCAAAGGGGATAGACCGGGGGATGGCAGGAATCAATAGAGGCTCGGAGTTTGAGTTCGAGAATGGGAAGGTGAAGCCGTGGGAAGGCGAAAAGATTCATGAGGTTGGTCTAGAAGACCTTGAGCTCACTCTAGGAAGTGGGAAAAGCCGTAGCTAAAGAACAGTAACACGACCAAGAATCAATATGGAACATAAGCTTTGGGTGCAAGAATCGACCAAGGATCGCTCTCCTTCCGGACCAGAGCTCAATTTTCCTCATCGGTGCATTCTTCTGCATTGTACATTACATATGAATGCGATAAGGGGTGCAAGGTTCAAACTTATACCATATAAGCACTGTTATTACGCGTGTCACTTGAATTAGGTTTCCAACTCCATCGAATTGCTCTTGGTTGATTTGGTTACAAAGGGTATGTTAGTATATTTTTGTTGAACCCAAGATGTTCATAATTTTGGTGAGCTTTGTTCGGTTGTTACTTGACTGACTAGGATGACTAGGATGCAGTTCAGCTACCTGAAAAGTTTAGGTAACAGATCCTGCTCGTATCTGTACGAGTAGTAGCATTTACATTTATACTTAAACCCATTAATTATGGATATCCCAATTTGAGTGTTCTAAATTTCATAGGTATCAGCTAACCAAAAGGTTAAAAATTGACTACTTGAATCCGTATTTGGGTCAGCTAATATTATAATATCATAATACCAAATTGTTCCAAATTATTCAAATATCTCAAATTTGGATGGATTCCAATAAAATCCCTCGACTAAGTTGTGCATAGGTGAAACAAGGATTTGGACGAAAAAAACCTCCATGGCTGGCCTGCTCTCCCGCCATTTAGATATTTAGAGTTTGATTGGTGGAATCGTTGTGTTTATGTTGCGATTGGCGGCGTTCTCTTTTATTTTTTGAATGGTGTAATCGTAACGTTTGATAACGATTGTGATTTGAAATGAACGATAGAGAATTTTTGCGATTGTATTTTGAAAAAAATTATCAAAATAGACATCAATTGTTAATAAAATAATTTATTTAAATTTTGTTTATCTAGTGTATACTTTTAGTTATAATTTTTAAATATTTTAAATTAATTAAAAATTATTAAAAAATATATAAATATAAAAATTTATATACATCTATATGCACACATATATATTTAATACAAATTATGATAGAAATTTGAAATAAATTTATCAAAACATAATAAAATAATTTGATACACCTATATATATACATATATATTTGTAATAAAGTATAATAGATCATTGAAACAAAATTTGAAATACATATAAAATATAAAACATAATATCTAAAAAAAGTTTCAAATATATATAAATCATAAAACTATAATAAACCATAAAACATGTTATCTAATTTTTTTTTTGAATTCATATAAATAATAAAATATAAAATATAACCCTAGTAACTTCTTCAGCCATGATGGCGGTTTCACTTGCTTCATGCTTCAAGAATCTTTATATACCTTCACAAGTTTGGAAGATAAATATCACATATTACACTCAAAGATAAAATCCTTATGCAACAAATAAAGAAAAGGCAGAATGATCAGTCACTTCTACCAATTTGCCCGAGCCTTTATGGAGGATACAACTCCACTTCCAAGACCTTTAGGAATCTAGAAGAACATGACACTCATTAGTATTGGTGTAACATTGAGCAAAAACCAAGTTGATTATTTTTGTTCAAGTATCCGAAAAATAATGAAATCATTAACTAGCTTCGACAACAATTATTACGTGCTAAGAAAATTTTGGTTGAGAGACGGTGTGGTACGCAGTCTATCTGCTAAACCATCTCTCTACTAAGGAAATGGGGTAGCACATCCCATTTGAGGTGTTCAAAGAAAGAAAGCCGCATTTTACACTTGTTCGTGTGTCTAGGTGAACGACACACGCTAAAGTGTAAGGTCTCCATGCAAAAATCTTGATGACATGAGCCAAGCACTCATGTATCTCGGTGTTGAAGATGGATGCAAGGTCCACCATTTGTTCGACCCTCCTAGTGATAAAATTGTGATAAGTCGTGATATCAAGTTTGAAGAGAGATTAGCATGGAAGTGGAGTAGTGAAGTTGCAGCGGGGATCCCACTAAATTCGTGGTTAAGGATGATGTGTTTTTTCGAGGCTATAAATGGTAGAACTTAGCATGGCACCAAGATACAAGTAAATGAACCTATACATGTGTCATCATCTACACCAACACATATGTAGCACAGTCTGTACCGGGCACGGTTCTTGCGTCACCATTGGTTACATGGCTTCTTCATAATATGACAACACTTACACCTATTGTGTTGGTAGCAACACCGACGATAGGCACACCGGAACGTCGACAATAGATGACATCAATGATGGACCCAAGCGCTATCAGCTCCCGGACGACATCCTTCGGGATACGCCAATGGTGGAGTTAATTTATGAAAATTTGTTGCTTATAGAGATGGAGGAACCTTCTTGTTTTCGTGAAGCTGGAGGACACCAAGAATGGAAGAAGCCACAGAGAAAGAGATCAAATCTATTGAGAAGAATGGGATGTGGACGCTGACCACGTTGCCAGCTGGTCATAAGCCAATTGGTTTGAAATGGGTATATAAACTCAAGAGAGATGCAAGCGGAGAGGTGAGCAAATACAAAGCCAAGGTGGCCATCAAGGGTTATGGTTAGAGGCAAGGGATTGATTTCGATGAGGTATTCACCCCGGTTACCAAGCTTGACACCGTGCGCGTGATCCTTGCTTTGACTGCTAATCAAAGTTGACAGGTTCATCACCTTGATGTTAAATCAACATTCTTGCATGGTCAACTCAGAGAAGAAGTATACGTGGCCCATCTAGAAGGGTTCTTACTAAAGAACAAGCAACATGGTGTACAAGTTGCGAAAGGCGTTGTTTGGGTCCCGATAAGCCTCACGAGCCTAGAACACACGCCTGGACACGACCATGACGAATATTAGATTCACCAAGTGTGCACAGAGCAAGCTATGTACACAAGAGGGTAATATCATTATTGGTGTTTATGTAGAAGATCTCTTGGTCACAGACGCTGAAGTAGAGCAGGAAGAAAGACATATTGCAATCAAGCAATCTGCATACGCCAAGAAAGTGTGTAGTTCTTGTGTTAATGCAGCCCATGAATAATATTTGTGTAAATCATGAGCTATACTCTTGCTCTCTCTTTAGATGGTGCAAACATGAAAATAAAATGATGAAATCCCAAAGTGTAATCAGTATACTCTCCTCTCTTGTGTTTCTCTCAAGTTTTGGTGGTGAAGAATGATGAACAGATTTTGTGAATAATGCAATACTTAATTAATATCTGTTTTCCCCTTACATATATAGTCTGTTTTGGTTGTTATCTGCCCAGTACAAACGTTCATTTTGCAAACAATCCCAACTGAAAATATTCCCTTTGTCTCTAAGTGAAAAGTCTATATTATCCTTGTTTTTTATCCTTCAAGTTGCTCATCCCGTTTTTGGTTTATTGGTGCATGGGCTTCTTCTTCGTTGGGCTTCTGCTTGGGCCGGTAATGCTGATGGAACAATGGGCTTCGGCATGAAATTCTCCTTGGGCTTCCGCGTGGGCTTTCTCAACCCGAGCCCTTAACCCGTCAACCCGTGCTCCCTCAGCAACCCTAAGAGTTCGAAGTGCTTCAGATGCTTCTACACACTTAGGGTTTGAGTTCGTGTCTGCGACAGCTCCTCTCTGTCGCTCCGTCGCCAACACGGTGCTCCCGCGCTGCTCAGCACCATCATTCTCCCTCCTGAGCGGCCGAGGTGCAACGCCGATCATCCTGCGCAACATGGCGAACTGTTCCGCCGGTAGCGGTTTCGTCAACAGATCCGCGAGCTGGTCTTCCCCTCGCACATGCCGTAAGTAGATCCTTCCTTCCTTCTGAGCCTCCCGTACGACATGAAACTTGATTTTAATATGCTTTGTGCGCTTGTGGTCGATAGGGTTTTTACCGATTGCGATAGCCGCCATGCTATCGCTGTAGATAGGTATACCGTAGGTCATATCGAACCCTAGCTCCCCGAACAACCTTCGTAGCCATGTCGCGTGATTAGTAGCCGAGCTTAGGGCCATGTACTCGGCTTCGGCCGTTGACTGTGCTACCACAGATTGTTTCTGAGTCTCCCATGTGAATATTGAACTCCCTATCGTGAAACAGAACCCCGTTTTGCTTTGCATATCGTCTGTGTTACCAGCTAGGTCCGAGTCCGCAAACCCTACTAGTTCCGCCTGTTCCACTTGCCTGAAAATTAAACCATAATTTGTTGTTTCGCGAATGTACCTTAGGACTCTCTTAGCATTGTTTAGACTTCGTACTGTCGGTTTTGCATTTTCTTGACAGGTGCCGAGCTTAGGGCCATGTACTCGGCTTCGGCCGTTGACTGTGCAACCACCGTTTGTTTTTTAGTCTCCCATGTGAATATTGAACTTCCTATTGTGAAACAAAAAGCCGTAGTGCTTCGCATGTCTTCTGTGTTACCAGCTAGGTCTGAGTCCGCAAACCCTACTAGTTCTGCCTGTTTTACTTGCCTGAAAATTAATCCATAATTTTTTGTTTCGCGTATGTACCTTAGGACTCTCTTCGCATTATTTAGACTTCGTACTGTCGGCTTTGAGTTTTTCCTTGACAGGTACGAGGCCACAAATGCTAGGTCGGGACGGGTGGATGCGAGGTACAGAATCCCCCCGACGATGCTTCGGTACCGCGTGCTATCGGTAAGTTCTTCGCCGCCTTCTTCGTGCTTAGAACTTAGGGAAATAGGTGTCTTTACTCCCTTTGAATCCAACATTCCAGACTTCGAAAGAAGTTTGGATGCATACTTAGCTTGGCTTAAGAATATCCCGTCTTTGAGGTAATTAACCTCGAATCCAAGAAAGTATCTAAGAATCCCCAAGTCACTCATTTCAAACTCCGAGTTGAGTTTGAATTTAAACTTCTTAATCAAATCAATGCAATTCCCCGATAATATAATATCATCAACATAGAGGCATATAACCAAAATGTTACCTCCTTCAACTCGAATGTACATTGCCGCGTCGTAATGGCTTCGAGTGCAACCTTCTCTTAAAAAGAATCCATCAATCTTGCTGTACCAGGCCCTCGGGGCCTGCTTTAATCCGTATAAAGCCTTTCTCAATTTTAAAACCATGTGCTCAGAATCCTTTACCTCATAGCCTGGTGGCTGATCAACATAAACCTCCTCTTCAATTTCACCGTTCAAGAATGCTGACTTTACATCCATTTGATGTAAAGTCCAGCCCTTCTGAGCTGCCACGGCTATCAAGGTACGTATGGTGTCGTGCCTTGATACCGGGGCGAAAGTCTCACCATAGTCGAGCCCGTAAGTCTGAGTGAAACCTCGAGCAACTAGTCTTGCTTTATACTTTTGTATCTTACCCATCTCATCCGTCTTAAGTTTATAGATCCATTTAACCCCAATCACTTTCTGATTCGCGGGTCGTTCAACCACCTTGCTTTATACTTTTGTATCTTCCCCATCTCATCCGTCTTGAGTTTGTAAATCCATTTAACCCCGATCACTTTCTGATTCGCGGGTCGTTCTGTCAAATACCATGTCTCATTCTTCTCCAACATTCTCATTTCCTCATCCATGGCACTCTTCCAATTCGGATGCTTCATAGCCTCTTCATAATTCGTAGGTTCCACCATAGCTAGGTAGCAACCCTCTTCTTCTTCTTGGTCATCCGAATCCTCATCCATTGCGTAGATATCACTCAATCTACGCGTTCTATGTATCTCCCTTGACGATTCACCTGAACTCCCGGTACTCACTTGTTGTGTCGTAGGCGTATTAGACAATGAGAGTCGTAGTGGTGTCATCGGTGGTGTTGATTGATCACCACCACTACCCCCGTGTCCCGACGAGCTACCCACTTCAACTGTAGTAGGCACTCCCTCTTGATTTGTAATTCCTTGGGAGTTAAGTAACTTTAATGGTGCATCAACTGTAGGTTTCTCAACCTTAGTCTCCCAATCCCAACATTTCTCTTCATCAAAAACCACATCTCTCGACACTTCAACTTTCCCGGTCTCAATAACATAAACCCGATAGCCTTTGCTAAGGCTACTGTACCCAACGAATATACTCATCTCAGATTTGTCGTCAAGCTTCTTCCTCTTGTGTGTAGGTATCATCTTGTAACAGATACACCCGAACACCCTTAGATGTCCAACAGACGGCTTGTGACCACTCCAAGCCTCTAGGGGGGTCTTGTCCTTTAGAGCCCTTGTAGGCAGTCTATTTTGTATGTACGCTGAGGTAAA